>JAOQMS010014410.1:0-16300 GCA_027563885.1 Erythroxylum longipes
GTGTATTTATAGGAAGCAGTGTAGGCAGTCATTTCCTGTTGGAAAAGCATGGAGAGCATCTTATTGTCTTGAATTAGTTCACGCTGACTTGTGTGGACCTATGAAAACTGAATCAATCGGTGGAAGTCGATACTTTCTACTATTTACAGATGATTTCAGCCACATGAGTTGGGTGTATTTTTTGAAATACAAATCAGAAAGAATAGAAAATTTTAAAAAGTTTAAGGCTATGGTGGAGAAGCAAAGTGGTAGTAGCATAGTGACACTTCGTACAGACAGGGGCGTTGAGTTTTTATCTAAAGAATTTACACATTTTGAGAGGAAAATGGCATTTGCAGGCAACTCACTGCTCCTTATACTCCGGAGCAAAATGGTGTCGCTGAACGGAAGAATCGAACTGTTGTGGAGATGGCAAGGAGTTTAATTAAAAGAAAGGGCCTTCCTAACCAGTTATGGGCTGAAGCAATTGCAACAGCAGTTTATTTGCTGAACATTTCTCCTACAAAGACTGTGTTGAATCAGACTCCGTTTGAAGCTTGGAATGGAATGAAGCCTCAGGTAAACCACTTGCGTGTTTTTGGTAGTATTGCCTATGCTTTGGTTAATTCTCAAGTGCTTAGTAAGCTTGATGAGAAATCTGAAAAGTATGTCTTTATTGGCTATTGTCAACATTCCAAAGCATATAGGCTATTTAATCCTATTAATGGCAAAGTGGTTGTTAGTAGAGATGTGATTTTTGACGAAGATGCAAGTTGGAAATGGGATGGAAGTACTGTTGTTTTCGAAGTGCAGATAGTGTCAGAAAATAAGGTAGTCGATTCGACCTCATCATTACCTTCAATGCCTTCGACTCCAACACCTTCAACTCCAAGCAATGGAAGCAGAGGTTCTACTTCAAATGCAGCCACTCCATCCTCAACTCCAAGTGGTGGAGACTTTCTTATTGCCCCAAACAGCAGCAGTCCTTCGTCGGATGGATCTCCTCCAAGAAGGTTCAAATCCTTGAGTGAGATTTATGCAACTTGCAATTTTGCTTTATTTGTTTCAGATCCAACATGTTTTGATGAAGCGATAAGCAAAAAGGAATGGTGTATTGCAATGAAAGAGGAGATTTTGGCTATCCAAAAAAATGATACATGGGAATTGGTGAACTTACCTAAGGGGAAGAATGCTATTGGATTAAAATGGGTATTCAAGACAAAATATCATGCTGATGGTAGCATTCAAAAGCACAAGGCTAGACTGGTGGTAAAGGGGTATTCACAGCAGCAAGGTGTAGATTAGGACGAGACCTTTTCTCCTGTTGCTTGTTTCGAAACGGTGAGAACGGTTTTAGCATTAGCAGCTCAATTGAAGTGGGTTGTTTATCAATTTGATGTCAAGTCTGCTTTCTTAAATGGAGAACTAGAAGAAGATGTTTTCGTTCACCAACCAGAAGGGTTTGTGGTTAGTGGAAAAGAAGAGAAAGTATACAAGTTAACAAAAGCTCTTTACGGATTGAAGCAGGCTCCAAGGGCATGGTATAGCAAGATTGACTCTTACTTTCGTGAGAGTGGCTTCGATAGGAGTGAAAATGAGCCCACTTTCTACTTTAAAAAGGAAGGTACAGATGACTTCCTTTTGGTGTGCCTTTATGTTGATGATATGATATATACGGGTTCATCTTATTCTCTTGTAGCTGATTTTAAAGAACGTATGATGAGAAAGTTTGAGATGACAAATTGGGGTTGCTACATTATTTTCTTGGGTGGCAAGTTCAGCAAGTTGAAGATGGGATCTTTATTTCACAAAAGAAATACGCTACTGATCTTCTTGAGAGGTTTAACATGTTGAATTGCAAGGTAGCAGTCACTTCGATGAACGTGAATGAGAAATTGAAGCTTGAAGATGGTACTGCAACAGCTGACACAAGAACTTTCAGAAGTATAGTTGGTGGATTGATTTATTTAACTCATACAAGACCAGATATTTCAGTTTCTATTGGTGTAGTCTCAAGGTTTATGCAAAATCCTTCAAAGCACCATCTTGGAGCAGCAAAAAGAATATTGTATTACGTAGCAGGAACACTTGATTTTGGAATATGGTATACCCAAATGTCTAAGTTTAAATTAATTGGTTTTACTGACAGTGATTGGGCAGGTTCTCTGGATGATCGTAAAAGCACTTCTGGTAGCATTGTTTCTCTCGGTTCTGGAGCAATCTTATGGAGCTCAAAGAAGCAAGCCACAACAGCATTATCATCGACTAAGGCAGAAAATATTGCTGCAAGTTCAGCAGCATGTCAAGCAGTTTGGTTAAGGAGATTACTGGAAGATCTTCAACAGAAGCAGGAAGGAGCAACTGAAATTTTCTGTGATAATAAAGCAGCAGTAGCAATGACCAAAAATCTAGCATTTCATGGAAGAACAAAGCATATAGAAATCAAGCATCACTTCATTCAAGACTTGGTTGCAAAAGGAGCAGTGGTGCTGAAATTCTGCAGCACAGAACAACAAGTTGCTGATGTTCTTACCAAATCACTTGCTAGTGGAAAGCATGACTTCTTCCGAACTCAACTTGGTGTGACCAACTTTGGATCAAGGGGAGGTGTTGAAATGTGATTCCAAAGTTGTAACGCCACTCTCCTAGTGTTTGACCAAGTCCTAGCTAGTTTGTTGGTAATTTGTTATTAATGTCTGTCATGATCTCTAATTAGTAGGAAGTCTGTTTTCAGTCATGGTCCATGTCTATGTTTCAGTTGAGCTTTTATAGGAGTCAATTGTGTATCCGGATCGTATATATAGGATCCTTGAGTCTGTATATTTGTAGTACTTTTGAATAATGAGAAGTTCTATTTATTCAAAGCTTTCCCATCAATTGCCTCTGCAGATTTCTGTTTTAGTTATATATCCAACAAAACGTCCTAGCTGGACTTTATTGCTTTCGTGGACGTATGGGTTGTTGCCACCAAATACCAGATTGTCATTTGGTTTCACGTGGCAGAGTTGCATCGGTGAATACACCGAATTGTCACAGCCATGTAATTTTTGTTTTTAATGCAAACACGATGAGATATTACAATTATCTTCTTTATTTTTTTTTGAAAGATTACAGTTATCTGCTTTAAATTTAAGAAAGGAAAGGTTTGGATACTACAGAGGAAACAAAAAGAAAATATTAGGGCTAAAAGAAGATGAGTAGTTGTTTTTTTAAGGATATATCAACGATTTTTTAAAAGATTAATTACTTGCTAGCTACAAATTATAAAAGACTTGTCCCACCAATTGTCTTGTCCTACCAATTGTTTTAGACCTTTTTTAGTATATTTTTTAGATAAATTTTGTCATCTTAAATAAATTTCTAAAAATTTCACCAATTATTAGATTATTTAAGACAATTATTAGAAGTGTCTAGAAATAAGTGTCTAAAATCTCCTTATTTTGGTGTAGTGTCCATAGGAAGTAAAAGCTACATTGTTATTGTATGTACGAGCATTCTTCCTGAAATGTTCTGATTCTTCATCATAGCCAAAAAATAATCGTTTCAAACCATAAGGCATTTGAGGAGCAACAATGGAAATATGTCCTAATGAACAACAGAATGATGGAGGTTCAAGATAAAATCTTTTTGCATGACAATGTTCACAATTTGGAACAAAATGAAGCTATTGAGGCTCAACAGGTAAATTTTGCAAAGCTGCTAACTTTGAAGAAGAGTGACGATGATTTATCCCTTAAAACATATAAAACTAACATGATCACTTTATGCATTAGTCATATAGAAAATAGTAAAAATATAGGTAAAAAAATTTAAACCTTGATTTACATTAAAATCGAAAGGCCGATTTTATATTTGTTAACTAGAGGATTGATGAATAAGAAGTTGACTGCTGGAAGGTTCACTATTAACGAAAGAATAGCTATGTTAATCAGCACTTCTCTTTTTTATAGCTCGAGTTTCTCTAAGTCTTCACAAGAATTCTTGTTTTTTATTTTCTGGCATTTTAGTATACTTTTGACTCCTGTTGGCATTTCTATCCATATCTGAATGCCTGAATATAGACAACATTGACGCTTTTTAAAGCATCAAAATATCTGTAGTAACAATATTTGTGAAATATATATATAACTATATATATAACAAATATAATTTAATATATATTATAAAAATTATTAAACGAGATATGTAAAAAAAAGTATATATTACATCAATAAATGTTGGGAAAAATTAAAAAATTTAAAAATATAACAGGCAAAAAAGTGAAGCAATAATATCATCTTTATCTATGAATATAATACAATACATGTAACAAATCATAGATTTAATAAAGAGTTTATCACGAAGCACTAACATCAAATGTATTTGTTAATATAAAAAAAACATCTAACAAGCATACATTTAACAAATAAGGTTAACCATACATTTAACAAAAATCTAACAAACCATGCATTAAACAGATAAGGTTATCCATACATTTAATTAATCAGCAAAAAATTTTAGAAGCTTGCATAATAATAATGGTTGAAAATAGGGTAAGATAAATAAAGGATCTGGAGATATATAAAAAAGTTAATTCATGGCAATATGATGTAAGCCAATATAACATTAAAGTAAAATTGTATATGTAAGTCATAAAATATGGAAAAATAAACAAGAAACTAATTATCATATCAATGAAAGTATACCAGAGTATTATATAATACATTTTTGTGACATAATTAAACATACCTTAATAGCACAACAATGAAGCCGCTAATAAGAAGAAAACCTAAAAAGAACGAAGGTAAAATGCGGTCAGCAAAACAATTTCAGAAAAATCGAATAATTTAATTGTGGATATGAATCGATATTTATGAAAATGAAAATTAATTATTTATGATGTATTTTGTTCAGACACAACATATGCAAATTATTAAAGAATTCTAATTAATGTTTGAAAGGAAAAATCCATCATTCATAATTTCTTAATTAAATAATTTTTTAATTTCAATTAAATATAATTAGATTATAATTAAGTAAAATATAATGAGCGCATAAATTTTTGCTCATTTTTAAATAAATTTTATTTATGTATAATTAATTGATAAATTAAAAATATAAATTAAAATATAATTAACATATCAATAAATTTTAAAATAATTAATTTATTAATTTATTAAAATTAAATAAAAGATTATTATTCATTATTAGTTATTGTAACGGATGTAAATTCATAATTTAAACCCCAAATACATAATTTAAATTAAAATAAAATTTTTTATCAAATATCAATAAAAAAATTTAGTCATTGGTGTAACTTAAAAAGTCACACCTGTGATTTGGGTGTGAATTAAATAAGTCACACCCGTGAATAAGGGTGAATAAAGATTATTTGAGATTTTGTGAATTGTCATTCATTTGAAACATTTATAAAATCCTAAATTATTTTTTTTCACTCCAAATATTAACCTATTTAATCATAACTTATTTATTTAGTTAATCACAAAATTAATAATTGAATGATGATTTAATTTTTAAGTTTTTTATTACATTTTTTATATCTGTATTTGCTTTCTATATTTTATCTATTTATAAAGAATACATCACACTTTACAATTTCTACTTTTTATTTATTTTATTCCAAAATTTTACAATCTAATTTTTATTTTGCATTTTTAACACTCTAACTTATATATTTTTAATATTTGCATCATGACTCATTCCTTAGTATACATTTAAAATTTTTCAATCAAATTTTAATTATATTTTTTTAGTATTCTAAATTATATATTTATAATATTTCTATCATAATTCCTTTCTGAACATACATTTTAATATTTAAATACTTCACAATATTTATTTATACGTTAAATAATAAATAATATCACATATTTGGGTTTTTTATATAAAATAAAAGTTAACAAAAGTAAGATTAATAAACGAAAATTAAGAAGTTAAATGTTATTATTCATTATTAGTTATTGTTAAGATAATTAAGTATAAGAATTTGTAGTCACACCCCTGATTTTCAGTTATGGGTGTGACTTATTTAAGTCATACGGTGATTTGCAGTCACGGGTGTGACTTAATTAAGTTACACCTGTGATTTGTAGCTTTCATTTGAAAGATCTATAAAATCCTAAATTATTTTTTTTCACTCCAAATATTAACCAATTTAATAACAACTAAATTATTTTTTAATTACAAAATTAATAATTGAATGGTGATTTAATTTTTTACTTTTTGATTACATTTTTTATATCTATATATAATTTCTATATTTTATCCATTTATAAAAAATACATCACACTTTACATTTCCAACATTTTTAAATTTTTTCATTCCAAAATTTTACAATCTAAATTTATTGTTCATTTTTAATATTCTAACTTATATATCTTTAATATTTGTATCGTGATTTGTTTCTTAATATACATTAAAAATTTAACAATGCATAATATAGTACATTACTAACAATTTAAAACTAACAATTTTAATAATTATAATCAATAATATTAAGCATTGTTATTATCGTGATAATATAAGTTACATTTTAAATATTTAATAAAAACAATAAAAAACGATAAATGTGATAAAAATTAATCATTTATTTATAAATGAGTTATATGTAAATCAGTTATTTATATAATCAATAAATAAAGTTTTTTTACAAAGTAATTAGAATGAATCGACGAAGGTATCCTTATCTTCTTTAAAAACTCAGGTTCAAAAACTGCGGCTGAAGTTTCAAATTTTCAGTTGATGAAAAAAAGTTTTGATTTTACAAAACATGATAATAATGGATGAAACATGAACATATTATTATCCTCAAAATGTTACATATTAACATAATATAATCCTACAAATGTAACACATTAACACAATATAATCATAAAAACAATATAATCATAAAAATCTAACATATGCTATTTAACTATATAAACATGAATATCACGGGTTCAAAATTGTAAACAGCAAATTAGAGGATAACAAATAAAATTGGTAAAAATGTAATAAACAGAAGATACAAATAACATTTTATCTTTTCTAAAAAATTATGGTAACCAAAGAAAGATTGACACAATAATATCTAAAATATGTAATACATTAACAAAATCATAAATAAAAATTATAAAAATTTAATAAACCAAAAAAGTAACGAATAAAAGAATAACTCACTAACAGCAACAACCTCTTCTTTCTTTGCTGAAATAGGAAATTTGACTTCTCTTCTTCTTTGTTGAAAAGGAAATCTAATGTGTTTTAGGTTGAAGACGAAGAAAAGTGATATGAGAAAGTAGGTAGAGAAGTTAAGTTCACGTAAAGAAGTTGTTTGCTTCGATAGGTCGAATATGATCTGTTAGAGAAGTTATTTAAAACAGTGTAGGTTAGAGACGTTAAGTTTGTTTGATTCATTAGGTCGTATATGATCTAAGTTAGGTTAGAGAAGTTATTTAAAACAGTAAAATATAAAGATGTTGATGAATTCTTTCTAAACATAAATAATGACAATGTAACATCTTTTAATTACAAAACGACTACACGACAGTGATTGATTGAGATTGAATGAGTAATCTTCTGTTTACTGAAACATTTTTTGTTAGTGTATATTAATGTCAAATAATACAAATAATGGTATAAAAGATCTCAAATTTACAATGAATTCAAACTTGGAATTTTATAGAATCTAGTTAAATAAAGTAACATTTTATAATTATCCGAAATTGTATTTCAGGAAAAATAATATAAGGTATTTTAAGTCACTGTTGTGACGAACCTAATTATAAAAATTAATTGATTAAGTAGTAAAAAATATATACGTAATTATTATTAATTATTATATAGTAATAATCACTGAAACAATGATACATGCTCCTAAATATAATTTATATAAAATTAATTAAATAGTTTAAATATTGTTTGGCCTTTATTTTGACTAAAGGACAACACGTAGCCCTTTGTTCGGTTTATGAGCGTGCCAAGAATTCAAAGTATTTCCAAACTAAAGAAATAAGGAAAGAAAAAAGATTGCGCCTCGTAATCTGACTGAAATCAAAACGACTGTGTATTGCTAGAAAAGGAACAAAAATCTAACAGAAAGAACTTTACTTTATTGGTAAACAAATTGGTAAAACGCAATGACTAAGAAATTGAAAATTTGCTGAGAACAATTGAAAAGGAAAGGACTAGGCTAGAGAAAAATAAAAGATTGCCAAAAATAATAAGCTAAAGAATTCAAAGATTTGCTGGGATGCCAGGCTTTTTGATATGTCAGAGGTTGGAGCCTTTTTTCTTCTTCAAAACTCCTATTTATAGCCAAAGATGTTGAGTGTTCCAATCCAATTCAAACTTGTAATCCTGATCAAATTATATCTCACTGGATAGAGATAAACATTGGATGAAACTCTATCTTATCCAATAGAGATAGAGTTTGGACTGGTGTCTATCATCTTATCCTTTTATCTCCTCTTTAAACTTGGAATCCTAGACTCCCAATTCAACTCCCACTCTAATACGTCCTTTCTGCTGGACACTAAAATCTGATGGGCCAAGGCCAATGTTTGGACTTCGAACCATGGACTTTCTTTAGGTTTCGGGTTTTTTTGGCCCAAAACAGTAAAATCGGCCGAACCCATTTTCGGTGTAAACATTTGCCCCCTGCACCATTGGGCTTATAAATATAAGTCTTATGGTGGACATTAACTTATTTATAAAACAATTTAGCCAATGCCTTTGCCTAGAGTAGCTTTTGGATACTTTGTTATCATCAACCTCCTTTATTGGTAGAGCCTCTACCCATTTGGTGAAAAAATCCGTAGCCACTATGATAAAAGAATGGCCTTTAGATGACGCTAGGTAAATTTTCCCAATCAGGTCAATGGCCCACCCACGAAAGGGCCACGACTTGATTATACTTGTCAATTCTACGGCTGGTAGTCTCTGGATTTTCCCATGTCTCTGACACTGCTTACAGCCCTTAGCATACCTAAAATAGTCATCGAATATGCGAGGCCAGTAGTAACCGTGCCTACGAATCAAGCAACGCTTTTTTCTCCGGATTGATGGGCGCCGTACACATCTTTATGCACTTGTTTCAAGACTTCCATTGACTCCACAAGGCCTAAACATCTAAGGAGGAGGCCATCGATACTTTTCCTGTACAGAGTGCCTTCCACTAGAAGATAATTCAGTACCTGCATCTTGATTCTATAGGATGTCCTTCCTTTTGGGTTTTCTAAGTATTCTCTGATAGAGCTTCTCCAGTCACTAGCACATTCTACATTGGTGTTAAACACATCCACTGGCATCCCTCGGCCTTCGATGGAAGGATGATTTTTCTTTTGGATAAGGACGAACTTATGCATCAGCTCATCGGACATTTTCACTCCGGCCACCTTAGCCATTGAATCCGCCTCCAAATTGTCTTCTCGCGGAACGTAGAATAAATCCACGCACTCAAAATCATCTAACAATTGAACTGCAGCAGCAAAGTACGGTGCCAAAGAGAAACTGCTACACTTATATTCACCGTTTAGTTGTCTGATGACCAGTTGCGAATCCCCATATATGGCTAAGTCTTCGGCACCGAATTCTTTGAGGATCTCCAACCCAATTATTAGAGCTTCATACTTAGCTTGATTGTTAGTGCATGGAAAGTTGAGATTGAAAGAGAGCGTAGTCTTGATACCTGTTGGGGATATGATAATGACTCCTGGCCCAGCGGCATCAGTCATGCTGGATCCATTGAACTTTAAAATTCATGGGGCTCTTTCTAAATAGAACACGTTCAGGTTCGGTTCTTCAATGTCGGGGACTTCTCCACTCGGATGATCAGCCAGAAAATTTGCGATGACTTGCCCTTTCACAGACTTCTGAGGTAGGAACTGGAGAGAAAACTCGGCTAAAGCAATAGCCCATTTTCCTATTCTCCCAGTAATAATCGGCCTTGTCAACATGTACTTGATCACGTCAGTGTTGAACACCACAAACACCAAATTTCCCATCATGTAATGCCTTAACTTTGTACACGCAAAATATAAAGCCAGACATACTTTCTCAATCGGAGAGTATCTAACTTCAGTGTCTTTGAGGGTCCTACTCAAATAATAAATAGCTTGCTCGTTACCTTTAGTGTTGTTCTGAGCTAAAATGCATCCGATTGAGGTTTCTGATGCTGCTAAGTATAAACGGAGGGGATGGTCTTTCCTTGGTGGCATGAGCACTGGTGGTGAAGACAAATATTTCTTTATCTTATCAAATGCTTGCTAGTGTCTGTCTTCCCATAGAAATTCTTCTTTTTTCTTTAGTTTGAGCAATTCTGAGAAGACCTTTGTCTTGCCTGCCAAGTTAGAGATAAACCTCCTTAGGTATGTAATCTGACCCACGAACCTTTGTAATTCCTTTTTGTTTTTAGGAGGCTCTGCCTGCGCAATCACTTTAGCCTTGTTGTCATCGACCTTGACGCCCCTTTGATGGACCAGGAACCCGAGAAAGTTTCCAGCTCTGACTCCGAATGCACACGTTAGCAGATTGAGCTTGAGCTGGTGTCTCCTTAGTCTCTCGAATCCCTGCCTGAGATGCTCTACATGGTCACCTTGTTTTTTGGATTTGATAACCACGTCATCGATGTAGACCTCGACAATCTTTCCAATAATATCATGGAAGATAAGGTTCGTGGCTCTTTGATAAGTCGCTTCTGTGTTCTTTAACCTAAAAGGCATCATAACCCATTCGAATGTACCAATTGCCCCTGGACACCAGAACGCTGTCTTATAAATATCATCCTCGGCAATTTTGATATGATTGTAACCAGCAAAACAATCCCAAAATGTTAATATCTCATGGTTGGTCGTGGCATCAATAAGCATGTGACTGACCGGCATTACATACACATCCTTGGGAGTGGCGGCATTTAAGTCCCAGAAATCTACACACACTCTAATTTTCCCGTTCTTCTTGACTACAGGGACTATATTTGACAGCCACTCAGTGTACTTAGCTAATCTAATAAAGCCTACTTTGAGAAGTCTTTCTATTTCTTCTTTCACCTTCATCTCGAATTCTTTAAACATCCTCCTGGGTGGTTGCTGAAAAGGACGAAATTCAAGCTTGATGGGAAGTCGTTGTTCCACCAAACTCCAACTTAGCCCTGGCATATCCTTGTAATTCCATGCAAAAAAGTCTTTGTACTCGTGAAGCAACTTTGTTATCTCCTCACGTAATTCTTTACTAACAAGGCCGCTGATATATGTCACTTTAGGATCCTCAGCAGAATTCAAGTTGATTTCTTCCGGAGGGTCCTTCACTTGGAGTCTCTCATCTTCCATTTTGGGTGGTGTGACTTGTAGCTCCTCCAGATTTATTTCATCTCTTACTATTTCTGGGATTTCTCCTTCATAAACTAACTCGGTCCCGAACATCTCGATTTCATGGTTGACCACTAGTTGTTTCTTAGTCTACTGCAAAATTGCTTCCTGGGTGACCCTTGCAGCTACTGGCCACCCTTCTTTACTTCCTCGAGCCGTCATTGGCCTGACTGGCCAACGTCTTCTTCCATCGGCCTCGGTGGCCTGATGCTTTTGTCCTTCTCACTGGCACCACGTGCTTGGAGTAGCAAATGCTTATCTTTAGCGAACTTCATCAGTGTAGGCCTGCCTTCTTTGTCCGACCCCTCAAAGGTAATTGGTGTGATATCTTTGTGGTAATAGGAGGCGTCCACCAAATTGACTTTAGCACTAAAAGGATTATTGTCTGCCTTAACCATTTCCACGTTGTCGTCATGCCAGAACAATAAGAACTGGTGAAGAGAGGACGGCACACACATATTTGCGTGAATCCAGTCCCTACCCAGAAGCAACTTGTAACTCGCGTTAATGTTGATTACGAAGAAAGCAGATACACACGTCTTACTCCCCACTATTATTTGTAGTGGAACTACTCCCAAAGTCCTTACTACGTCACCGATCACCGCAGTCACCACTAGGTCTGTAGCAATGATGTCCTCTTCTCGTTTTTCCAAGTCCTAATAGCACTTTCAAGGGAATCACATTTACAGCTGCTCCATTGTCCACCAAAACTCTATTCAATGGCTTTCCATTGACGCAAGCCCGTATGTACAGTGGTTTAGTGTGATTCACTATCAACGGCTTGTCGAACGTCATAGTTTTGCTCTCTTCGGTGTCCTGTGTTTGCTCTGAGGATTTCTCCACTGGACTTTGTTCTTCTTCTACAGCCGAAACTTTTTCTTCATCTCTCAGCCTGCCTTTCGCCTCGTGGTCAGGATCAACACGGTGAAAAATAGCTGGTAATAACACTGAAGCGGCTCCCAGGTAATAAACAGGGACATCGCCGATGTTGAAATAACTTTCTTCTTGGTCCTTGATACCACCATCCTCTGTGGCCTTTCTTCGGAACTTGTTCCTCCGATTTCCTCCTTCACAGTGCTCTACCATCTGCTTGGTCATGTTGACTAACTTCTTCCCCTTATCAAGCATCTGTTGTTTTTCCCCCAAGTGAGCCTGGGTTTAAATTTGAAGTTCCGTCTCCAGTCCTTATTTTTCCCGGAATAGTCTCTCGGCCAACTACTTACGCTGTAACCTTCTTTTCTTTGTTTTAGCATTTTCTGAGCAACAGTAAGTATTTCCTTTTTATCATTCCTCCTGTTTTCTACCCGAATCCACTCTCCAGCTTTCTTAGGCATCGGTGGCTTGACAAATTTCGGGTGATCGCCAGTGTCGATGGCTACCTGGTCACTGGCTTCCCTGTTATTTCTAGTGACCCGGCTACCAATCCTTTCCAGTGCACTAATTCTCCCTTGTCTTTCAGAAGCAATGGTGAGGTCGTTAATCCTTTTCCATGCGTTCCACCTTTTCGGCCTCCACACTTGATTCGTAAGCTCTTGCCTCCTCTTTTGGTTGAGCCAACTTCTCATATCAATGCTTGCTACGTTCACTAACCCCACCAGGAATGGATTTTTGTCAATGAGCATTGCCTCTTCTGGGAACTTGAGAATTTTCCTGTTGATGCGATCCTGAATCACGTTTTTGAAGGCACAGCACATGTTGGTAGAATGAGTCCATGCATTATGGTATTTGCAATAGTCTTTAGCCTTCATCTCCTCCTTGGTAGGCAAAACGTGATCTTCCGACAAAGAGATAAAATCAATTTTCATGAGATAATAAAAAATTTCCGATGTCTTACTTACATCGAAAGTGCACCTGTTCCCCTTTTTGTCGCTACTTTTTTGCGCTCCAGAAGGCATCTTTGCCAGGTGTGGGCATACTATGCTTCTAGTGTCAGATACGGCAGCTATAGCGACTTCCACTTCAGTGTTATGGACTTCCTTGAAGTAAGTCCCAATAGCCTGCTTTTTCAGCTTATTGTCTTCTTTGAGCAGCTCTTCGTATTCTGTCACCTTCATAGCCATCTCGAAAAAGTCTTTAAAGTCCATCCCTTGAAACTTTTTCCTCAACTCCAAGTCCAAACCCTTTTGCGCCATCTTCACAAACTCGGTCTCCGGAATATTGATCCTGCACTTGTTTCTCATCCCTTTGAACCTGGCAATGAAGTCATCTACCCTTTCTCCGGGGCGCTGAGTGAGTCTAGACAAATCCGCGATACTAACTTCGAGCTCACTTCTGTAAAACTGAGCGTGGAAGACTCTCATCATATCTGCCCAACCAAACACGGAGTCTCTTGACAGTGACACGTACCAAGAGAAAGCAGCTCCAGTTAACAAATTTGAGAACAATTTCAATAGCAGGTATTGGTAGTTGTCATAGCTAGAAAATTCCGAGCATTGAGTGGTGAACCTCGCTATGTGTTCGATGGAAGACTGCCCATCTTCTCCAGAAAACAACGTGAAATCTGGGATTTTAACACCTCTAGGAAAGGTTGCTCTGTTTATGAATACAGGATAGGGTTTCCTAAATTCGGGTTGTACAATTTAATTGAATCCGGGGCTATACAATTCTTGGGTGATCTCGCGAAGTGCATCCCTGGTAACATGATCGATTGCCTGAGTGTTCTGTCCATGCATTGCTTGGCCCATGGTCACCGGCTGTTGAACATCCTGGTGACTTGTATTCCTTAGGAATGTCTGCATTCGGTTGGTCACTAGACTCCCATTGCCCCCTGATCTCATTTCCTCTTCGTAGAGGTAAGGTTGAGTCGCTGGTCTAGTGTGGCTATGAAACTGAACAGGGGTCTTGTAGTTGATGGACACCAGAGGCATGGCAGCACTCGGTGTCTCATCCCTTCTGTACGGTGGCTGGTAAGTGGTCACCAGCTGTTTCTCCTTGTTGGGGCTGTTAATTCTGGTAGACTGCCCCCCGAATACCTTCATGGGAGAAGTTTCTCCCAACTTGACGGCCTTGGATGACGACCCTTCACCTCCAGTTGGAGTGACTGTGAGTGCCACTAGCTGATTTTCCGCGACCACTGGTAGCTTGCTGGCCTGCGATTCAGCTTGACGCAACGTCTTGCTTGACTCTCCTCCACCTATGCCTTTGTCTTTTTCTAGCATGGCGGATCCAATGACCGCAGCCAAAACCCATTTTTAATTACTCCCCATGGTGTTTAAGAGAGTGCGTATTTCAGCTGTTGATTTCTCTATGGCCTTCAGAACCTTTGTTAAAAGGATCTCAATCTTGCTTGCTTGACTTAACTCAACAGGTTGAGGTTGGTCTTCCTGCGTTGCTGTTACAACATTTTCCATATCATCATCTCCACCGAAGGAAACGTCAGTACTCTTACTAGATCTTGTTCACATCATTGCGTGGGTCCCACCGGGCGTGCCAAAAATATGTTTGGCCTTTATTTTGACTAAAGGACAACACGTAGCCCTTTGTTCGGTTTGTGAGCTTGCCAGGAATTTAAAGTATTTACAAACTAAAGAAATAAGGAAAGAAAAAAAGATTGTGCCTCGTAATTTGACTGAAATCAAAACGACTGTGTATTGCTAGAAAAGGGACAAAAATCTAACAGAGAGAACTTTGCTTTATTGGTAAACAAATCGGCAAAACGCAATGACTAAGAAATTGAAAATTTGCTGAGAACAATTGAAAAGGAAAGGACTAGGCTAGGGAAAAATAAAAGATTGCCGAAAATAATAAGCTAAAGAATTCAAAGATTTGCTGGGATGCCAGGCTTTTTGATATGTCCGAGATTGGATCATTTTTTCTTCTTCAAAACTTCTATTTATAGCCAAAGATGTTGAGTGTCCCAATCCAATTCAAACTTGTAATCCTGATCAAATTATATCTCACTGGATAGAGATAAACATTGGATGAAACTCTATCTTATCCAATATAGATAGAGTTGGGCTAGTGTCTATCATCTTATCCTTTTATCTCCTCTTTAAAGTTGGACTCCTAGACTCCCAATTCAACTCCAACTCTAATACGTCCTTCTCTGCTGGACACTGAAATTTGATGGGTCAAGGCCAGTGTCTGGACTTCGAACCATGGACTTCCTTTAGGCTTCGGGTTTTTTCAACCAAAACAGTAAAAATAGGCCGAACTCATTTTTCGGTGTAAACAAATATTATTAACAGATTGATTAATTTAAATATAAGTAAATAATTAATTATTCAAAAATAAATTAAATGTTATTATTAAATTAAATGTAGAGTGTGAGGAGTTATTTAATTTAAAATTTGCCTCCATTTTTTATCAACTATAATTTATATATAATTAATTTAATTAAAATATAATTAATTGATTGTTTGTTTAAATAAGTGCAGACTGTAACTATAATTTTTGTTTATATATATATATAATTCATTAAAACGTTTAAAATTAAGATTTCTACTTTCAACAAATGAATAAAATTATTTAACATACTTTATTAAGTTAGATAAGTCTAGAATGACCTTTTTTATTCTATAATTTAAAAATACATAAATCATTGTTAACTAATTAATTTTAATATAATAAAATTTTTAGAATAATTAATTTTGATTTAATAAATAGTTATCAGAATATTATTAATTAATTGAATTATTACTAATAATAATTGGTATATAATGAATTACTTGATTTATTTAAATATAGTTAGTTGATTAAGTAATAAATATTAATATTTGATGTATATGTTACTGTATTAATGATTACTGTTAATTATTAATAATTATTATATAGTTTATATGACTGAATATTTTTTCATCCTATTATTTCAATATAATTAAATAATAGTTAATGAATTAATTTTGATATGATTAATAATTATAATATAATTATTTAATTATATATATATAATATGTTATTATACATACTTAATATATAATAATGAATAATAATAATAAATTAATATTAATAGGTACTATTTTAATATACTAAAATCA
>JAOQMS010014528.1:0-16286 GCA_027563885.1 Erythroxylum longipes
GGATATTTGTCAATGTGCTTACATTTCAAATAGGCACATTGGAGACAACATTGCCATTACATAAGAGCTTTTCAAACATTATAATAGGAGGAACAAAAATTATGCTATCAAGCTAGACTTTCAAAAAGGAATTTTATTCTTAATATGCCTAGAGCATTTGGTTTTCCTTGCATCTTTATTGATTGGATACACCAATTCATTTCAACTATCTCATACAATATATTGGTGAATGAATAAGCCACTCCTCCTATCTAAGTAGCTAAGAGTCTCATGCAAGGTGATCCCATTTCCTCTTACTTATTTACGTTAACTTCTGAGGTTCTAACCAAGTTGCTCAAAAGAACTACACAAGGAACTCTCTTTAAATTTCAAGCAAGATGCAAGAAGCTCAACTTAATTGGCCTCAGTTTTGCTGATGACATTTTTATATTCACTAAAACAGACATCAATTCAGTGACTCTTATTTTTAAGGTATGCAAAATGTTCAACTCTTTATTTGGCTTATCTATCAACTTTGACAAATATGGTATTTATCTATCAACTAGTGCTTCTTATTTGTCCACAAGATTATTTGATATCACAGGATTCAAAATTTCTTAATTACCTGTAAATACCTTATAGTCCCTATATCTTCTAAAAAAACCATCTTTCACTGAATTCAAACCTCTTTTCAGTAAAATCAAAAATAGAATAGAAAGCTTACCTATAATGGTGCTGACATTACATATAAATCAGTGATTACGGAGCTGATTTTGCATCGCTTTCTTGTAACATTGCTTACACAATATATACTCCCTACGTGCAGAGGGCGACTCACTAGACATACTGACAAACACGACACTACCCCCCGTTAGTGACAGACGCCCCCTAGCCCCTTCCATGCACGTTAGGACGTACTCTGATCGGTATAATCATATGTATAAAGGAGACCTAACGGCATATCACAGGCTAAACAACAATTAATACATAGGTGCACCACATTTCTATACCAATTCAGTTCATGTTCAAATTCCATTGTCGTGCCAATTCAGTGCATATACAATTTCAATTCGATGCCATCTCAAAGCATATATATAAATCTTATAAAAATTAGCTTTCAAATTCAACTAGCAATACCAATGAACTTATTCATAAACATACTTTTCAAAACCATTTTTCTTTCATAAAATCACTTTAAAGATACACTCACAGTTTTGTCGTTTATCGAAAAGTATGCTCACGTGTTGAGTGTCTCTTCTTGACCTACACAATTTACAAGTCGTTTAATCATTTATTTCCACTATAGGAAATAAAGTATTACAATTATCAATTCGGTTTTAACTACCATAAGTTATTCCATTAGTTTCCAGCTCATAATCTGATTATTCCATTAGTTTCCAGTTCATAATCTAACTCCAAAATTTACTTAAGACATTTTTTACTAAACATCATCCCATCTGCTTAAATCATAATATGGCCGAATACGTCACGCTAACTTTTTCTGTTTGATTTTTCATGAAAACAACCTTAAGATTTTGGGTTATTTACAACTTAAAAGTATTTGAACTTCAACGAATCACACCGTCAATTACTTTCCTCTTTAGAGCCGAATTGTCCTCTCTACACACACATATATATACTATTCCACTTTCTTTCAAACTTTTTAACACATTTCACCTAAGGTCCATACCAAGCATCATTTAAACTCATCAAACCAAAAATTACAATTTTTCTCCAATATTTCCTAGCTTGGTCGAATACACCACTCTTTCACTATCTTTCCATTTTTCTTAACACATCTTCTCTTCATCACACCTAAATGAACTCAAACCAATTCTAATTCAATCATTTTTCATTTCTTTACTTCATTGACATCAAGTCCATATCATGAACATCATAACCCTAACCTTAGTTTCTTGATTCACCTTTGTTGTTTTCAACCTTTACTTGCTTTCAAGTTTATTATCTACTCCTTAATAAGTCAAAAACAACCTTTGATATTAAATAACTCCATTTCATATGAAATCCACAAAATAAACAACTTAAACTATAAAAAAAACTTACCACTTTTTCTCCCAATCTCTTAGGAAATTAGTGTGCACCAATCCTAAGTCAAGATTTCTTCAATTTCTACTCCAAATCTACTAAAAATGGCACCTCTCTTCTTTCGCTTCTCCTTGGCCTAATTCTCCCTCCTTCTCTCTTCTTTTCTTCCTTTCTTTTTGGTTCTCACGAATCCTCCTTTCAAATGAACCAAATTTTGTCTTCTTTTGCCTTTTTATACTACTTTAATACTTTATACATGTCATTTTCTATTAAACATCTTAAATGACTCATCATCATCTAATTTAATGTTTCTTAAACCATATGGAGTCTTGTAATTGGACAATAAATGTGATTTGTTTAAAATTTATTAATTAACTCCATTTATGTAAAAAAATCAATTTGTCATTTCATGGATTACTACACCTATAAACCATACTAAATCCTGAAAATATTCCACAACTGTCTAACCATCAAATTAACCATGATATGCTTTAATTAGGATCAAATCTTAGTAATTAGGTGCCTCAAAAATTTTCAATGGGTTTAAAATCATAAATACCCATTATTTTCCAAAAAGGGCATTTTTGTCCTAAACTTATGAAATTCTTGAAATTCATCCAATTGGACTTGTTTTCGATCCGTTTCAATGTCATTTGAGTCTAATACCTACCTAGATATTTTCAATTTTTTTGAGGATTGGGTCCTCAAAATCCCTGTTCAAGTGGAAATAATGTTTACCCGAGTTGACCATTCACTATTCACCTGAAAATACTATTCACCCAAAATAAAATCTATAAACTAATAAAATGGAAAGGTCGGGGTTTTATAATATCAGCCAGTTAAACATAATTTTAAAATTCAGGATTTTCTTAATAAAAGTAAAATATAAGATGTACTTTTATCAGAAGAAATAAGATTATTCTTTTTTTTTCATTATACTTTGACCAGAAACTAATTGAGACATCCTCTAAATATATAGAAATGCTCTAATAAATTAATCTTTTTTTACTATTGTTTACAAAATTAAGTGCTTCTTGTAATTAAATTAGATACAATTTATTTGTATGAATGATAAACAAAATACGTATTAAGTTGAACAAGTTAGAAACGGCATTCCTATATAATAGTCAGCCTTAAAAATACCTGGGTGTACGAAGTTGAACAATAAAGGGAAAACTACTGTACAATGATCTCTAATCCATATCAAAAATTGAGTTAAATTTTATTATTAATTACAATACTTAAGATTGTGATATTTCTTAATAAATATAATAAGTTTAAGATTTGAATTGGCTATTTTAAATTTTTGTACAACTTAAGTGAGTAAATAAAAAATAAACTAAAATTGGACAAGTTTACGAATACTCTAATGTAGAGTTTAAAGTAATCAAGTGTACCAGTTTTATAAAATAATTTTTGCAGCAGGCTAAGGACTTAATAATATAACACCACATAGATAATATTTTTTACACTGTTTATATCAACTTTACTCTGAATATGTCAACATATTTTATAGTAAGAAGTATATATTGATAAGTATTATCTGATGATGAGATTTGCTGTAGTCCAATAATATGTCATGTTAAGTTGTGTAGGGGTGACATGCCAAATTGTGATACCATATATCATGTTATATTATCATTCAACTATTTATTTAAAAGTTAATTCTCGGCATTTAAAGTCTTTATCCAAAAATTGGTCCACCATGCTTGGAAAGAAACAATGAACATTACTAAGTAAAATCATTAAATTGTACATAAACCATATTTTGTTAAATTTGTTTTCTAAAAGTGAGATAATTCGTTCTAAAATTTCAAACAATTTTGTGTTTTTGAGAGGCAATTATGTTATTCACTTGTACCATAGGATTGTTGTCATGCTCTTATAAAAGAGAACGAAGTTGAGGATAAACTTGGTTGATTGGTGTCACCACTTTGAACCATTTTTTTTTATTTACCACAAACGGAATTTGAATTTCATCCTTTTTATCATATTTTTTCTAATTCCTGCTTATTTTCTCATCAAATATTACATCTTTACTAACAACCAACTTGCCACGAAGAGGATTATATAATTGATATGTTTTTCTATTTTCATTAATTAAAAATTTTATTTTATTGTTAATTATATACAATTTATTATTATTAACATAAAAATAATATTATTAATTATTTAATAAAATTTATTATGTTAAATATTATTCTATTCTATTTAATATAATATTATGACTTGGTCACAGTTGGTATTACAAAAAATTATTGAGGGTATATTAGGTAGTTTGTATTTATTAGTTTACGTTCCATCCTAAACCCCCCAAGTCGGGAGTTTCTTATTTTTACTGTTTAGGATAGAATAGAACGTAACATGAAACCCTCCTCTTCCATCCCAATTTATTCGATTCTATTATAAAACTTCCTTCTAAATAATAGAAGTATGTTACATTCCATTTCATTCCATTCTCAATCCCTCAACCAAATATAGCCTAAGGTGTATGTTGTATATTATTTTCTTCACAAAAAAATGAGTGAATTCAATAAGAAACAAATTCACCATCTCTATCGATGCAATAAGTTTTCACATTTAACTCACTTTCCTTCACATCCGTTACTTTGAATTTTCAAAAATGCTCAAAATTTCTAGATTCATTTGCCAAAAAATAAACCTAACTCATTTAACTGAAGTCATCTATATACAGTAGAAAATAACGACTCTCCTCTCCAGCAACAATAATAAAAGGATGAAGAGATACTACTTGAAAGGCAGGCTTTCCCATCCCACAGAAATTTAACTGGACTTCTCAATCAATCCTCCATTCATCCTATCTATAGTTAATATTTGCTTGATCTGCGACAGATTTAGGATGGTTTAAGAGCCTGCTTTCTCCAAGCTCATTTGTCCATAGGTCCTAGAGAACTTTCGGATCTTATTTTTCAGTTTCTCCTGTGGATGATTCTACCGGATCGTTATATCAAATTTTATTTATAAAGCTTTTTTCATTTTCTGAAGAAAAACAAAAGCCATTAAGACAGCTCTGTAGTTTTCTTTAATGTTTAATAGTCACCCCCAAGAATGTAAAATTTGTGTGTGCATATATCACTCACACACACACAAACACATATATATATATACTAAAAATACAAATTACACTTTTAATAAATATCTAAAAATTATTTTTAAAATTATATCAATGGCAAGTAAATTTAGATTATTCAATTGTAATATTATATAAATTAAATTGGCAGTATAATTATTAAAAATAATAATACAATATAATCATATATAATAACAAAATTTTACGCAATTTTAAAAATAAAAATATTAGAATTGGATTATCGCTCTTATCATCCCAAAAAACAAAACGCCAAAGCCCTCTTGATCATTTTCAGCTTAGACTTTCTTGTCATACAACATATAGTCCAGTGCGGCGGTGCAGAGCAATAAATATATTTGTCCCATCTGTCTCAACTCTTAAAATCCTAACAGTATCTTCTATGAACGGACTTTACTCATCTTTTCGGATCAGATCTTTAGGATTAATTATATCATTTTTATCATATTCTATTAATTTTATTCACATATTTATATAACAAAAGATTAATTAGACTATTTTATTAAATTTTATAAAATAAAACAAATTTAAAAAAGAGTAATCGAATCAAAAAATTTAATAAAATGTTACTCTCTTATTATACGCATCATCACATGACATGGGTCCAGGATGTGAATGGATATGAGGTTGTCGTGTGTCTAAATGCTGCGTGTGTTTAAGGGGGCGCTTGGTTTAAAGAAGAGAATGGAAATGAGAATGAGAATGAACATAGTGAAGAATGAGAATGAACATAAGCATTACAATTATGATGGTTGATTAAAATAAATGAATTATTACTATTACCGTTAATGGTGGTTGGTTTGTTAAAAATGTTGTGGAAAGAGTGAGAAAAAGTAAGATTGGTCTAAGTTGACAAAAAACGCGCCAAATATACGAAGGAATGATTCCATTCCTCTGATTATTGGGAAGAATGGAGTAAAGCTCCAAAATAAAAAATGATAATATTACCTATCCAATCATAACTCTTTACCAAGCATTGTTTTTAATTTCATACTCATTCTTTTCTTCTCATACCTACTAAACAAGCATACCCTAAAAATAATGAATTCAAATATCAGCGGAGGAATACTTGGTTAGGTGATAATATATTTATATTGAATAAATAGTATTTTTATATTTTTTAGATAATACCCTGTTTTATTATAGTTTTTATTATTATTCTTTTAAATGAACTAACTGCATCCATAATTCTTTACTTTCGACTTTTTATCTGTTAACGGCAAAACTTCCTTTTGTACACTAAACAATATGTATTTTCAATGTTTAGCTTAACAAAACCTCAGTTAGTTACCCTCTTAAGTGTGAATTATCTATCTTTCTATATTATTTTTTTCTTTGTGAAACTAAAAGGTACAGTCATTTATATATCTATATATATATATATACATACATACATTCACCGGTTAACAATTAAAACTTAAATAAAAAACAAGTATAAATTAAGACAGAGTGAGTAATCTATAGATCTAATCTTATAACGAATTAATTAATTTAATAACACAATTTAATATATTAAAAATAATTATATTAAAATTTAATATGAACATTTAATAGTATATTTAAAAATATATATTGGATAACAAAATAAATTTTTTTTACAAATCTCAACCTATCATGTTTACATTTTTAATTTTTTAACTCCAAATTTCAACCAAACATATTTTTTCTTTTTTAAGAAAAATAGAAATTAAAAATAATAAATAATAATAACAAAAAATGACCAAAAATAATTGGAGTGGAACCTAAACGTTCAATGTTTTATTTGTTGTAATAAGCCATGAAGATTTGTAGAGGAGTAGATGCTCCAAGTCCAAGTAGATACCAACTTGTTTTGTTTGCAAAGGATTTTTTCTATCTGCGTAAAGTATACTCTCGCAGACTCGCGTGTAAAGCTGAGGTTTTGTTGTCTAGACTCTCGACGCAAATTTACACGTTAACCCAGGGACCACTTGTCGGAAAAGAACTAAAATATACGATTCTGATTGGCTCTCAAGTATTTTAGGCCTATCACTATTACATACTGAAAACTCCCCTGCAGTTGTAGTTTGCGCATTTCACCTGTTGACAAAAGATCACATCTTTATTGCTCCGCCCAATTTTTTACTGCCTCTTTTAGTATTCATCTTGTATCAAGTTAAGAAATGCTGGGATTTAGCTGGTTCACTGTCAGTCAGCCAATGCTCACGGAAGAAGGTAAGAAACCTCTCCATATCGCCACCTTCTCCATAGCGAACAAAATTAAATGCTTTAGCAGTTCGCCTTCTCCTGTATCAAACACCTCCTTCGTAGCTATAGAAAGTCCAATTCTTTTGTATTATTTACCATGCCGTCACCACTACCTTTTTAAAGTTCCCCTGTATATCAAACACGTTCATAACTAACAACATTAAATTCTTTAGCAGTTCGCTACTTGCTCCGGCTATAAAAAGTCCAGTCCATTACCACCACCTTTTTAAGGTTCCCCTGTATCAAACTCCTTCTTCTTAGCTATAAAAAGTCTTGTTCTTTTGTATTATTTACCCCGCCGTCAACACCACCTTTTTAAAGTTCCCCTGTATCAAACTCTTTCTTCATAGCTAACAACGTTAAATTCTTTAGCAATTCGCCACCCTCTCTGGAGCGTTAAATTCTTTAGCAATTCGCCACCCTCTATAGAAAGTCCAATTCTTTTGTATTATTTACCCTACCTGTTTTATAGAAAGCATTTAATAGATCACATCTTTATGGATCCACCCAATTTTTTGCTGCCTGTTTTAGTATTCATCTTCTATCAAGTTAAGAAATGCTAGGATTTAGCTGGTTCACTGTCTGTCAGCCGATGCTCACGGAGGACGGTAAGAAACCTCTCCATTTCGCCACCTTCTTCATAGCTAACAAAATGAAATGCTTTAGCAGTTCGCCTTCCCCTGTATCAAACTCCTCCTTTATAGCTATAGAAAGTTCAGTTCTTTTGTATTATTTACCCTGCCGTCACCACCACCTTTTTAAAGTTCCCCTGTACATCAAACTCCTTCATAGCTAACAACATTAAATTTTTTAGTAGTTCACCACCTGCTTCGGCTATTGAAAGGCCAGTTCTTTTGTATTATTTACACTGCCGTTACCACCACCTTTTTAAGGTTCCCCTGTCTCAAACTCCTTCTTCTTAGCTATAAAAAGTCCTATTCTTTTGTATTATTTACTCTGCTTCAACACCACCTTTTTAAAGTTCCCCTATATCAAACTCCTTTTTCATAACTAACAATGTTAAATTCTTTAGTAGTTTGCCACCCTCTCCGGCTATAGAAAGTCCAGTTCTTTTGTATTATTTACCCTGCCTGTTTTATAGAAAGCATTTAATAGATCACATCTTTATGGATCCGCCCAATTTTTTGCTGCCTGTTTTAGTATTCATCTTCTGTCAAGTTAAGAAATGATGGGATATAGCTGGTTCACTATCAGTCAGCTGATGCTCCCGGAGAACGGTAAGAAACCTCTCCATTTCGCCACCTTCTTCACAGCTAACAAAATTAGATGCTTTACCAGTTCGCCTTCCCCTGTATCAAATTCCTCCTTCATAGCTATAGAAAGTCCAGTTCTTTTGTATTATTTACCATGCCGTCACCACCACCTTTTTAAAGTTCCCCTGTACGTCAAACTCCTTCATAGCTAACAACATTAAATTCTTTAGCAGTTCGCCACCTGCTTCGGCTATTGAAAGGCCAGTTCTTTTGTATTATTTACACTGTCATCAACACTATCTTTTTAAGGTTCCGCTGTATCAAACTCCTTCTTCTTAGCTATAAAAAGTCCTGTTCTTTTGTATTGTTTACCCTGCCGTCAGCACCACCTTTTTAAAATTCCCCTGTATCAAATTCCTTCTTCATAGCTAACAACGTTAAATTCTTTAGCAATTTGCCACCTTCTCCGGCTATAGAAAGTCCAGTTCTTTTGTATTATTTACTCTGCCTATTTTATAGAAAGCATTTAATAGATCACATCTTTATGCATCCGCCCAATTTTTTGTTGCCTGTTTTAGTATTCATCTTCTGTCAAGTTAAGAAATGTTGGGATTTAGCTAGTTTACTGTCAGTCAGCCGATGCTCACGGAAGACGGTAAGAAACCTCTCCATGTCGCCACCTTCTTCATAGCTAACAAAATTAAATGCTTTAGCAGTTTGCCTTCCCCTGTATCAGACTCCTCCTTCATAGCTATAGAAAGTCCAGTTCTTTTGTATTATTTACCCTGTCGTTACCACCACCTTTTTAAAGTTCCCCTGTATATCAAACTCCTTCATAGCTAACAACATTAAATTCTTTAGCAGTTTGCCACCTGCTCCGGCTATAGAAAGTCTAGTCCGTCACCACCACCTTTTTAAGATTCCCCTGTATCAAATTCCTTTTTCTTAGCTATAGAAAGTCCTGTTTTTTTGTATTATTTACCCTGCCGTCACCACCACCTTTTTAAAGTTCTCCTGCATCAAACTCCTTCCTCATCGCTAACAACTTTAAATTCTTTAGCAGTTCGCCACCTTCTCCGGCTATAGAAAGTCCAGTTCTTTTGGAGTCCAGATCTTCTGTCTAATTTTATGGTGTCTTATTCTATCCCATAAATCTCAGCTATTCATTTATGCGAGTCCCGTGTGAGTCTCGTATAAATAAATGTGAGACCTGCATAAATGAATGACTGAGATTCATGAAACAAAATAAAATACCATAAAATTGGACAGAAGATCTGGACTCGTTCTTTTGTATTATTCACCTACCGTCGCCACCACCTTTTGAAAGTTCTCCTGTATCAAACTCCTTTTGCACGTGGGGTTGTTTCTGTTCCACCACTGCCGTCACTAACTCCGGCGCCTTTCAAAGTGAACTCAGCGAGCTACATCTCGCATCAGCGCATCTCCGGTGAGGCACAAGAATTTGTCGGCGAGAAGACATCATCATAGTTCCTTCACAAAACGTTTTCTGTCGTAGGCCTTTCGATACTTTTTTGGACTATCACCAATCCACCAGGTCTCTTACCCATCCCCATCCCCATCTTTTTGTGTTTTTCATTTTTCATTTCACAAATATCTACATCACGGTCAGAACACTATCATCACCGATTCACTTATTCACCTAATGGCTAATGTATTCGATAGTATATTTAGCAATTATTGGTGACAATCTGAGTGGTTGTTGAATTATGCATATTGTCGTCCGGGATACTTCTTTTGTCTCATATTAGCATTGTAGAGGTTCAACAATTTAGGATGATGGTAAGTTAAGGCTTTGGTTGATTTCTTTAACTAAATTGAAGAAATTTTCGTTTTTCTACAGAAAATAGTAATCCCAATTAGCTTGGAGAGGATGACTAGTTGGTTAAGACTTACAGAACGGCTTCTATTATCAAATAAAGTAACTAAATTCTTGTTTGTAGGTTCTGCAAATACAATTTCTTTTACTCTTGGGGAACTGAACGAATATACGGATGGGTTTGATCCGAAAAACTTTCTTAAGCTTGGAGGCTTTGACGGTGTTTATCGTGGCATCATCCATAGAAGGGAGGAGAAGAATGTGAATGGCCTGCAAGTAGCTGTTAAGGTGTCTGGCAACGCTAACTCCAAAACGAGGATTCAGTGGGAAGTAAGCAATGTGCATTTTTGCTACACTATTTAGGAATAATGATAGACATATAGGAAAAATTCCCTGTTAAATGAGATTATAGGACAAATGCCATGTTAAATCTGTAAAGGGCCTTTCATTGTCCGCTAGGGTTGGGGATCTTTTATAGAATCCAT
The DNA here is from genome assembly GCA_027563885.1 of Erythroxylum longipes. Classification (NCBI taxonomy): domain Eukaryota; kingdom Viridiplantae; phylum Streptophyta; class Magnoliopsida; order Malpighiales; family Erythroxylaceae; genus Erythroxylum; species Erythroxylum longipes. The sequence goes on from JAOQMS010014528.1 coordinate 10,897, forward strand.
CTTTTGAGGCGAACTCTGCTTTTTCTTCCCGGATCTATCATCTTTTTTTCTCTATTTTCATTACACTTTTTGGTCATATTCCTGGCAGAAAGGTTATATGGGTACAGTTTTAAAAACATAATTTAGTTCCAGATCTGTATTATTGATCTTCTTCCCTATTTTTATTTTTTACAGGCAGAAAAAGAATACCTGAGTGTAATTACTCATCCAAATATCATTAAACTGGTTGGCGTTGGCCATTGTGAAACAACAGACAAGTATTATCTTGTCTATCCACTAATGCAAAATGGAAATGCGAAGAGTAAATTACAAGGTAATGTCTAATGTCATGCAAGACACTGAATAGATTAGCTTTTTAAGTTAAATTGCCTTCTTCGCCTTGTTCGTTGTCTCATGTTCCTTTTTTGTTACTTGGACTCATCATAGCTAATGTGGAAAGACACTCATCTCATGATCTTTATTTATGTTGAATCTCTTTTCCTCTGTTAATTAAGAACTGCCACACCACTTTTGTTAACATTTCCAACAAAAACAATCATGTTAATTAGGATTTAGATTTTCTCTTCGTAATCTGAAAGCGTTTACATAAAGTAGCAGTTTCAAGTTAGCTTTGCTTAATCAGAATGTTTCTTTTAAGTCAAAAGTTATGTTCTAAATCTCTTCCATTCATTAGCTTATGATGACAATTAATGCTGTCTACCGATTTCACCATAGATCTTGAATGGCACACTACATTTAAAATCATCACTGGGGTAGCACATGCGGTAGAGGAGCTACATGGGCAATCACCTCCACTTATCTACCGGGATCTAAAGCCTGAAAATATTCTCTTGGATAAGGTCAAGCAGACATAGAAATGCATTTAAGACAGGATTTAGATCATTAATTCAATACCTCCATCAACCCTTGCTGTACTGATTTCATTTCTTCTTGATATTGAATCAGGGTTTTGTGCCAAAGCTCTCTGATTTCGGGACTGTTACCCCAGAAGGGCAATGTTTGAAGTTAGGTAGCCGTGGGTATACTGACCCGCTCATTTTGACCAATGGTAAGTTTAAAATTAGATCCTTCATGATAGTTATAGCCATCAATTAGTGAACTTTCCCTTAAAACCCACAGGAAAGGTTGGAACCAAACCAAATGATATCTACAGCTTGGGAGTGGTGATACTGCAAATGATTATGAAGAAGAAGTAGGTAAGATTGGCAGGAAGCGATATGCCAGTGCCCATAAGTGACTGGGCAAGGAGCAACTGCAACATCAAAGGACATGCAGTACATGAGAAGCTGGAGAGAACGGGATGCTCCAAGAAGACTGCCAGGGCCATAATAAGGCTTGGACTTGACTATGTCAGTGACACATCGGAGCGACCTACAATAGCTCAAGTTCTTGAGAGGCTTGTCAATTTAGATGGCAAGTAAGTCCAGAGGCTTGTCAATTTAGATGGCCAATAAGTCAACAACAATCAGAGACTCATAATAAGGCTTGCAAAATGGTACATCTAGAAATCCACAGTATCCATACGCTGCTTACAAAATACAAACAATTATATTATGTAGGAATTTGGGCTATTACCTCATCATTTGCTGACTTTGCGCAATATGTATTAAAGTCTATATGTTGGGTTGGGCCCTTAATACTTCTATATTTGGTAGCTTTAATACTTGTGTTTCGTCATGTACGTTTGGAACTTTCAAATTGCCCTTCTTTCAAAATATGCAAGTTGCAAATTTACCCTCCTTACTGATATTCTTTCTCCTAAATAAAATCAATAATACATATATTCACGCATACAAAAACTACACCCAAAACTCACGTCAAGTCCTTTAATACTCCATATTGAGTTTCAATGATTGCGTCCGAATGGTTCTCAGTTGCCATAAATGAGTAGACAAAATACAACCAAAGCTGGATTGTTACTGCTGTATCAATTTCTGAAATGGACCAAAGAAACTTGACATGCAAACCAAGGAGGAGGCCCAAAAGAATTCACTTATTATAGATAAGACGTAACAAAAGGCTACATTCCATTCTGATACACAGGCCCTATATGCCACTGGTGTATCTTGTATAGGTCAATGACATGATTCAGCCAACTGCAAAGCATTCAATCATAGCTCCATGCAAATTCTCACGTTGTCCCAGTCCTCCTTCTATTTTACATTCCTCCTCCATCGTACATGGCTAACAACATTCGCCTTCAAGGAGTGGCAAGATATGCCAGTTTTTTGGTTTTTCAATAAAAAGATAATCTGATATGCATTTAAAAATGAATCATATCAAATACATCATATAATGGTATCAACTATCACAAGTAAACATAATTCTTTATCAAATGCTCAAGATAAGTATTCTTTACCAATATTCAAGACAAGTGTTGGTTAATTCGTCAGATGTAATAAATCTAGATATGCCTTATCTAATTCTGGATAATATGCTTCAAACAACGAGACAGTGCATCTATCATTTTTGTCTGGATTCATTCGATCCAAACAACATATTAGTATATGTTTTAATCTAACGTTGACTAATAGTCTCCAACTAACCACCCCAAATCATACACAAATACATTTACTATCCTCACAGGTTCTCAATACACGTAAAATAACACAAACTGATCACCACAATATGTCAAACACACAACTTCACCATGAATGCATTCACATATAAGATCTTAAGAAGTTATTGATGGCACTCCGATATACTAAAATACACATCACATGTATAATATAGGAACTTTATATTAACAATCACACAAAATTACACTCAAATAAATAATGATTAAACCACTGAAGTTATTAATTAAACTAAACTTTAAACTCAACATAATCACACAAAACTATATAAGTTAAGGCATGCACACAAAAACTAATCAATCAAAATATATATTTGACAAAATATCAATCTAACTGTAGTTGGAACATACTACATGTTACTTTATGAAATTTTCTTTCTTGAAGCAAAGAACTATCGAAATGTTATTTTGAAACTTGCTAAAGTTGAGGAGATCTACTAGATTCACTATTTTCTCCCTTAAAAATTATTTTCTTTGAGATCCTTTCGCCCCTCCTTTGATCTCCCCATCTCTCGTCACTTAAGTTCTTAAAATTTGTTGAAATATGTTCAGATTTTCATTCTTTAAAAATGAAATTGTACAAGGTTTATTCAATTTGATCAAATGAAATTATGTGAAGTAATAATACCACGATTGGTTGATCGATAACACCTATTTGATCGACTGACATCACATTAAAACGCGATGATTCTCTTTATTTGCTATAAAATCACTCTAAAATCAATTCAAACTCTCAAAGTTGCATTTACTTAATAAAAAGCTTAAAATGAAACAAAAATTTGCAGCTTAAGTGTAAGGAATAATAATTAGACCATACAATAAACTTGAACCGTAAATTTCAGAGTCTTACACATATTTGTACATGCTCTATCTAACTCTGGATAATATGCTCTAAGAAGCGAGATAGTAAACTTATCATTCTTGTCTCGACTCATTTCATGCAAACAACATATCAATATATGCTTTAATATGTCAGTCGGTCAAGTCTCCAAACGATCACCTCACACCATCCTAAATCATACACAAACATATTTAATATTCTCATAGGGTTTTAATTCTCATAAAATAACAAAAACTGATCACCATAATATGCCAAACATAAATACAAAACAGCTAATAGCTACATCATAAATGCATTCACATAAAAGATCTTAAGTAATACTTAGTGGCATCTCGACATACTAAAACACATGCCACATGTAATATGAACTTTATATTAACAATCACGTAAAAATCACACTCAAATAAACATGACTGAACCTTTGAAATCATCAATTAAATGAAATTCTAAACTCATCATAATCCTTATGAGGAGTTTCTATAATTTTAATATAAATTTATGTAAATTAAGACATGCACTCAATTGTTAATCACGCAAAAGAATAATCAATTATTTGACAAATATCAATTTAAAATGTGAAACATTCTATATGTCACTCTACCAAATGTATATGAAATTTCACTTCCCGAAACAAAGATCTTTCAAAATGCTATTTGACACTGGCCAAACTTAAGGAAATATGCTACATTCACTGTTTCTTCTTTTAGAAATTATTTTCTTCAATGATCCTTTTGTTCCTCCTTCATTCTCTCTATCTCTTGTCGCTTAAGCTCTTGAAATTTGTAAAAGAAAGTTGAGAGTTTTCATTCTTTAGAAACGAAATCCCAAGAGGATCTTTCTATTCAGTCAAATGAAAATACGTAATGTAACAATATCACCGTTGCAAAAATGTGATGATTCTCTTTGTTTGCTAGAAAAATCACTCTAAAAACAATTTCAACACTCAAAGTTACATTTCTTTAAACAAAGCAGAAAATTACAGCTTAACTACAAGAAATAATAATTAGACTATGTGATAGGCTTGAAGCATAAATTGCAAGAACGTATGGTTAATACTAATCACTTGACACTTTTTCAGAGCAGAAATTAAGATTGTGAGATATAACATGTGTATGTAGTTGGAAGTGAGATAAACGATAATCTACTCAAATGTTTGCTTAAAGTGAAGCAACATATAGACAGACAAACCATTTCATTATATGAGTGCAGGAAACATAGGAATTCAAGTCTCCCAACTTTATATATGCAACTTTTCAAAAAAAAAAAAGCTTTATATATGCAACTCTAACTCACATATTGCAGCAAAACAAGCTTATATAAATATTCGCGACGCAATGTTTTTCTATACAATAACATGGTCATAGAGCAAAACAAATTAGGTCTGAGCATAGTAGATCTCCAGAAAGTTTACAAGTTTGTCAGTTGGATTTTCTATTAATAGCTTAAAGCAAGTAAAATGTACATAAACGGTGAGAAGAGAAGTAACTGTTCAAGTAAGTATATGCGGGTAGAGAAGCCCTTTGGATGCACATGCAATCGAAAACTAGAAATACAAACCAAAATGGGAGTACAGAGAATGCAATAGGTAACAAGAAGAGCAGACTGAAGCTAATGATGAGCCCTGACCTGAATGCATGAACTCCTTTTGCAAGCACAACTGGAATGATTCAGGTGTTGGTATAGATTAAAACGAGAATAAATATACACATGTATACATATAAAATATTTCACTCATATTCAAATTGTAAGCATTTCCCTAATCCTGGGAAAAGTATGTCATTGTGTCTAAATATGGCATGTGTTTAATATGATGGATTCAAAAACAGTGAAGGTAAATAACGGTTGGTTTTTTTACTTCGACTTCTTAACTGTTAACAGGAAAATTTCCATCTAAAGTACACCAGGCGTTTCCAACTTTACAACTGTTAACTGTCAAAGCATATTTAGCAACAAAACAACGCAGCTTTGTCGGTA
>JAOQMS010014569.1:0-16283 GCA_027563885.1 Erythroxylum longipes
CACCGAAGGTCTGCCGACGGTGCCGAGCGCTCGTGCTGGCAGGCTATTTTGTGCATCAAACTTGTGCCGACGAGCTGTTTTTCCCACCACAGGTGCCTAGTGCCCGTGCCGATGGGCTATTTTACGCACTGAACTTGTGTCGACGGGCTGTTTTGTGCACCGTACTTGGACCGACGGGCTGTTTCCCCTTCGTAGGTGCCTAGCGCCCGTGCCGACGGACTGTTTTGGCCACTGACGGTGCCTAGCGCTTGTGTCGATGGGGCTATTTTGCCCTCCGAAGGTTTGCCGATGGGCTGTTTTTCGCAACGAAGGTACCTAGTGCTCGTTCCGCCGGGTTGTTTTGCCCACCAAAGTTATGCCGACGGGTTGTTTTTCCCATAGAAGGTGCGTACCGCACGTGCTGACGGGCTTTTTTGCCCACCAAAGGTGTGCTAATGGGCTGTTTTTTGCAACAAAGGTTTCTAGCGCACGTGCCGACGGGCTGTTTTGCCCACCAAAGTTGTGCCGATGGGTAGTTTTTTCCACCTTAGTTGTCCCCCGAAGGTCTGCTGACGTGCTGTTTTTCATACCAAAGGTGCCTAGCGCCCGTGTCGTCGGGCTGTTTTACCCATTGAACTTTTAACGAAGAGCTGTTTTTCCCACTGAAGGTGCCTAGCGCTTGTGCCGACGGGCTATTTTGCCCACCGAACATGTGTCGACGGGCAGTTTTTCCCAACGAAGGAGCCTAGCGCCCGTGCCGACGGGCTGTTTTTCTCACCGAAGGTGCTTAGCGCCCTTACCGACGGGCTACTTTTCCCACCGAAGGTGCCTACCTACGGTGCTGATGGGCTGTTTTGCCCACCGAAGGTGTGTCGATGTGCAAGGTTATAAAATCCGAGCCCGTGACACAACGAACTTTTTTGCCCACTGAAGGTGTGCCGACTTGCTGTTTTTCCCACCGTAGGTGCCTAGCGCCCCCGCCGACGAGCTGTTTTGCCCACTGAACTTGTGCTGACGGGCTGTTTTTCCCACCGAAGATCAACTGAAGGGTTGTTTTTCCCACCGAAGGTGCCTAGCGCCTGTGCCGAAGGGTTGTTTTTCCCACCAAACTTGTGGCGACAGGCTGTTTTTCCCATAAAACTTGTGCCGACGGGCTGTTTTTTCCACCAAACTTGTGCCGACTGGGTATTTTTCCCACCAAAGATGCCTAGCGCCCCCACCGATGGGCTGTTTTGCCCCCCGAAGGTCTGCCAAGGTACTGTTTTTCCCACCGAAAGGTGCTTAGCGCCCATGCCGACGTGCTGTTTTGCCCACCGAACTTGTGCCAACGGGCTGTTTTCACATCGAAGATGCACCGATAGGTTGTTTTTCCCACCAAAGGTGCTTAGCGCCAGTAGTTGTGCCTACCGAAGTTGTGCCGACGGGTTTTTTCCCACCAAACTTGTGGCGACGAGCTGTTTTTCCCACCAAACTTGTGCCGACGGGCTGTTTTTCCCACTGAACTTGTGCCGCTTGGCTATTTTTCCCACCAAAGGTGCCTAGTGCCCAGACTGATGGGCTGTTTTGCCCCCTAAAGGTCTCCCGATGTATTGTTTTTCCCATCGAAGGTGCTTAGCGCCCATACCGACGGGCTGTTTTGCCCGCCGAACTTATGCCAACGAGCTGTTTTTCACACCTAAGATGCACCGACAGGCTGTTTTTCCCACCGAAGGTGCCTAGCGCCTGTGCAGATAGGTTGTTTTGCCCACCGAAGGTGCACCAATGGGTTGTTTCTCCTGACGAAGGTGCCTAGCGCCCGTGTCGACGTGCTGTTTTGCCCACCGAACTTATGCTGACGGGCTGTTTTTCCCACCGAAGGTGCCTAGCACTCTTGCCGATGGGCTGTTTTGCCCAATGAAGGTGTGCCGACAGGCTGGTTTTCCCACAGAAGGTGCCTAGCGCCCGTGTCGACGGGCTATTTTGCCCACCGAACTTGTGCCGACGGGCTGATTTTCCTACCGAAGGTGCCTAGCCCCCGTGCCGACGGGCTGTTTTACCCACCAAACTTGTGTCGACGTGCTGTTTTTCTCACCAAAGATTCCTAACGCTTGTGTCGACGGGCTGTTTTGCCCTTCGAACTTATACCGACAGGCTGTTTTTCCCACCGAAGGTGCCAAGCGCCCACCAAAGGTGCGTCAACGGGCTGTTTTTCCCACCGAAGCAGCCTATCGATCGTGCTGACAGGATGTTTTGCCCACCGAACTTGTGCCGACGGGCAGGTTTTCTCGCCGAAAGTGCCTAGCGCCCGTGACAGCGGGCTGTTTTGCCCACCGAAGGTGTGTCGATGAGCAAGGTTATAAAATGCAAGCCCGCGACACAAGGGGCAATTTTGCCCACCGAAGGTGTGTCGACGAGCAAGGTTATAAAACCAGAGCCCGCGACACAACGGGTAATTTTGCCCACCAAAGGTGTGCCGACGTGTTGTTTTTCCCACTGAAGGTGCCTGGAGCTCATGCTGACGTGCTGTTTTGCTAAACGAACTTGTGCCGACGGGTTGTTTTCCCACCAAAGATCTGCCGACGTGCTGTTTTGCCCACTGAAGGTGCCTAGCGCTCGTGCCGACGGGTTGTTTTCCCACCAAAGATGCCAAGCGCCCATGCCGACGAGCTGTTTTACCCACCGAAGGTCTATTGACGGGCTGTTTTTTCATCAAAGGTGCCTAGCGCCCCAGTTAACGGGCTATTTTGTCCACAAAGGTTTCCCGACGGGATTTTTTTCCACCGAAGGTGCCTAGCGCCCGTGCCGTTGGGCTGTTTTACCCACCGAACTTATGCCGACGGGCTATTTTTCCCACCAAAGGTGCCTAACACCCATACCGACGAGCTATTTTTCCCACCAAACTTGTGCCAAAGGGTTTCTTTTCCCACCGAAATTATGTCGACAGGCTATTTTTCCCACCAAACCTGTGCCAACAGGTTGTTTTCCCCACCGAAGGTGCCTAGCGCCTGTGTCGACTGGCTGTTTTGCCCCCTGAAGGTCTGCCGACATGCTATTATTTCAACCGAAGGTGCCTAGTGCACGTGCCGTTGGGCTGTTTTGGCCACTGAACTTGTGCCGACGGGCTGTTTTTCCCACCGAAGGTGCCTAACGCTTGTGCCGACGGGCTATTTTGCCCACCAAACATGTGTCGACGGGCAGTTTTTCCCACCGAAGGAGCCTAGCGCCCGTACCGACGGGCTGTTTTTTCCCACCGAAGGTACTTAGCGCCCTTGCTGACGGGCGACTTTTCCCACCGAAGGTGCCTACCTACTGTGCCAATGGGCTGTTTTACCCACAGAAGGTGTGTTGACGTGCAAGGTTATAAAATCCGAGCCCGTGACACAGCGGGCATTTTTTCCCATTGAAGGTGTGCCGACTTGCTGTTTTTTCCCACCGTAGGTGCCTAGCGCCTGTGCCGACGAGTTGTTTTGGCCACTGAACTTGTGCCCACAGGCTGTTTTTCCCACCGAAGATCAACTGACGGGCTGTTTTTCCCATCGAAGGTGCCTAGCGCCTGTGCCGACGGATTTTTTCCCACCAAACTTGTGGCGACAGGCTGTTTTTTCCACAGAACTTGTGCCGACGGGCTGTTTTTCCCACCAAACTTGTGCCAATTGGGTATTTTTCCCACCAAATGTGCCTAGAGCCCATACTGATGGGCTGTTTTACCCCCCTAAGGTCTGCCGACGTACTGTTTTTCCCACCAAAGGTGCTTAGCGCCCATGCTGACGGGCTGTTTTGCCCACCGAACTTGTGCCAACGGGCTGTTTTTCACATCGAAGATGCACCGATAGGTTGTTTTTCCCACCAAAGGTGCCTAGCGCCGGTGCCGACGAGCTGTTTTGCCCACTGAAGTTATGCCGACGGGTTTTTTTCCACCAAACTTGTGGCGACGGGCTGTTTTTCCCACCAAACTTGTGTCGCTTGGCTATTTTTCCCACCAAAGGTGATTAGCGCCCATACTGATGGCCTATTTTGCCCCCCGAAGGTCTCCCGACGTACTGTTTTTCCCACCCAAGGTGCTTAGCGCCCATGCCGATGGGCTGTTTTGCCCGCCGAACTTATGCCAACGGGCTATTTTTCATACCGAAGATGCACCGACAGGCTATTTTTTACGCCGAAGGTGCCTAGCGCCTGTGCAGATGGGCTCTTTTGCCCATCAAAGGTGCACCAATGGGTTGTTTCTCCCGCCGAAGGTGCCTAGCGCCCGTGTCAACATGCTATTTTACCCACCGAACTTGTGCCGACGGGCTGTTTTTCCCACCGAAGGTACCTAGCGCTCATGCCGACGGGCTGTTTTGGCCACCGAAGGTGTGCTGACAGGCTGGTTTTCCCACAGAAGGTGCCTAGCGCCCGTGCCGACGGGTTGTTTCCCGCACCGAAGGTTTGCCGACTTGCTGTTTTTCCCACCGAAGGTCCCTAGTGCCCGTGTCGACGGGCCGTTTTGCCCACCGAACTTGTGTCGACGGGCTGATTTTCCCACTGAAGTTACCTAGCGCCCGTGCCGATGGGCTATTTTGCACACCAAACTCCTGCCGAAGGGCTGTTTTTCCCACCAAAGGTGCCTAGCCCCCGTGGCGACGGGCTGTTTTGCCCACCAAACTTGTGTTGACGTGCTGTTTTTCCCACCAAAGGTTTCTAACGCCTGTTCCGACCAGCTGTTTTGCCCATCGAACTTGTGCCGACAGGCTATTTTTCCCCCCGAAGTTGCCAAGCGCCCACTGATGGTGCGTCAACGGGCTGTTTTTCCCACCGAAGGAGCAGATCGATCGTGCTGACAGGATGTTTTGCCCACCGAACTTGTGCCGACGAGCTGTTTTTCCCGCTAAAAGTGCCTAGCACCCATGACAACGGGCTGTTTTGCCCACCGAAGGTGTGTCGACGGGCAAGGTTATAAAACCCAAGCCCGCGACACAACGGGCAATTTTGCCCACCGAAGGTGCAGTGATGTGTTGTTTTTCCCATCGAAGGTGCCTAAAGCTCATGCTGACGGGCTATTTTGCGAAACGAACTTTTGCCGACGGGCTGTTTTCCCACCGAAGTTCTGCCGACGTGCTGTTTTGCCCACCGAACGTGCCTAGCGCTCGTGCCGACGGGCTGTTTTCCCACTAAAGGTGCCAAGCGCCCACGCCGATGAGCTGTTTTGCCCACCGAAGGTGAACCGACGAGCTGTTTTTTCATCGAAGGTGCCTAGCGCCCCTGCTAACGGGCTGTTTTGCCCACCAAAGGTTTCCCGACGGGATGTTTTTTCCACCGAAGGTGCCTAGCGCCCGTGCCGTTGGGCTGTTTTGCCCACCGAACTTGTGCCGATGGGCTGTTTTTCCCACCAAAGGTGCCTAGCACCCATGCCAACGGGCTGTTTTGCCCACGGAACTTGTGTCGACGTGATGTTTTTCCCACCGTCGGTGCCTAGCGCCCATGGCAACGTGCTGTTTTTCCCATCGATGGTGCCTAGCGCTCGTGCCGACGGGCTATTTTGTGCTTCAAACTTGTGCCGAGGGGTTGTTTTTCCCACCCTAGGTGCCTAGCGCCCGTGCCGAGGGGCTGTTTTGCCCACTGAACTTGTGCCGAAGGGTTGTTTTCCCACCGAACTTGTGGCGACGGGCTGTTTTTCCCACTGAACTTGTGCCGATAGGCTATTTTTCCCACCGAACTTGTGCCGACGGGCTGTTTTTCCCACAATAGGTGCCTAGCGCCCGTGTCGACGGGCTGTTTTGCCCACTGACGGTGCCTAGCGCTCATGCCGACGGACTGTTTGCCCACCAAACTTATGCCGATGTGCTGTTTTTTCCACCGACAATGTCTAGCCCTCGTGCCGATGGGCTGTTTTGGCCACTGACGGTGCCTAGCGCTTGTGCCGACGGGCTGTTTTTCCCACCGAAGGTTTGCTAACGGGCTGTTTTTCGCAACGAAGGTACCTAGCGCTTGTGCCCACTGAACTTGTGCCGATGGGCTATTTTTCTCACCGAAGGTGCCTTCCGCCTGGTGATTTTGCCGACGGGCTGTTTTGCCCACCGAACTTGTGCCGACTGGTTTTTTTCCCACCGAACTTGTATCAACGGGCTGTTTTTGCCACCAAACTTGTGCCAACAGGCTGTTTTTCCTAATGAAAGTGCCAAGCGCCCGTGCCGACGTGTTGTTTTGCCCCCTAAAGGTCTGCCGACATGCTGTTTTTCCTACTGAAGGTGCCTAGCGCCCGTGCTGATGGGCTGTTTTGCCCGCTGAACTTGTTCCGACGGGCTGTTTTTCCCACCAAAGGTGCCTAGCGCCCACGCCGAAGGCTGTTTTGCCCACCGAGGGTGCACCGATGGGCTGTTTTTGCCACCAAAGGTGCCTACTTACAATGCCGACGGGCTGATTTGCCCACCGAACTTGTGCCAACGTGCTGTTTTACCCATCGAAGTTGCACCGACTGGCTGTTTTTCCCACTGAAGGTGCCTAGCGCCTGTGTCGATGTGCTCTTTTGCCCACCAAACTTGTGACGACGGGCTGTTTTTCTCAAAGAAGTTGCCTAGCGCCCATGCCGACGGGCTATTTTGCCCACTGAAGGTCTGCCAACGTGTTGTTTTTTCCCACCGACGGTGCCTAGCGCTCGTGCCAACGGGCTATTTTGCGGACTGAACTTGTGCCGACGGGCTGTTTTTTCCACCGTAGGTGCTTAGAGCTCTTGTCGACAGGCTATTTTGCCCACTGAACTTGTGCCGACGGGCTGTTTTGCACACCAAACATGGGCCGACGGGCTGTTTTTTCCACCGTAGGTGCCTAACGCCTGTGCCGACGAGCTATTTTGGCCACTGACGATGCCTAGAACTTGTGTTGACGGGGCTGTTTTGCCCATCGAAGGTTTGCCGACGGGCTGTTTTTTACAACGAAGGTACCTAGCACTCGTGCTGACGGGTTGTTTTGCCCACCAAAGTTATGCTGACGGGCTGTTTTTCCCACCAAAGGTGCATATCGCACGTGCCAACGTGCTGTTTTGCCCACCGAAGGCGTTCTGATCGGTTGTTTTTTGCAACGAAGGTTCCTAGTGCTCGTGCCGACGGGCTGTTTTGCCCACCAAAGTTGTGCCGACAGGCCGTTTTTTCCACTTTAGCTGCCCCCCAAAGGTCTACTAACGTGCTATTTTTCATACCGAAGGCGCCTAGCGCCCTTGTCGTTGGGTTGTTTTGCCCATTGAACTTTTGCCGACGAGCTATTTTTCCCACCGAAGGTGCCTAGCGCTTGTGCGGACGGGCTAGTTTGCCCACCAAACATGTGTCGATGGGCACTTTTTCCCACTGAAGGAGCCTAGCGCCTGTGCCGATCGGGCTGTTTTTCCCACCGACGGTGCCTAGCGCTTGTGTCGACGGGCTGTTTTGCCCACCGAAGGTGTGCCGATGGGCTATTTTTTACAATGAAGGTTCCGAGCGCTCGTGCCGACGGGCTGTTTTGCCCACCAAAGTTTTACCAACGGGCTATTTTTTCCACCTTAGTTGCCGCCCAAAGGTCTACTGACGTGCTGTTTTTCATACCGAAGGTGCCTAGGACCCATGCCAACCGGCTGTTTTGCCCATTGAACTTTTACCGACGAGCTATTTTTCATGCCGAAGGTTCCTAACGCTTGTGTCGACGGTCTATTTTGCCCACCAAACTTGTGTCGATAGGTAGTTTTTCCCACCGAAGGTGCCTAGCGCTCGTGCCGACTGGCTGTTTTCCCGCCAAAGGTGCCTAGTGCCCTTGCCGACAAGCTGCTTTTCTCACCGAAGGTGCCTACTGACCGTGCTGATGGGCTGTTTTGCCCACCGAAGGTGTGCCAACGTGCAAGGTTATAAAATTCGAGCCCGTGACACAATGGGCTTTTTTGTCGACTGAAGGTGTGCCGACGTGCTGTTTTTCCCACCATAGGTTCCTAGCGTCCGTGCCGACGAGCTATTTTGCCCACTGAACTTGTGCCGATGGGCTGTTTTTCCCACCGAAGGTGCCTATCGCCCATGCCGACGAGCTGTTTTTCCCAACAAACTTGTGTCGACGGGCTGTTTTCCCCAATGAAGCTGCCTAGCGCCCATGCAAACGGGCTATTTTGCCGACTTAAGGTCTGTCGATGTGCTATTTTTCCCACCGATGGTGCCTAGCACACATGCTGATGGGCTGTTTTGCCCACTGAACTTGTGTCGATGGGCTGTTTTTCTCACCGAAGGTGCCTTTCGCCCGTGTTGAGGGGCTGCTTTTTCCCACTGAAAGTGCCTCGTGATTGTGCCGACAGGCTGTCTTGCCCACCAAACTTGTGCCGACTTGTTTTTTTCCCACTAAACTTGTGTCAACGGGCTGTTTTTGTCACCAAACTTGTCACCGAACTTGTGCCGACGGGCTGTTTTGTCCACCGAAGGTGCAACGACTGCCTATTTTTCTCACCGAAGGTGCCTAGTGCCTATGTCGACGGGCTGTTTTGCCCACCGAACTTGTGCCGACGGGTTGTTTTTCCCAACGAAGTTGCCTAGCGCCCAAGCCGACGGGCTATTTTGCCCACCTAAGGTCTGCCGACGTGTTATTTTTTCCCACCGACGGTGCCTAGCGCTCGTGCTGACGGGCTGTTTTGCACACCGAACTTGTGCCGACGTGCTGTTTTTCCCACCGTAGGTGCCTAGTGCCCGTGCCGACGTGCTGTTTCTCCCACCGACGGTGCCTTGCGCTCGTGCCGACGGGCTGTTTTGCGCACCGAACTTGTGCGGACAGGCTGTTTTTCCCGCCGTAGGTGCCTAGCGCCCGTGCCGACAGGCTGTTTTCCCACCGTAGGTGCTTAGCCCCGCACCAACGAACTATTTTGTCCACTGAGGGTGCCTAGCGCTTGTGTCGACGGGGCTGTTGTGCCCACCGAAGGATTGCAGACGGGCTATTTTTCGCAACGAAGGTACCTAGCGCTCGTGCCGATGGATTGTTTTGCCCACAAAAGTTATGCCGACGGGCTGTTTTTCCCACCGAAGGTGCGTGTCGCACCTGGCGACGGGCTGTTTTACCCACCGAACTTGTTCCGACGGGGTGTTTTTCCAATCGAAGTTGCCTAGCGCCCATACTGACGGGTTGTTTTGCCCACCGAAGGTCTACCGACGGTGCCTAGCCCTCGTGCTGATGGGCTGTTTTGCGCACCGAAGTTATGCCGACTGGCTATTTTTCCCGCGGCAGGTGCCTAGCGCCAGTGCCGACGTGATGTTTTTCCCACCGACGATGCCTAGCGCTCGTGCCGACCAGCTGTTTTGCGCACCAAACTTGTACCGACGAGCTGTTTTTCCCACCGTAGGTGCCTAGCGCCCGTGCTGATGGGCTGTTTTGCGCACTGAACTTGTGTTGACGGGCTGTTTTGTTCACCGAACTTTGGCCAACGGGCTGTTTTCCCCACCGTAGGTGCCTAACGCCCCTGCCGACGAACTGTTTTGGCCACTGATGGTGCCTAGCGCCTGTGTCGATGGGGCTATTTTGCTTACCGAAGGTTTGCCGACGGGCTCTTTTTCGCAACGAAGGTACCTAGCGCTTGTTCCGATGGGTTGTTTTGCCCTCCAAAGTTATGCCGACGGACTGTTTTTCCCAAAGAGGTGCGTATCGCACGTGCCGACTGGCTGTTTTGCCCACCGAAGGTGTGCTGATGGGCTATTTTTCGCAACGAAGGTTCCTAGCGCTCGTGCCGACGGGCTGTTTTGCCCACCAAAGTTGTGCAGACGGGCTGTTTTTTCCACCTTAGTTGTCCCCCGAAGGTCTTCTTACGTGCTGTTTTTCATACCAAGGTACCTAGCACCCGTGTCGTCGAGCTGTTTTGCCCATTGAACTTTTACCGACAAGCTGTTTTTCCCACCAAAGGTGCCTAGCGCTTGTGCCGACGGGCTATTTTGCCCACCAAACATGTGTCGACGGGCAGTTTTTCCCACCGAAGGAGCCTAGCACCCATGCCGACGGGCTGTTTTTCACACCGAAGGTGCTTAGTGCCCTTGCCGACGGGCCACTTTTCCCACCGAAGGTGCCTACCTACTGTAATGATGGGTTGTTTTGCCCTCCGAAGGCGTTTCGACGTGCAAGGTTATAAAATCTGAGCCCGTGACACAACGGGCTTTTTTGCCCACTGAAGGTGTGCCAACTTGCTATTTTTCCCACCGTAGATGCATAGCGCCAGTGCCGACGAGCTATTTTGCCCACTGAACTTGTGCCGACGGGCTGTTTTTCTCACCAAAGATCAACTGACGGGCACTTTTTCCCACCGAAGGTGCCTAGCGCCTGTACCGACATTTTTCACACCAAACTTGTGGCGACAGGCTGTTTTTCCCACCAAACTTGTGCCGACGGGCTGTTTTTCCCACCAAACTTGTGTCGACTGGGTATTTTTTCCACCAAAGGTGCCTAGCACCCATACCGATGGGCTGTTTTGCCCCCCGAAGGTCTGTCGACGTACTGTTTTTCCCACCGAAGGTGCTTAGCGGCCATGCTGATGGGCTATTTTGCCCACCAAACTTATGCCAACGACAAGTTGTTTTTCCCGGCAAAGGTGCCTAGCACCCGTGCCAATGAGCTGTTTTGCCCACCGAAGTTGTACCGACGGGTTTTTTCCCACCAAGCTTGTGGTGACGGGCTATTTTTCTCACCAAACTTGTGCCGACGGGCTGTTTTTCCCACCGAACTTGTGCCGCTTGGCTATTTTTCCCACCAAAGGTGCCTAGCGCCCAAACTGGTGGGCTGTTTTGCCCCCCGAAGGTCTCCTAACGTACTATTTTTCCCACCGAAGGTGCTTAGCGCCCATGCCGAAGGGCTGTTTTGCCCGCCAAACTTATGCCAACGTGTTATTTTTCACACCGAAGATGATCCGACGGGCTATTTTTCCCACTGAATGTGCCTAGCGCCTGTGCAGATGGGCTGTTTTGCCCACCGAAGGTGCACCAATGGGCTGTTTCTCCCGTCGACATGCTGTTTTGCCCACCGAACTTGTGCCAACGGGCTATTTTTCCCACCGAAGATGCCTATCGCTCATGTCGACGGGCTGTTTTGCCCACCAAAGGTGTGCCGACAGGCTGGTTTCCCCACGGAAGGTGCCTAGCGCCCGTGCCGACGGGTTGTTTCCCCCATCGAAGGCCTGCCGACTTGCTGTTTTTCCTACCGAAGGTGCCTAGAGCCCGTGTCGACGAGCTGTTTTGCCCACCGAACTTGTGTCAACGGGCTGATTTTCCCACTTAAGGTGCCTGGCGCCCGTGCCGATGGGCTGTTTTGCACACCAAACTTCTGCCGAAGGGCTATTTTTCCCACTGAAGGTGCCTAGCCCCCGTGCCGACGGGCTGTTTTGCCCACCAAACTTGTGTCGACGTGCTGTTTCTCCCACCAAAGGTTCCTAACGCCTGTGCCGACGGGCTGTTTTGCCCATCAAACTTGTGCCGACGGGCTGTTTTTCCCATTGAAGGTCTACTGACGGGATGTTATTCCCAATGAAGGTGCCTAGCGCATGTGCCGACGGGCTATTTTTCCCCCCGAACTTGTGCCGACGGGCTGTTTTTCCACCATAAGTGCCTAGCGCCTGTGCCGACGGGCTGTTGTGCTCACTGACAGTGCCTAATGCTCGTGCCGATGGGCTGTTTTGCCCACCAAACTTGTGCCGACGTGCTGTTTTTCCCACCGAAGGTGTTTAGCTCTCGTGCCGATAGGCTGTTTTGTGCACCGAACTTGTGCCAACGTGCTGTTTTTCCCACCGTCGGTGCCTAGCGCCCATGGCAACGTGCTATTTTTCCTATCGACAGTGCCTAGCGGTCGTCTCAACGGGCTATTTTGTGCGTCAAACTTGTGCCAACAGGCTATTTTTCCCACCTAGGTGCCTAGCGCCCATGCCGAGGGGCTGTTTTGCCCACTGAACTTGTACCGAAGGGCTGTTTTTCCCACCCAAGGTGCTTAGAGCCCATTTCGACGGGCTGTTTTGCCCACCAAACTTGTGCCGACGGGTTTTTTCCCACTAAACCTTTGGCGACGGGCTGTTTTTCCCACTGAACTTATGCCGACAGGCTATTTTTCCCAACGAACTTGTGCCGACGGGCTGTTTTGCCTACTGACGGTGCCTAGCGCTCGTGCCAACGGGCTATTTGGCCCACCAAACTTATGCCGATGTGCTATTTTTCCCACCGACGGTGTCTAGCGCTCGTGCCGACGGGCTGTTTTGGCCACTGACGATGCCTAGCGCTTGTACCGATTGGCTGTTTTGCCCACCAAAGGTTTGCTAACGGGCTATTTTCAGAAACGAAGGTACCTAGCGCTTGTGCCCACTAAACTTGTGCCGATGGGATGTTTTTCTCACAGAAGGTGACTTCCGCTTGGTGATTTTGCCGACGGGCTATTTCGCCCACCAAACTTGTGCCGACTGGTTTTTTTTTCCCATCGGACTTGTGTCAACGGGCTGTTTTTGCCACCAAACTTGTGCCAACGGGCTGTTTTCCCAACGAAGGTGCCAAGCGCCCGTGCTGACTTGCTGTTTTGCCCCCTGAAGGTCTGCCGACATGCTGTTTTTCCCACCGAAGGTGCCTAGCGCCAGAGCCGATGGGTTGTTTTGCCTGCTGAACTTGTGCCGAAGGCCTGTTTTTCCCACCAAAGGTACCTAGCGCCCATACCGAAGGGCTGTTTTGCCCACCGAAGGTACACCGAAGGGCTATTTTTCCCACCGAGGGTGCCTACTGACCATGCCGATGGGTTGATTTGTCCACCGAACATGTGCCAACGGGCTGTTTTACCCATTGAAGTTGCACCGACTGGCTGTTTTTCCCACCGAAGGTGCCTAGCACCCGTGTTGACGTGCTCTTTTGCCCACCGAACTTGTGCCAACGGGTTGTTTATCCCAACAAAGTTTCATAGCGCCTATGCCGACGGGCTATTTTGCCCGCCGAAGATCTGCCGACGTGTTGTTTTTTCCCACAGATGGTGCCTAGCGCTCCTGCTGACGTGCTATTCTGCGCACCGAACTTGTGCCGACGGGCTGTTTTTCCCACCGACGGTGCCTAGCGCTCGTGCCAACGGGCTGTTTTGCGCACCAAACTTTTGCCGACGGGCTCTTTCTCCCAACGTAGGTGCCTAGTGCCCGTGCCGACTGGCTGTTTTGCCCACTAAACTTGTTTCGACGGGCTGTTTTGTGCACCAAACTTCCTCCGATGGACTGTTTTGGCCACTAACAGTGCCTAGAGCTTGTGTCGACGGGGCTGTTTTGCCCACCGAAGGTTTGCCGACGGGCTATTTTTCACAACGAAGGTACCTAGCGCTCGTGCCGACGGGTTGTTTCGCCCACCAAAGGTGCCTAGCGCCCGTGCCAAATAGCTGTTTTGCCCACCGAAGTTTTGCCGACGGGTTTTCTTCCCACCAAACTTGTGGCGACGGGCTGTTTTTCCCACCAAACTTGAGCCGACGGGCTATTTTTCCCACCAAACTTGTGTCGATCGGCTATTTCTCCCACCAAAGATGCCTAGCGCCCATACCAATGGGCTGTTTTGTCCCCCGAAGGTCTGCCGACGTACTGTTTTTCCCACCAAAGGTGCTTAGCACCCATGCCGATGGGTTGTTTTGCCCGCCGAACTTGTGCCAACGGGCTATTTTTCACACCGAAGATGCACCGACAAGCTATTTTTGCCACCGAAGGTGCCTAGCGCCTGTGCAGAACGAATGTGTACTAATGTGCTGTTTCTCCCACCGAAGGTGCCTAGCGTCCGTGTCGACGTGCTGTTTTGCCCACCGAACTTGTGCCGACGGGCTGTTTTTCCCACCGAAGGTGCCTAGCGCCCATGCCGAGGGGCTGTTTTGCCCACCGAAGGTGTGCTGACAGGCTGGTTTTCACACAGAAGGTGCCTAGCGCCCGTTCTGACGGGTTGTTTCCTGCACCGAAGGTATGCCGACTTGCTGTTTTCCCCACCGAAGGTGCCTAGCGCCCATACCGACGGGCTGTTTTGCACACCAAACTTCTGCCGAAGGTGTTTTTTCCCACAGAAGGTGCCTAGCCCCTGTCGCGACGGGCTATTTTGCCCACCAAACTTGTGTCGACGTGTTGTTTTTCCCACCAAAGGTTCCTAACACCTGTGTCGCCGGGTTGTTTTGCCTATCGAACTTTTACCGACAGGCTGTTTTTCCCACCGAAGGTGCATCAACGGGTTGTTTTTCCCACCGAAGGAGCCTACCGATCGTGCTGACAGGATGTTTTGCCCACCAAACTTGTGCCGATGGGTTGTTTTTCCCGTCGAAAGTGCCTAGCGCCCGTGACAACTGGCTGTTTCACCCACCGAAGGTGTGTCGACGAGCAAGGTTATAAAACCCAAGCCCGCGACACAACGGGCAATTCTGCCCATCGAAGGTGTGGCGACGTGTTGTTTTTCCCACCGAAGGTGCCTAGAGCTCATGCCGACGTGCTGTTTTGCGAAACAAACTTGTGTGGACGGGCTGTTTTCCCAATGAAGGTCTACCGACGTGCTGTTTTGCCCACCAAAGGTGCCTAGCGCTCGTGCCGACAGGCTGTTTCTCCCACCAAAGGTGCCCGACGAGCTGTTTTGCCCACAGAAGGTCTACCGACGGGCTGTTTTTTCACTGAAGGTGCCTAGCGCCCCTTTTGACAGGTTGTTTTGCCAACCAAAGGTTTCCCGACGGGATGTTTTTTCCACCGAAGGTGCCTAGCGCCCGGGCCAACAGGTTGTTTTACCCCCCGAAGGTCTACCGACGGGCAATTTTTCCCACTGAAGGTGCCTAGCGCCCGTGCCGTTGGGCTGTTTTGCCCGCCGAACTTGTGCCAACGAGCTGTTTTTCCCACCAAAGGTGCCTAGCGCCCGTGCCCACGGGCTATTTTGCCTGCCGAACTTGTGCCGAAGGGTTTTTTTCCCACCAAACCTATGTCAACGGGATATTTTTCCCACCAAACCTGCGCCAACAGGTTATTTTTCCCACCGAAGGTGCCTAGCCCCTGTGCCGACTGGCTGTTTTTCTCGCCGAAGGTGCTTAGTGCCCTTGCCAACAAGCTGCTTTTCTCACCGAAGGTGCCTACCAATCATACTGATGGGCTGTTTTGCCCACCAAAGGTGTGTCAACGTGCATGGTTATAAAATTCAAGCCCGTCACACAACGGGCTTTTTTTTCCCAGAGAAGGTGTGCCGACGAGCTGTTTTTCCCAACATAGGTGCCTAGTGCACGTGCCGACGAGCTGTTCTGCCCACTGAACTTGTGCCGATGGGCTGTTTATCCCACCGAAGGTCTACTGATGGGTTATTTTTCCCACCGAAGGTGCCTAGCGCCCGTGCCGACGAGCTGTTTTTCCCACCAAACTTGTGCCGACGGGCTGTTTTCCCAACGAAGGTGCCTAGCGCCCATGCAGACGGGCTATTTTGCCGACTGAAGGTTAGCCGATGTGTTGTTTTTCCCACCGATGGTGCCTAGCACACATGCTGATGGGATGTTTTGCCCACTGAACTTGTACCGACGGGTTGTTTTTCCCACCGTAAGGTGCCTAGCGCCCATGCCAACGTGTTGTTTTTCCCATCGACGGTGCCTAGCGCTCGTGTGGACGGGCTATTTTGCACACCAAACTTGTGTCGATAGGCTGTTTTTCCCACCGTAGGTGCCTAGCGCCCATGCCGATGAGCTGTTTTGCCTACTAAACTTGTGCCGACGGGCTGTTTTTCCCACTGAAGGTGCCTAGCGCATGTGTCCACGGGCTATATTTCCCACCGAACTTATGCTGACGGGCTGTTTTTCCTACCATAGGTGCCTAGCGCCTGTGCTGACGGGCTGTTTTGCCCACTGACGGTGCCTAGTGCTCGTGCCGACGGGTTGTTTTGCCCACCAAACTTGTGCCGACGTGCTGTTTTTCCCACCGAAGGTGTCTAGCGCTGGTACCGATGGGCTGTTTTATACACCGAACTTGTGCCGACAGGCTGTTTTCCCACCGTCGGTGCCTAGCGCCCATGGCGACGTGCTATTTTTCCCATCGACGGTGCCTACCGCTCGTGCCGACGCGCTTTTTTGTGCGTCGAACTTGTGCAGACTGGCTATTTTTCCCACCCTAGGTGCCTAGCGCCCGTGCCAAAGGGCTATTTTGCCCACTGAACTTGCACCGACGGGCTATTTTTCCCACAGAAGGTCTGCTGACGGGCTGTTTTTCCCACCAAAGGTGCCTAGCGCCCGTGCTGACGGGCTATTTTTCCCTCCGAACTTGTGCTGAACGGCTGTTTTTCCCAACGAAGGTTCCTACCACCCATGCCGACGGGTCGTTTTCCCCACCGAAGGTCTACCGAAGGGCTATTTTGCCCACTGACGATGCCTAGCGCTCG
>JAOQMS010014618.1:0-16277 GCA_027563885.1 Erythroxylum longipes
CAATGCAATATTTAACACTCCTAACCCGTTCCAAATTACCAAATTACCCTTCCCATAGGTGAGGGGATGTTACAATAATGGTGTGGTTGAAAGGAGAAACCGAACCTTGTTAGACATGGTAAGGTCAATGATGGGCTTTGTAGATCTATCGAAATCATTTTGGGGTTACGCACTCGAGACTGCTATTTATGTGATAAACAGAGTCCCTTTAAAAGCAGTTTATATGACTCCATATGAGATATGGACTAACAAAAAACCTTATCTATATCATATGAAAGTTTGGGGTTGTCTGGCTTACGTGAAGTGAATTCAATCAGACAAGCTTGAAGAGAAATCTAATAAATGCCTATTTGTAGGATATACTAAGGAAACAATTGGATATCAGTTTTACAATGCTTTAGAGAAAAAGTGTTTGTCTCAAAGCATGCTGTCTTTTTAGATAGAGAGCTTCTTCTAAGAGAAGACAGTGGGAGCAAAGTTAAACTTGTTGAAGTTTATAGTGCTCAAATAGACGCAGATCAACTACCTGAACCCGAAATTATTGTTCATGAAGATGAGACAATAGTTAAACCTTCTCAGATGCAAAATATTCATAGGTCAAGTAAGATACGTAATATTCCAGAGAGATATGGATTTCTCGTAAGTAAATACAATGATGTATTGCTCATAGAAGACGATGAGCCTACAACCTATGAAGAGGCTCTGAAAAGTCCAGAATCTGAAAAATGGCTTCAAGCCATAAAGTCCAAAATGGATTCCATGTTTGAAAACCAAGATTGGACTTTGGTTGACCCACCCAAAGGGGCTAAAACCCATAGGGGTGCAAGTGGATTTTTAAAAAGAAAATCAACATGGATGGTAATATGAAGTGAGACTAGTCCCTTAAGGTTATCATCAAAGACAAGGCATTGATTATAATGAGACTTTTAGCCTCGTAACCAAGCATAAATCCATTAGAATACTCCTAGTCATTGCTGCTCATTATGATTATGGGATATGGCAAATAGATGTGAAAACAGCTTTCCTGAATGGAAACCTAGTCGAGGATGTGTATATGATACAACCTAAGGGCTTCATATCCAAAGATGGAAAAAAAGGTATGCAAGCTTCAATTTTTCATTTATATATTGAAGCAAGCATCTAGGAGTTGGAACATCGGATTTGATGTGACAATCAAAGAGTTTGGTTTCTCACAAAATCTAGATAAACCTTATGTGTACAAGAAGGCTAGTGGGAGTGCTATCATATTCCTTGTTTTATATGTGGATGACATATTACTAATAGAAAATGTTGTCTCAAGTTTGCAATCTGTCAAAATTTGGTTGTCCCGAAATTTTTCCATGAAAGACCTTAGAGAAGCAACTTACATATTAGGAATAAATATCTATAGAGATATATCAAGGAGGTCGCTAGATCTTTCACAGTTTACATACATAGATAAAGTGCTAAACATGTTTAGTATGGAGCAATCTAAGAGAGGGTTTCTTCCTATGAATAATGAGATAAAATTCTCAAAATCTCTATGTCCCAAGACGCAATATGAGAGGACTCGCATGAGTTTGATCCTGTATGCTTCGGCAATAGGATCAATCATATATGTTATGTTATGTACAAGACCCGATATATCGTATGCTCTAAGTTTTACAAGCAAATATCAATTGGATCCTAGTGAGTATCATTGGGTGGTTGTTAAGAATATCCTAAAGTACTTGAGAAGGACGCAAGATGTATTCTTGGTATATGGAGATACAGATCTTATAGTGAGCGAGCATACAGATGCCAATTTCTAATTTGACTAAGATGACTCCAAATCTCAGTCAAGTTACGTTTTCACATTAAATGGTGGAGTAGTCAGTTGGAAGAGTTCCAAATAAGAGACAACTGCAGATTCAACAACTAATTCAAAGTACATTGCAACTGTGGAAGCGAAAAAAGAAGCTATTTAGATCAAGAAGTTTGTTATGGAACGTGGAGTGGTTTCGACCAATGTAGACTCGATACTGTTGTATTATGACAACATTGGGACTATTGCTCAAGCCAAAGAACCAAGGTCCCATCAGATGTACAAGCACGTAATCAGGAGATATCACCTAATCAGGGAGATCATTAATAGAGGTGATGTGGAAGATAGAGAGAGTGCCCATAGATCAGAACATCGCTGATCCTTTGACTAAGCTACTTCCTTAAATGAGATTTGATTCTAGTTTACTCGCCTATGGTATTATATATAAAGGCGATTGGCTTTAGTGCAAGTGGGAGATTGTTAGAGTAGTGCTGCAAAGGCAATCACCTTTAGCACTTTTGTGCAAACTTCATTTTGATTAATAAAGCAAAGACAATTTTCATTAATTTTTGTTCATTTATTTATAAATTTATGTTGTTGTTAAATCGAATTAATGAAGTCTATGCTACAAAACAAAGCATGAAGGAAATCATGATGAGATCATAATAATTAGATTTCCATCAGGTGCAATTATGTTGGTATCTAAATTATCCCTATTCATAGGATTAATAAGACAAGACATTGTTAATCCGGATAGACTAGCACATGTTATATTCCTTGATTTGATCAAACAGTGGATGTAAGCATGAGATGTTTATAGTTAACATGTGGATGCTTACTAAGAGTAGCAAGTACATCGGATAACCCGCTATGATATTATCGTATGGATGATCTATCAAATGTCAGTGATTAATCTCATTATAGCAATGGTGTAAATATCTTTAGACTTGAGGTCAAGGATATTTAGGATACTGATATTGTGCTTTGACACCATTCCTTGTTTCCTTAAGATTAGGTCGCTCATAAGGTGGTGATCGGGTACAGCTATTAGTATTCGAAGGTAATTGGGTAGCTAATAAGGGATTCATCACTCCTGTTAGAAGGAGATGATAGCCACGGCCTCTTGTCAAGGTCATTACTCAAGAGTCTCTAACCAGAGCAATTATGTGTCATAAAGAGAATCTTCAATGATAGATATAGTAATAAGATCCCTAGGATAAGAGCTACAATCACTTCGACTAGATCTTACATAGTCAGACTAGTGGGAGTTAACACATAGCCCATACTTTGAACTAAGTGGGGTATATGATGGTAAAGGGATGAATTGCACGGTAATTGACTATGGAAAGGTTCCTAAGTTAGATAATTAACTATCGACGAGTTCAAGTGTTAATCCTCTTACATTATGGTAAATTGGCATCATGAAACCCTTCATAATTTGCTCGGATTAAGAGTTAATTCAAGTGAACAAAATAACTGGGAACCTAAGGGTCACACACATAAAAGATCGGATGAAAACAAAGTGTGCATGGCTTTTATTTAAGCAAGCCACGATCATGGATTGTAGGCCACGATTGTGGTCAACTTAATGACAGGTGGTACATAAGTGAGTTCTTCACTTATGCACATACGAATGTTTAGCCAAAAAAACACACTCAATAAATAGGCTAAGGGACTAGAAGAGTTCTGGAAGTTAAAAGGAGTAATATTAAGATTTGTCCATTCAATTTTAAGCAATTGTTGCATGAGATTAATTACATATAACTTAGTCTTGATATAACTCTCGCTTGAGCATCTACTTAGTGCTCTAACCACCCTTACACACTGATTTTTCTTCATCTTTGCATGCTCTCTAGAGGCCAAGGAAGGTTTTTGGTGTTTACTACAGCCTAAACAAAGAGAAGACTCAAGAAAGGAGGATTATTTGCAAGGTACATATGTTGTAATTTCATGTTCTTATAATATGTTTTAAACATGCACATAGATTATTGATTTTCTGGGGATGTTGTGCAGTTGCAATTTTGATTCTGGCATTTCCGCTACCTTGCCATGTATGTGATGCATGGAACCATGGCTCTCCAACATTAACCTCGCCAAATTGTTAAATGAGTTGCTCATATTGACCTTATATGGCATTCTTAATGGACTCCTAAGCTATCCTTACTCTTTCCTCCTCATTTATTTCCTTATCTTTGGAGAAGTTTTCATTGTCATTTTGAGTTATAACGTATCTGTAAAATAATGTTAGAAGAAAAGCTACTCCCCTATATGTTTACCTCAAAATTGGTTGTACTCATAACCTAAACTTTTGACTAAAGGTACTTTGTAAACTCGTTAATCTATCAAGAAGGCTAATTTAAATAACTCTCAAAGATGTAAAATTAGACATAATAAATAACAAAACATAACTAAAGGCTAAAGAAATGCAAAAAGTCAAAAATAGGATAATGATCTTGATTAAATCTAATTAGACCCAATAAAGAAAAGAAAAAGAAAAAGAAATCAACAATAAAGAACTTAAGCAATAACAAAAGTAAGAACAATTAAAAATAGAATGTTTATAGTACATATAATACCTTTTTCCTTGTTCGAATAGGAATAATACTGACTTATAATGGATAATGCAATCGCTAATCCTTTGTGTATAATTTAGATATGAACTTTTAATAAATTCTCTCCACATTTCTTTTCTACATTTTTCTCTTTTTTATTTCTTTAATTTACTTATAAAATTAAGAAACAAGAATAAGAAAAATAAGAGCAATATGTTTTAATGAATCGTGTTCAAAATGATAAAAACATTGAAATAGAATCAACTCTAAGGTATAGAGATAAAAATATTTAAAATGTAAATAAACAAAATCAAGAAATATTGAAGAAGGCTCTGATACCAAATTAATACGACCTTCACCAATAGGATTAGTGGGATTCGATATCAATATGAGTAGGGCTAAGAATCATTCTATCAAATAAATAAAGAATAATATAAATAGCCACACATAAGAAAAAAGGGTTAGAAGTGATAAAATCCTAAGTTTGATTACTACAAGTAAGCTAGATAAGATTACTAGCTTTTAGAGAACCTAAAATAAAAGATATTAAAAGATGGAAGAAAATCTCTCTGAGGTTTTGATTGATCAATAAAACTATAAGCTAACACTTCAAATCTGTTAGATAACCATTTCTAGGCCTATAATTCTAAGAACATAAAACCCTAACTAAAATCCTAAAGGAAGGTAATAATTTGACATAATCTAATTAGGAATCATATTACTTTGAAATATAAGTAAATTCTTATCCAAAAAGAGGTTTGAAATTTAAAAGGTAGTAAATTTACAAGGATAGAGTTGATTAACATTCCAAAGCCATTGTCAATTTTATTTTGAAACTCT
Organism: Erythroxylum longipes; assembly: GCA_027563885.1. NCBI lineage: Eukaryota > Viridiplantae > Streptophyta > Magnoliopsida > Malpighiales > Erythroxylaceae > Erythroxylum > Erythroxylum longipes. The sequence goes on from JAOQMS010014618.1 coordinate 5,176, forward strand.
ATAAGTGCGAAACACGAATCTAATATAGTATTGTGTAGATGTTATGTTGCTTATTTCACGATCTAAATTCTCATTTAGTTTTCTTAGTTACTATTCAATCTTATAAATTTATTTTTTCCATATAGTTCTTTTTCTAATTTTTATTTTCAAACTAAATTTTTTAATTATTTTGCATATTTGGTGCTTAGAAGTGGAATTTTCAATTGTTCTATAATTAGTTTAATGAGTAGATAATTAGTTTAATGAGTAGATATTTTTTGAATAATTTGTGGAAATTTGAGGATAAATTTGGCGACTTAGAATTTTTGGAGAAAAGATTAAGAATAATTGATATTAGTGGGTAAATTGGAGAAAAATGCGTTGGAAGTGAAATAAATTGTATTTATTAGAGAAAATTATTTTGAGGTAATTAGTATGCCTGTAGGTGTTAAAATAAGTGGATATATATTGAAACAAAAATAAAAGTTTGATGGACAGTAAGGACATAGAGTGAAATAAGTGGAAGGAGGCTCATAAAGGGCATAATTGGAATTTCACGCTGTGGGGCAAGGATGAATAAAAATATATATTACTTAGGGTTTAAGAGATGGAAAAGTGGGGATTTGGGAAAGGGGATGGCATTCTTAGAGGAGAAGAATAAGAAAGAGTGATGAAAAAAAAGGGGAGGTTTAGAGGAAGAAGACCTGATTTCCCACAATAGGTGGGTGAGATTGCATCACTTTTTAAACCCCTCTTGAAACAAATATTTGTGTGACAATTTTAAGAAAGATTTTGAAAATACTGATCTTCTATAGTTGTTTATATGTGCTCTAATTGGCTATAAAAGGGTTTGAGGAAATATGGTTTAATTTGTGAGATATATGTTACTAAGTGTAGTTGTTTTGTTTTAGATTTGAAGAACTTAGTTTTTTTAAAAAATATTTTATGTAAATAATGTGAATTTAACAAAGCATAAAACATAAAAGTTGTAGGTGTAAATGTCTACTTAATTCTCAAAAAAAGGGAAGTGCCCAGATTTTACATGTTATGAGATATGGTCGAATTTCTGAAACTAGTTTCTCAAGCAAAACTAAAGTGAAGTCTACAATTATACTCATGATTTAAGTTCCTCCAGAATTTATTCAAAAGTTTGTTAAAACATGAAAGTTTTAGCTTTATATGTTGGGCGATTGTTTGTAAACTGGTTTGGATAAATTCGTAATATATTAGGAGATATAATTGATTTATCATAGGCTTTTCAAGTTTCTACGACTTCAGGTATGTTTTGTTTTTTGGGAGATAAAAATTTAATTTGAGAATATTTTAAACATAAAAATTGTATATATGAATATATATATATATATATATATATATATCTGTGTGTGTGTGTGTGTGTGTGTGTGTGTGTGTGTGTGTGTGCTTGTGTGGGTTGGTGGGTGGATCAGTGCGTACACGCTTGCGTGCATGTGTGTGAATAATAAGTGTGAAAAATTTTGTGATTTAGATCTAAATAGTTTTCCAATTGTATTTATTGAGAATTTATTACTGTTTGAGTAAATTTTGTAATTCTGGTGAGTCATTGTGAATGTCGCATGAAAAGCTTGTTTGTGTGAACTGAGAGAGTTGCTTGAAATGTATGGTGTAGGAAATATGTATATACTCATAAGAAATTAGTTAAGTTGTCAATTATGTTATGTATTAATATTTTATTACATTATGTTAAAATTTTATGGCATGTTCCTTCAACATTTTACTAGAGTTAAAATTGGTTGTTTGTTTGAAAATATGTAGTGAAGTGAAGTGCCCTCTATGAAAATTTGATAGTAAATGGATTAATTAAATAAAATGAATGAAAGATCTAAGTGATGTGACTTAGGCAAATTTTCTTAAACAAATACCAAAGTGAAGTGGCTTAGCAAAAGAACTAAGTGAGGTGACTTAGGTTAAATTTCCTTAAACAAAGACCTAAATAAGGTGGCTTAGGCAAAAGACCTAAGTGATGTGACTTAGGCAAATTTTCTTAAGCAAAGACCTAAAGGAGGTGGCTTCAAAAAAAGACCTAAGTGAAGTATCTACCAAAATTTCCTGAACAAAAGACCTAAGTGTGGTGACTTATACAAATTTTCTAAAAGAAAGACCTATGTGAGGTGACTCAGGTAGAATTATCTTAAACAAAGACCTAAAAAGATCGAAGTGAGGTGACTTAGGCAACAAAATAAGAATGCTTAGTTTAAATAGTTAATGGAAATGAATATAAACTTGAGTTATGTAAGTTCTTCATACTTGATATGGTGTTGCTTATGTAAGGAAATGATATCTTGTTAAGCAGTTGATGATTGTGGTGATTGATGAATTTTTGCATTGATGACTATCATGATGCTTGATTTAAGAATATATGTCTTACTTGAACCTTGATATAAAATGTGACAAGTAATCTTATACCTTGATGTGAGTGATGCTAGTGTTAGAGTGTTATTGATACATCCATAGGCATGGTTATGGTTGAGCATTGATAGTAAACTTATGACTAGTTTTTATAAAACAAAATGGTTTTCAAAATAAAAAATAATTTTCTAATGCATGACCACTTATAGTAAAAAAAAAATTCCCTCACTAAGTGTAATACTCACCTTTTCATTATTTTTCCCTTCCCTAAAAAAAGGGAAAAAAGATTATTGAGTAATAGCAACAGCAGTGAGTGTGAGTAATGTCTAAATAAGGTCGACCAAAGTTGTCTAATCAATCTCGCTCTTCTCATATATTTAGAACATTATATCTTTGGAGCCTAAACCTTGTTAAGGTGGGGATGTGACAAATTGGTAGTAGAGCCTAGGTTAGAATGATGTGTTTGTAAACGAAATTGTCTTAATTGACCTTATAGGATGAGTAAGAGTAATCCGATTAAAAGAGTTGGGTAGGAAAGAATGGAGTGTTAAGTATAATGGTTAAGTGGGAAATTAATTCTATTCTTATACTAAGCTATTTGGCATATAATCTTGAGTATAAGAATTTGGCATGATAAATGATAAACTATTAAATTATATACGTGAATGATTATGAATGTTTAGTTAAAGAAGAAGCCCTAGAGAGAGGATGATAAAATAGGTTATGGTGGATGTGTTAGGAATAAGTTAGAGAATAGTTTACTAATTTTGATGATTATTTACTAAAAATTATTAAGGTCATAGTGATATGTAATAAGGATATATAATGTGACATTACATTTTAGATGGGATTCTTCTGTCAAGATTATGGAGAGTAGTTGAGGTTGGATTGGGTTAAGCATTAATTGGTTATGTTAATACAAATGCCCCATGTTATGTTATTAATGTCAATCAATGATGTTGGTTAAGGATATTAAGGATGCATTGTAAAGATTTAAGTGGTTAATAAAGGCTAAATGTAATAGGAAGAAGTTAGGAATGATCAACTGATATAAAGTGATATTGTGATAGGTTGTGAAAGTGATCTATAAGGAAAAGATTAGTATAAAAAAAGGCAAGGTAATAAATAACAAAAAAAGAAGATGATTGACTGTAAGGAGAAAAAGCTTAAGGAAAAGTATGACATTAGTGGTGAATTTTATAACAAAATTAAAAGAAGAATGCAAAGTAGATTGCAGTTGGTAAATAAAACCTAAGTGTGGTTAGAGGAAATGATAAGTATAATGGAAGTATGATTGGATATAATGTGGAAATTTATAAATATAAGCAATTACTTATTAATCTAAGAATGAAAGATATATTCAAATGGAAATGATCGTTAATTGATATGAGGGATACAGAGTGAAATGGAATTGATAAATAAGTTTTTTTAGTTAAATTGAATAACAATGATTGTTATTAGAAACCTGTTGGTGATAATAAGATTTTAGAGTTAAGGTTATGTTGAAGAAATATTAAAGGTAAACAATAAATAGACTTGAAGGGTGATTGTGTTATAAAAAATAATGTATTTGAATAATGAGTAAAGATATATGGTAGATTAATTAATTAGATAGCATATATATGACCTACTAGATAAAAACTTAGGTGATGAGTCAGAATCAAAGTGAGATTTAACTACCATTTTAGGTGACTAATGTTGGATAGGTGGGGAGCATTTAAATACTTAATGAGGACACTAATTATAATGAAAAAGAATGAAAATTTATGGATGGTTATAGGTAAAGGGACTAGATATGTGGATAAGTTGAAGATAGTAGATAAAGATATTTATGGAATGATGATTGTTGACGACTTTAATTTAGATTGAGTAGTAATTATTAAGAGGCAAAAAAGTGAACATATTTAAAATAACTAGGTAATGTTTGAAAAGGAAAGTGAGTTGAGAAGGAGAGTAAGTTTAAAGGAAAAAATGTTATTTAGAGATTTGGAAAGTGAAAGACGATAAGGATTGTTTGAAGAGACAAATGAATGATGGATGTTCAAAACTTGATAATGGTTTCATAGTAAGTAAATGCATAACGATGGTTAGAAATGTATTCTATATGGAAAGATGACCATGTAAATAGGAGGCTATTTTTTAGGGCTAATATAGGAGCAGATGGTAAATGCTTTTAGGATGAGAAATTAAAGTTGAATAAGGAAAAGGTTAAAAGGAGGAAGTAAAAGGATTACACATGGTTTACACGCTAACAAATAAGGGTTTATACAAATCGTAATGATTTGGGGTAAGACTAGTGTGTTATAAGTTGTTCAAGTGTTATTAAGTCTAATAGTATATTGTTTTAGAGGTTAATTTGAGGGTCAAAGGAATCGAATATGAACATGAAGAATGTGGATTTAAGGATGAATGAAAGTAGTGGTACATAGAATTTTTGTTTGATTTATGGTTTAGGGAATGTATGTTTTAATTGAAATTATGATAAGTCAAAATTGTTTCATGGATTTAGATTGACTTTATATTGTCGTGTAATTATAACTTATCGAAAGGGAAATGAAAATGATATGAGACTCAAGAAATGTATTAAATGGAATATAGGGAGAAATCATTTAAAATCTAATTTTTATTACTAATTAATGATGCATTTTAAATACGATGAGGTAAATTTACGTTATTTTGAATTGATTTTATAAACTACAAATTTGTAAGATGAATTTGATAAATTGACATGAGTTTTTCAACCATTTTTATAATAATTAATTGTTTTCAAGAATGAGAATATTTTGGAGATGTTTTAAGAAGAAAGAGAATTGTAATAATTTGAATTAGATAAGATGCCATGTCATAATTTAAAAGGCATTGACAAGATTTTAATTTCAATTGATTAAGAATGAAATAAATGTTTTGGTTTTTTAATAAGGCTAGAAGTTGTGTTTAATACTTATAGTCAATTTTCTATTAATTGATATGATGTATTTAAGAGGAGTTTGCCAAGATTTTCTAAATAAATTATAGTTTTATTTATGCGTGTGTATTTTTTGGATGATTATTTCCTAATTATCTTATAAAATATTACACTCATAATTTTCATGAGTAACATTTCCAAATTCAAGGATGAAAGTTTATTAAGAGGGGAGAGTTGTCACATCTTAAATTTTCATGTATGTTTTTCAATTACTATTTAGTCCTATTAATTTATATATTTCCCATATTGTGAGCTTTTTCCAATTATTATTATTCTTAAAATTGATTTTTTATGTAGTTTGCTTTTTTGGGGCTTAGAGGTGGACTTTTCAATTTTCTATAATTAGTTTAATGACGAGATTTATGTGAATAGTTTGTGGAAATTTTAGGATAAATTTGGTTACTTATAGTTTTTTGAGAGAAGAATAAGAATAATTGGTGTTAGTGAATAAATTTGAGAAAAAATGCATTGGAGGTGAAATAAATTGCATTTATTAGAGAAAAATTATTTTAGGGTAACTAGTAAGCCTATAGGTGTTAAAATAACTGCATATATATTACAAAAATAAAAATAAAAGGTGGAAGGATAAATAAGGACATGAAATGAAATAAGTAAGAAATACTCATTAAAGGCATAGTTAAAATTTCACATTATAGGCGTGGATAGAATTTTTTTTTAAAATATTATATTTAACGTTTTAGAGATGAAAAATAGGGAGATTGGTGATACAAGTATTGGCACTCCTAGGGAGAAGACGAAGAGAGAATGATAGGGGAAAAAAGGACATGCTTGGAGGAAGAAGAAGAGTTAATTTCTAACAATAGGTGAGTGGGATTGCCTACCTTCCTAAACCTCTTTGGAAATAAATTTTGTGTGATAATTTCAAGCAAAATATTTCTAGAAATAATGATCTTCATGGTTGTTTAGATGTGTTCTAATTGGCTACAAAATGGTTCAAGAAAATATGGTTTAATTTGTGAGATATAGGTTAACAAGTGTAGCTATTTAGTTCCGAACGTAAATGACTAATCTGTTCTACACTAACTATTTTAGGGTCAAGAATTTCAAATTTTATAAATTTTAAAACACAAAATTGTAGATATACATGTCTAGTTTCTTTCCAAAAAATGTAAGTGTCCAGATTTTACAGGTTAAGACATATGGTTGAATTTTTGAAACTGGTCTATCTAATAGGATTGAAGTTGAGTCCAAGACTATACATGATTTTAATGCCTAGAGAACTGATTTAGAATTTGGTTAAAACATAAAATTAGGAGGTTTAGACGTTATATAATTTTTTGCAAAATGTTTTCGATAAATTTGTAATATTTTAGGAGATATAACTGCTTTACTGTAGTTCTTTTAGGTTGTTATGACATCAGATGTGTTCTGCTGTTGGGAGATAATTTCACAGACTGTATGAAAAATTTTGTGGTTCAGATCTAAATTGTTTTCGATGTTTACTGAGAATTTATTACTCTATGAGTAAATTTTATGATTGCGGTATGTCATTGTGAATGTCCCATGAAAAAGTTGTTTTTGCGAATTAAAAGAGTTACTTAAAATGGATGGTTTAGGAAATATGTGATTACCAATAAGAAATTTGTTAAGTTTTAAATGCTATTATGTATGAATATTGTTTTGATTATTAAATTTTGCTGAACGTTTAAGGCATGTGCTTTGAACTTTTTGCTAAATTGGAAATTGTTTGTTTGTTTGAAAATGTGTAGTGAAGTGAAGTGCCATGTATGAAAAATTGACAATAAATGGATTGATTAAATAAAATGAATGAAAGATTTAATTGAGCTAACTTAGATAATTTTTTTTAAGATCATATCTAAGTGATGTGGCTTAGTAAAAGACCCAAGTAAGATGACTTAAGTGAGGTGACATAGGCAAATTTTCTTGAACAAAGACCTAAGTAAGGTGACTTAGGCAAATTTCCTTAATCAAAGACTTGAGTGAGGTGGCTTAGGCAAAGGACCTAAGTGAAGTAACTTAGGCAAATTTTCTTAAACAAAAGACTTAGGTGAGGTGACTTTGACAAATTTTTTTAAAGAAAGACATAAGTGAGGTGGCTTAGGCAAAAGATCTAAATAAAGTGGCTTAGGAAAAATTTCCTTTAAAGAAATATCTAAGTGAACTGACTTAAGGAAAGACCTAAATAAGGTGAATTAGGCAACAAATAATGCATAACCACTCATGAATAAAAATGCTTTTCCCTTATTGAGTATAATACTCGCGTTTTCATTTTTTTTCCTTTCCCCAAGAAAAACAGGAAAAAAGGTTATGAAGTCCACTAGCCAATAACAATAATAGCATCAGTGAGTATAAGTAAGGTCTACACAAGGTCGACCAAATTTTCCTAACTGATCTTATTCTTCTAATATATTTAAAAAATTATTTCTTTGTTCGTCAATGTAGAAAATAGGCCATATAGTGTGGTAGTTGTTGGACCAATGGAGGTTGAAAATTTTAATCCTTCTATGTTTTGATAATAACAAAACTTAAGAAATAGTTAAGAAATAATTTCAGGTTAATTGGATCAAAAAGAGGTTAATAAAAAATGGTCCAGGCGTCTAATAGTCGACTATCATGTGACACTAGTTGACTGAAGACTTGCACTAGTCGACTAATCATGGTCACAGATGAAAAACGTATATTTTGACTCAACAATTGCATTAGTCGACTAATAAGGATCAGAAAAATAAAAACGTGGATTTCATATGAAGATTTTGCATGAGGATCTTGCACATATATCTTGACAGTCAAAGATTGGAGAATCGATCAGATCTGTTGGTTAGAGAACTTGACAAGTCGACTATCATTTTTATAAGTCGACCATTCGAGGTACAGAGTTGAAGACTCATATAGAAGAGTGTTGCTAGTCGATTATCACTTGGAAGATAAGTCGACTATGATGTATCAGTCGACTACTATCAAGTACAGTTGAATAGATTTTGAATTTGTCAAATAAATTCAAATAGGAGAAAATTTTTCTACAACGGCTAGAAGCGTCCAGGAGCATCTTGAAGCCTATAAATAGAGGTATTCACTTTAGAAGAAAAATAAAAAAACAAGCTCTTAAAAGAATTTATTCTCTCATTGCTCTTATATTGCTTACATAGCATACCTTGATTATCTTAAGCTATACTTAGCTTTATCGTTTTATTACTATCCTTGTTTGAGTAATTAAGAATCACTTGAGAGGTAAGATTTGTGCCGAGAAAACAAATCATTTGTAAGGTATAACTTGAGCCGAAATTCAAGTTGATTGGAAGAGTTCACACTAAACTAAAAAGTGTGTAGTAAAAAGCTTTGACAAAATCCTAAGTGGGAGCTTAGGTAGAGGACGTAGGTCTTTGTACCAAACCTCTATACATATTGTGTTTTCCTCTCTTCTCTAATTTTTTCACTTTATATTTCGATTTGTTTTTGTTTTGCCTTGTGTGTTTTAATTTTCTATTTTGTAGCACTTTGCGAAAAGAGTTGAAAAACTTAAAAGATCTATTTAAACCCCCTTCTAGATCATTTTCAATTGGTATCAGAGCAGGCTACCTATAAAAATCCAGGGATGGCACTAAACTTGACACACAATAACATAGCGGAAGAAGGTAACACAAATAATCGCCCTCCTCTTTTCAATGGTACTAACTACTCTTCTTGGAAAAATCCTATGAAGTACCACATCATGAGCAAGGGAGTGGAGTATTGAAAGATCATAATCTTCAGTACAAACGTTCCTTTGAATGAAAATGGCGAGGTAAAGACAAAGTTGGAATATGATGACAATGATTGGAAGAAAGCCTTCATCAACGCAAAAGCCATGATGTTTATATATTGCGCTCTCACCATAAAGGAGAGAAATCGAGTGAACTCATACATTAGTGCTCAAGAAATGTGGGAGAGACTACGCATTACTCACGAAGGAACCAACCAAGTTCAAGAAACAAAGATCAGCATGCTTCTCTATGACTATGAAATGTTAGTCATTAAGGAAGGTGAGTCTATTTCCACTATGCTTGATCGTTTTGTAGAAATTATCAATGGATTAGGCAACCTTCGAAAGCACATGACGGATAGCAAGAAGGTGAAAAAGATTCTTCGTTCATTGCCAAAAGAATGGGACTCACAAGTGATAGCCATTATGGAGTCCAAAGACCTCAATAAATTAGAATTCAATGCCTTGGTGGGATCACTCATAAACTATGAGATCATTCTCAAATCAAAAGGAGGACGAGGTAAGTCAGAAAAGTCAATTTCTTTAAAAGATAATGTTTATTCTCTTGATGAAAGTGATGAAGAGTTAGATGAAGAAGAAGATGATGAAGAACTAGCACTTTATACTAGAAATTTGAGAATGTTCAAAGGTCTACTCAAAAATAGGAGAAAAGAATTACGTAGTGGTAGAAATGAAGAAAGAAAGAAGATCACCATAGAGAGAAGTACCAAAATCTATAAAGAAAAGAAGAGCAACGAAGAGTGTTGGAAATGTGGAAAAAGAGGACATTATGCTAGAGAATGCAAAAGCTCATCTTCTTCCTCAAAATTTCAGAAAAATGACAAGTATGACAAAGGAAAGAAGAAAGCTAGTCTTGTAGCCACTTGGAGTGATGATGAGGAAGCATACCTAAGCAATGATGAGAGCAACTTGGCTCTTATGGCAAATAGTTCCTTGTCAAGTGATGATGAGAATGAGGTAATGATCATTTACAAAGATCTTGAAGATTCATTTACTGCATTACAAATTGATTTTTAAGAAGCTTTAAAATCAACAAGAAATTGAGAAAGAAATTAAGAGATCTTGAAGCTGAAAATAATGATTTGCATTGAACAATTGATGACTTAGAATGCATTAAGAAAGATCACTCTACATGCAATGTTGAAAGAGAATATTTAACTTGTGAACTTGAAAGACTTAGAAGAGAGTTTTCTTATGTGGTTGGAAAGTTTGCTAATGGAAATGATAAATTTGAAAAGATGTTATCTTTACAAAGATATTCCATATCTAAACATGGTTTAGGGTATGACCCTTTTGATAGAGATTGTTCTTTGATTTCTAAATTTACTAAAGATGGAAAAGTTGCTAAATATGCTAAATGCTTAAGAGATGGTCATATGGAAATTGCATGCAAAAATATTAGGAGATGTATTAATGTGAAGAAAGTTTGGGTGGTAAAAGGAACTAAAATTCCTAGTATGGTTTATATGACTAACCAAAATGGACCCAAAATGTCTTGGGTACCAATAAGAAGAAAGAATGTCTCTTTTTTAGATACAAGCAAGGAAAGAAAATCCACCAAGCACATGGTATATTGATAGTGGATGTTCAAGGCATATGAGTGGAGACAAGAGCCTATTTATAGAAATCAAACCAAATAATCAAGTCTTTGTCACATTTGGAGACAACAACAAAGGTAAAGTCATTGGTGTTGGTAAAGTGGGTAAGGAACTTTGCCTACCATTGACAATGTTTTACTAGTTGATGATTTGAAACATAATTTAGTAAGTGTTTCTCAATTAAGTGATATAGATTTTAATGTTAAATTTGAATCATCTCATTGCATGGTTAAGAAAAATGAAAATGTTGCTTTCATTGATTTGAGACATGGAAACACTTATATTGTTAATTTGCATGATGATAGTTGTTTTAATGAAAAATGTTTAGTAACATTAGAAGAAAATGATGTTTTATTGCATAGAAAGTTAGGACATGCACCATTGCCTTTAATTTCTAAACTTTCTAAAAATGACATTGTGAGAGGTTTGCCTA
>JAOQMS010014628.1:0-16276 GCA_027563885.1 Erythroxylum longipes
ATTGATCTCATTCTTACAGTACCAACTCCTAATAGAACAACATATTGCAACGAACCTAAAGGAATAAAGGAACTTCAGGGGTAAGTTGAGGAATTAATTTCTAAGGGTTATGTGAGGGAAAGTATGAGCCCATGTGTAGTTTTAATGCTTCTAATACCTCAAAAGCATGGTGGCTGTGTGTTAACTACCGATACATTAATAAAATCATGGTAAAGTATTTCCATCCCTTACTTAGATTGGATGACATGTTGGACTAGTTTTATGGGTTTTGCATATGTTCTAAGATTGACTTGAAAAGTGGGTATCATCAATTTAGAATAAAAAAGGAAAAATGGAAAACTTATTTTAAAAATAAATATGGTTTATATGAGTGTTTGGTAATTCCATTTGGACTCACTAATACACCAAGCACATTTGTTAGACTAATGAATCATATTTTGAGTAAATTTATAGAAAATTTTGTTGTGGTGTATTTTGATGATAACTTAATATATAGTGAAATCTTAGATCATCATATTGAATATTTTCATATAGTTTTAAGCCTTTTATTAGCTAAATGGTTATTTGGTAACCTTAAAAGTTTTCATTTTCCATTGATCAGATTATGCTTCTTAATTATGTTGTTAGTGTGATAGGAATACAAGTTGATGAGGAGAAATCAAAACGCCATTAAAGAGTGGCCTAAATCAAAGTCCTTAACTGAAGTATGAAGTTTTCATGGTTTGACAAGTTTTTTCAAATGGTTCATCAAAGATTTGGACATTTTAGTTGCTCCATTAACCATGGTGATGAAAAGGAATGTAGGTTTCAAGGGGAAGAAGAACAAGATGAGGTGTTTGCTATCATTAAAGAAAAACTTAGTTCAACCCCTTTATTCTTTTGCCTAGTTTCTCTAAAATATTTTCAGTTAAGTGTGATGCTTTAAGTATAGGGATTGGAGCTACCAATTGCTTATTTAGGTGAGAAATTAAGTGGTGCAGCATTTAATTATCTCATGTATGCTAAGGAAACGTAAGTGTTGGTGCTTACATTAGAGACTTGGCAATACTACTGATAGTTGTGCTTTGCATCATATTTTAGGGTTCAATTGTATTAAGTGTTAATTTGAGTGTTTAGTATGTGTTTAGGTTATAATTATATTAGTTTTGTGTTTAAGTGTTTTTATAGGTTAGTATAAGTCTTTGAGCTTAAATGTTATGTTTTTGAGGTACCTTGATATGTTTGTTAGTGTTTCAGGGCCAACAACAAAGAACGAAGAAGTTTCAGAGACTTTCGGGTTGAAACCGTAGCCTATGATAGTGATACAATCATGATAGAAATATGTGAGCCACTATGCCCCAGGCCACGATCTTGATAGAGAGGTCTGATTCTGGTCATGATCATGGCACTTAGGCTACGCTGATGAAAGAAAGGAGTGGATGTTGGCCACGATCGTGGCAGGCAGGGCCACGATCGCGGCTTGTGTTAGGCAGAAGCAAAAATAGGTGAAAACGTCAAATTTTGAGAAACTTTTCGGACCATTTCGACCCTAAGAAACCCTAAGGCTGCCAAGGTATTTAAAGAACATGAATTTTACAGAGGAGAAGCTTTTGCATTAGCCACATCCCAAAAACCCTAGATAGTTTTGTCAAGAGATTTGAGGAAGGAAACGAAAGAAGAGAGACACAGTGAAGAAGCCTATGCGAAGTACTTCCCAGACTAGGAGGTTTCTTATTGTTCCTACCTTTATTAATCTGTTCCACTTGTATTTTTCGAGTTTATTTCAATTCTATTGATGTATAGAATTGGGATAGTCGTTGGGAATAGGATTTGTCGAATGTTGATATTTGTCTAAAAAGTTGATTTATTGCATTTTTATTAAATTGTTTGTGATTCAATTTTTGCTCTTAATAATTCAATAACAAACTGATAGGGTGAACCGAGTGAAAATCATTAAATTGGGCTAACAAAAGTTAGGTAATTTAATAGATTAAGAATTAAATCAAACTGGTAAAATTGTGCAATGAGAGATTGTGCATAGGTTTTCGGTAAGTTATTGGACAAATTTAGATATAATTTAGTTTTTAGGTAAATTGTGAATTGAGAGTTTGCAATTCCATAATCTAATTGGGGTTTATAAATTAGGGTTAAACATTATAACTCGAGAGAGAGTAATCCACCCTAGGACCGTATTGACCTGGTAATTCAATAATTTCATAATTAGTTAGGTTTTAATTAAGGTCAGATTAAAATCCCCTTTATTTTAATTGGTAATTCCTAGGTTGATTCTTGATTTGGTTGTGCAATGGCTATCTTGTTTATAATTTCAAATTTTATTTTTGAAATTGATTGCTTGATTAAATAATTTTCTTCCTTAGTTGTTTATTTGAATTATTGGGAATTTGAGTTAAGCCTTAGATTTTAGGATTAGATTATTCTTCCTTGTGGGATCGAAACCTTAGATACTATGCAAATGATCCATATGCTTGCGAAAATATCGAGGTTTAAAAATATTAAAACTTATCATATAGGAACCTGTGATCAAGTTTTTGGTGTCGTTGCTGAGGAAGTGATAGTTTAATTTTATAGTTTAAGGCATTAGTTTGTATTTTTAATTTTTATTTTCATTCTTTCCTTTTATTTCAGAATTCATGCTCTTGCATGAACACAAGAGTGACGAGAGGATCGAGTCATGCAGCTGAAACATTATATTTATATATCAATTGACTAGAACGAACCCTTAGGAATGCTCGGTGAGAAGAAGAAGAATAGATTAGAAAATCAACAATGGCCGAGGAGTTTCAACAAAACATGGACCACAGAGCGAACCAAGGATAGCTATAAAGGACCCTGATGGACTTCATGAGGACAGGGTTCAATGAGGTAAATCAAAGAGTAGCTATATTATTTGTTCAAGCTGCCTCATTCAAGATTAAACCAGCCCTTCTCACTATGCTCCAGCAGAATGTACAATTTTATGGATTGGAAAATGAGGACCCCAACGCATACATAGTGAATATCCTCAAAATATGTTATACCTTTCGGTATCATCAGATGTTGGAAGATGTGGTTAGAATTCGACTATTTTCCTTCACCTTTAGAGATAGAGTGAAGGCTTGGTACCATTCACTTAGCCCAACCAACATTATGATGTGGGAGCAGTTGGTTTGTACCTTCTTGGATAAGTATTTCCTGTTAACCAAGACCACAAAGATCATCAAGGAAATTACTAATTTCCATCAAGGTGACGGGGAATCAATCTAGAAGCGTGGGAGTGATATAAGGATTTGTAAAGGAAGTGCCCGTACCACAACCTACCCAAGGAATTCCTATTGCAAACTTTCTACAATGGAGTAAACCCACCGACGAGAGGCATGATCAACGTAGCTTTAGGAGAATCACTAATGAGGAAGACAGTTGATGAAGCTGAAGAGTTGATAGAGGAGATGGCGAGCAACTATTGCTTGTGAACGAATGAGCGGGTAGGCAACCTACTGCCTTTAGAGAGAAAAAATGGGTTATGACAGTCGATCAGATGATAGAAATGCAAGCAAAGATCGACAACTCAATAGGAGTCGTTTTCATCCCAGATGAAGGCCATACAACTAAAGTGTGAGCTCTGTGGGCAATTAGGCCACGGTATCGTGGATTCTTATTTAATAAAGGAAGACAATCAAGAGTAAGTAAATTATATGATGCAAAATGGATGAGGAGAGGGAAACAATCCCTACTCTAACACCTATAACCCTTGGCGGAAGAATCATCCTAACTTCTCTTAGACGAATAACACTGGAGGACAGTTTAGGCCTCAAAGACAATCAGGCTTCTAACAATATAAAGCAAGCTCGATGGAATCAAAGTTGGACAAGATTTTGGATAACCTCGGAACTCTATAAAATTCACAAAAGAAGCTGGAAGATAAAATTGAGTAAGTCACTAAGAACTACGCTTCCTCAATCCATAATCTTGAAGCCCAAGTGAATCAATTGTCAAATGTTTTTCTATGCAAAATTTGAGAAATATTCATAGCACTTTAGGAACAAAACCAAGGGAGCAACTAAAGGTTGTTACACTTCAAAGTGGGAAGGAACTTGAACCACCGACAAGGATAGTAGAGGAGCCCGTGCAGGTAGTTGAGAAAAATTAAAAAAAGGAGAAAGAAGTGGACATGAATGAATATCCTCCTCATGTCGCTCCTTCACTATATCAACCCAAAATTCCTTTTCCTCAATAACTACAAAAGAAGAAGTTAGATGCATGATTTGCAAATTTTGTTGAGAAATTAAATATGTTACAAATCAATCTCTCCTTTGTTGAGGTGTTGGAACACATGCCTAAATATACAAAATTTTTAAAGGACATATTATTAAAGAAGTGTACTTGGGAAGATAATCAGATTGTAGCTCTAACTGGCACTTGCAGCTCAATAGTCACCAATCAAATGCCTTCTAAATTGAAAGATTCATAAAGTTTCACAATACCTTATATAGCTGGTGAGTTTGAATTTACAAAGTGTTTGTGTGATTTGGGAGCTAAGATTAATCTTATGCTGTTATCGATATTTAGGAAGTTGGGACTGGGAGAGGTCAAGCTAACATCAATGTTAAGTTAGTTGGCTGATTAATCCATTAAAAGACCAATTGAAATTATGGAAGACATTCTGATGCAAGTTGATAAGTTCATTATTCCTGTAGATTTTATGGTTCTAGATTTTGAAGAAGATAAGAAATGCCTCCTGATCTTAGGTCGATCATTTATGAATACAAGGAAAGCCATAATTAACGTTCATAAAGGGAAATTGACACTTTGAATAGGCAAAAATTAGGTTAAATTCAATATGAATTAGGGCTTAAAGAATCCAATAATGAGTAGCACATGCATGAAAGTTGAAATTATGGATAAAAAATTACAAGAACTAGTTGAGAGTTGCATAACAGAAGTGCAATCAGTAGAAGCAGAGGCAGACAATGAATATCCGAACCCTGAATCTAAAGGAGATGATGAGATGGAGGAGGCAGATGTTCAAGGGAATCAAGATAAATTGGTTTGAAGTGAAGCACCCATACCACCATCTATAGAAAAACCACCGACATTAGAGCCTAAACCTTTACCTACATCAGATATACCTTTCTTGGTGAAGGTCAAATGTTATCGATAATAATTTCCAAGAATTGAATGAGAAATAAGAAAGTAAGGTGGTAGAAGTCATTAGGAAGCGAATGAAAGCCATCGAATGGCATATTGCTAACATTCGAGGAATAAACCCAAATGCCTACATGCACCAAATAAACTTAGAGGAAGTATGTAGATTGGTGAGGGAGTGTCAATGGAGGTTGAATCCGAACATGAAAGAGGTGGTTAAGAAGGAGATCATAAAACTCCTAGATGCGGGGATAATTTATCCCATCTCTGATAGTAAATGGGTTAGCCCAGTATAATGTATACCTAGGAAGGGTGGAATGTCAGTAATAGAAAGTGATAGTGGAGAAGTAATTTCAACAAAAACAGTCACAAGATGGAGAGTATGCATAGATTATTGTAAACTCAACTCGGTGACTAAGAAAGATCACTTCCCTCTTTCATTCATAGACCAAATGATAGAAAGGATAGCTGGTCATTCTTGTTATTACTTCTTAGATGGATATTCTGGATATAATTAGATTTTCATCTACCCCGATGATCAGAAAAATACTACATACCCCTATAGTGCCTTCATGTATAGACAGATGCCCTTCAGACTTTGCAATGCCCCAGCCTCATTTCAGAGATGTTGATGTCTATCTTCACTGATATGATAGAAGACATAGTGGAGGTGTTCATGGATGATTTTCCAATCTTTGGAGATTCTTTCGACATGTGTCTAACTAATTAAGATAGGGTTCTTCAAAGATATGAAGAGTCACACTTGGTGCTGAATTAGGAGAAATGTCATTTTATGGTGCAAGAAGGGATAATGCTAGGGCATAAGATCTCATATCAAGGATTCGAAGTTGACAGAACAAAAACAGAAGTGATAGAGAAACTTCCACCACCAAGTAAAGGTGTGCAAGGATTTTTAGGATGTGCAAATTGCAAAACCATTGAAAAAGCTTTTAGTTAAGGATGTGCCTTTTTTATTTGATGACAAGTGTATGCCTAAATTCAATGTAACATCCCATTATCCCATGATTAGGGTTAGAACCCTAGGATGCTTTATGTAAGAATTTATTGAGAATTTAGAAATGCATTTCATGCATTATCTGGCATACACATGCACGTGAATAATGTTGTCATTCATGAAATAAATGTACATGCATTCATTAATATTTTTTCAGGTATAAGTGATTTTTAATGTGATTAAAGTGTGAATTTTGGATTAATTGTGTTTCAAAATTTATTTAGTGATAATAGTTATTATTTCAAAATTTTGCTGAATTTTAGATAAGTTATTGAAAATTTGAGGTATTTAAGAATAGGAAAAATATTGAAATAAGAAAAAAATTTATTAATTGAAAAATGGATAAATTATGAAGTGAAAATGGATCAATTAATGTGTGACATGTGGACAAAGAGTTAAGTGACAATTGGTAGCCTTACTTGGAGGACACATGTAACGCATGCATTGGAGGCATATGTCAAGCCTTAAGAGAGACACCTAATCATTAGGAAAAAAATATTTTTGCAACTCTTCCTTGGTTCCACTGAAAACATAAGAGCTCCTTCTTGTTTGTTTGCTTCACTAAAACTCTCCACCATCAAACCTCTCTTCTTGCTCATTTATGTATTTTGGCTTTTGGTTAAATTGCCAACTTTTCACCTTACAAAAACAAGAGTTGAATCACTCCAAATCATTTGGGGTTTTCAGTTGCCTATCTCTATCCTTGACTCTCTCCACCGAAAATTTGATAAATTCTGGAATTTTGCTGAAGTGTGAAGTATAAACCAAGTAAGTAATGCTTTAAGTTTTATGATAGTATAAACAATTTCTGTTGAGGTTTTAATGTTTGTAACTGCATGCATGCATAAAAGGTGTACATTTTCATTCTTTTGGATTGCTTCCTGTGTAAATGGTGTTGATGCATGAGTAGGTGGTGAAAGAAGAAGCAAGTTCGGTGATAAAGATGAAGGATTATAGCCATTGGAATATGATGTATGCAGTATTTTACTGAACATACATCTATATTTAGGAAATAACATGACCTGTGAATATCCAAATTGGATTAAGTTTGATTTAAAGTAAACTGGAGACATAGGGATATATTTTTTATGAAGAAATCAAAATTGAATTCTATCTTTAAGAGTTTCAAAATTTAGCTTGAAGTTGACTTTGGGATTCTGTGGTGGTTTGGGAATAGTCTGTATCGTTTTTAGTATAACTTTCAGAATACTGAACAAAATTGCATAAAATTAGCTTCATTATAAACTTAATGCATAAAGGAACAATTTTTTAGAAGAATTATTTGCCTAAATCCTTCATATTTCTTGTCAAAATGACCATGAAAAATTAACCTGAAGGTCTATTTTGGGAAGAGCTGGGAGAAGTTGGAATAAAAGGTAGTGCAAGATGCTGTTTGACAGTTTTGAATATCCTTCATTCTTTTGGCTATAACTTCTTCTTACGACCTCCAAATGACTTGATTTTTAAACCAACAAACTCATAACACATTTTTCTTTCTCTACATAAAATTTTATATCCATATAATGTCATTCAGGAAATATTTGATTGATGAATTTAGGATGAAAAATGAGGAAGTGAACTGGAATATTTTCATTGAACATGCTTTGGTATTTTGAGTATATCATGATCTTTAGATTTTTAAATGAGTTGATTCTTAATTCATATTAAAGTAGAGTCATACGGATACAACTTTCTTGAAGAAGTCTAAGCTTAATTCTGTCTCTAAGTATTTCAAAATCTGGCTCGAAATTGAGTTTTGACTGAGGCTGTAGTACTACCCAAGATAAAAATCATGTCCTGTAGATATTGAATAAACTGTATTGATAGAAGCCGAATTAGATAAAAGTATCTTAAAAAAAGTTGTATTTAATTATCTTATCTTTCAATTGGTTTTAAGTTTGTAATTTTTAGACATCTGAGTTGAAATATATGAGTTGTGTAATTTGAGGGTATGATCATGAACTGGCCAAAAGTTCAATTATACATAGTCTGTGATATTGTGACCATAACTCATAGAATACTGAACCAAATTGGATGAACTTTGAGTAATTCGAAACTTAAGACATAGGAGAATAATTTTCCAGAAGGAAGTGTTGCCAAATTACTTCATTTTCCTGATGTTAATAATCATGCAAAGTAGAACTGAAAGTATGTTTTTAGACAAATCTGAGTTGATCAATTGAGTATTATGGTATGAATGAACATTGGGGCAAGAAACTGAATAAAGAACCCGGAATTTTTCATGAAAATGAATTTTACATATTCAGCATACATGAATGTACATTTATAAATTCATAATTCTGTAAAATTGTGATGTGTGTATGTATGATATGTTATAGAGGATCACATTGAGCGACAACATACAGATATTGCCGGGACTTCAAGGCAATAAGCTAAAAGGAGCATCTGTGAGTCAACTCGGATGATCTTCCTAGGATTGATTGTTTGATTTATTCTGCTTAATTTTTAGTTATTGAATTATTTGTGATCTGAATATGAATTCCGGACTTAAAGGTCCGAGGAGTTTAATAGTCGAGAATGTATTGGAAGTGTTATACTTGCATTTGTCAATTAAATGAAATATGTTGCCTCTGAATTCTAAATGCTCAACGAACGTTGAATGCCAGACTGAAGTCCGATGAATTATGAG
Organism: Erythroxylum longipes; assembly: GCA_027563885.1. Lineage (NCBI taxonomy): Eukaryota > Viridiplantae > Streptophyta > Magnoliopsida > Malpighiales > Erythroxylaceae > Erythroxylum > Erythroxylum longipes. The sequence goes on from JAOQMS010014628.1 coordinate 8,787, forward strand.
ATTCTATCTGTGCTTCATATGTGAATGCCATTCATGGCATATTCTGTTATTTGATGCATTTCATAAAATGCATACTCAGATAAAGGCGTTGTGATCAGAGTAGCTAGTTGAAAGAGCTATAAGCTCAGTATTCTGCACGTAGAGCCCTGCTCTGTAATTTCTATTCTAATTGAGCCCAATGGGCCAGTATCTGCTCTGTACCTGAAAGGCACTCGATCACAACAAATAATAACGAATCGGGAGTCTCATATGCATCTGAATTTGAATGTTATGATTATGAAATTTATGAATGTGAATTATTTCTAAAGTTGTGATTGATTAGGTGTTCAAATTCTGTAAGAAGGTATATGAATTGTACAACATAATTTGTGCCTTACTTTGATAGAAAATGTTGTGAATCAGATTGGTTGTATGATATCTGTGTGCGCCTGGAGTGATATCATCATGCTGGGTCTCTCATTGAGTTTACAAAAACTCATCCAAAATTTACAACGTGATTTTACAAGTACGAGACAAGAGACTTAGATTCTAAGATTCTCAAGAGCACTTTTTGGGATTAAGTTATAGATCAAAGGTTTGTCAGCTGGCACTTGAGGAGTTGTTTTTGTTTTTAAGTAGTTTACTTTTGTCTTGTAGAACTTTTGTTATAAAGGTTTGTAAGCTACTATGTATTAATACAATGACAAGTTGAGGTTTTAATTGTTGTGTTCTGTGACTTTTACATACATAGTTGATGCCATGAGTGAATTTTGCCATATTGTAAGTGAAGGTGTGATAGTTAACACGCCATTGTTATAGATTATATACTGGAATGTCCTCAGGGTGTTCCAATATATAATTTGTGGTAGTGGGGTGTTATAAGTTTTGGTATCAGATCATAGTTTGGCATCCACAGGGACATATACCGACATTAAGACATGATTTGAGTAAGAGATTCAGATAATAATCCCAACTATTTTTTGTTATAGGTCATCTGCCGTAGGTGATCAATTTGGAGAGTCAGCTGACATAGAGTCTGTAGGAGTCAATAGGGAGTCTCCTGTACCTGAGTTTGCACAAATGCCTTTCAGAATTCCGCAAAGGCGAGAAAGAAGATATGGTAAGCTGAGAAAACAGGGGGTTGTGGACATCTACGGAAGTACAGACCCTGCTGAGGCAGAAGGGTGGCTAGAGAGAGCTGAAAGAGTGTTCGATCAGATCGACAGTAGGGCTAATGAGATGTTCGATTATGCGGTCTCACTGTTACAAGGTCCAGCATACCAGTGGTGGAAGACTATTCCGAGCATTAGCACCAGACCTTGTGGTTTGACCTGGGAAGATTTTTTGAGTGTGTTTAAAGAGAATTATATCCCTAAGATTTATTTGGATAGAAAAATGAAAGAATTTATGGATCTGAAGCAAGGTAGACTCACAGTGGCAGAATATGAGATAAGGTTTAATCGGTTAATGAGGTATGCAACTGCAATGACCCCAACTGAGGAAGACAAATGTAGACAGTTCGAGAATGGGTTGAATATGGAGATCAGAACAAGGCTAGATCTTTCTAATTTGGGTAGTTTCATAGAACTGCGAGCAGCCTCACTAAGAATTGAGTAGTTATTAAATGATGGTCACTGAGAGTATAGACAAGAGTTTAAAGGGAAGAGGCAGGTTTAATCTTAAGCTGATTCTGGCAGAAGCTTCAGTAAATGCTAGAATAGATTGTCTTAATTCCAGACTAGATCGAGACAATCGGGGTTTAGACTAAGAGGTGGATTTGTTCAGACTGATATAGGTAGAGGACTAGTGTCAAAAGGGCATTCACAATAGATGCCTAAATGTGAACATTACGGTAAAAAGCATGGTGGGCAGTGTTGGAGGTTATCGGGAGCTTGTTTTTGTTATGGCTTTGTAAAGCATCAGATCAGGGATTGCCTCAAGACTTTGGGACCACGGTTTGGGATGAGAAAAGGAATAGTAACTAAGACAACTGTACAACAGAGTAGAGCAGTCGGATCTGTACAGAGAGGTAGAGGTAAAGGCAGAACTCAGTCAGTAAGGCCCAGTGTCAGGACTTAGATACATAATAACCAGCTGCAGTCTCAGGCCAGAGTTTATGCCATTACCAGACAGCATGCGTAGAACTCCCCAGATGTGGTAACATGTGTGTTGAATGTTTTTAATTTTGAAGCATTTGCATTGGTAGATCCAAGATCTACGCATTCATTCATCACACCGTATCTGGCATCTAGATTACATTGTAAGAGAGAAATGTTGAATACTGATTTAGTGGTGAGTACTCCAGTGGGTAACACAACAATAATTGGTTAGGTAAGTAAAGGGTGTATGATCCGGATTGATCAGGCGAAGTTAGAAGCTGATTTAATCATATTGCTGTTAAGAGAGATAGACCTCATCTTAGGTATGGATTGGTAGGTCATATTTAGGTTAATATTCTTTTCATATAGCCATCTTAAAGATAAATGAGAAGAGTCTCATTTATTGGCTACTTTATGATTGATTAAAGTAAGAAGTGATGCATTGGATGATATTCTCTTCTTCCATTCCATATATAACTGAAATTGAGGTTGTAAGAAGGTGTTCTTGCATGGTTTGACTCTATCTTTCCTTTCATTCATGAGTGAGCCGAATTTTGTATGAGAAGAGTCTCATTTTTAGTTCATTTCTTCTAAGAAAAATCTCCTTTAAACATTTCTTCTCCTTTCCCACCAAAGGATTTTGTTAACCATGTTGTCCTAGAAGAACAAGAGGTAAATCAAATTGGTTAAGGATACAACAATAAGGAGAGGATATATTGACAAAGAAAAGGATTGAAAAGCAAAAGGCTTTGGATACAAGAAGAAGGGGAGGATAGCGTAACGAGAAATTAAAGTTGTAGCGAAGGAGTCAATAATATCACTATCTTGTTTATGTTTGTTATTATCCTTATACCATATCATGTATAGATTGGCATGATGATTTTGATATATTGCTTCTGCTGGAAATAAGATTTCTAAAAAGTTTTGAAATCTAACGGTTCTCCAAATATGGCATGCTTTCTTTTCCTGATCCAACAGTGTGTTTGTTTATCTCTTTCACATGTTGAGGACAATGTGTTGTTCAAGTCTGGGGAGGGTTATATGCTTTGTTTTGAGCGTGAATTTTCCATATTGTTATGTTAGTGTGATTTAGATATAATGAAATTGAATTAATTTTGAATATAATCTATTAGGTTATGAAGAGTCATTAACTTGTGAAATTAGAGATCTAGGTTCTTTGACTAAAATATGCAAGTTAATTAAGATTTCATGTTGGTTTATCATCCTATATGTTGTCACGTTTATTTATAATTTTAGATCTTTCGACTAAGTAGCTTTGCTAATATTGTTTCATGAAAATAAGTAGCTAAAGCAACAAGGTAGGAATTAAAAAAGAGAAAAAGAAAAAATGTTTCTAAATTTAAAAAAGAATACCTATTCCATTAGCCTTCTGGTTATGAATAGAGCTAGTAGTTAGTTGAACTTGATATAGCTGAGTAACCGGATCGACACGCATCACAAATGTGTGTCTTCACGTAAAAAGGCTATAATGACGTTCTAACCAAAAAACATACTAAAAATATGACTTAATCGAGTAACTGGATCGGCATTCATCACCAATGTTGCCTCCATATAAAAAAACTAGGTACATGTACATAAAAAGTAACAAAAAAATGTTTTCTAATAAAAACCTGCCGAACTAGTAAGTAGCTTAACTTTTCATAAAAATGTACTTAGGTTTAGTTACAAAGTTTAATTGACCAAATAATTATTAATTTATGTGTACAATTGAAAGGGGTGAAAAAACTTGACATTTAAGTTTTGATTAAAATGTATATTTAGTTTAGAGTTCCTAAATGCTAATTTTGCATGTTAATAATTTGGAACAACTTGAATGATTGTATTTAGAGTAAAATTTGTTTAGTGAAGTTGAAGCCATTGCCTCATTATTGCATTATGTGCTTTGTGTTTTTCTGTTGTTTGTTGTTTTTCTTGCGTGAGGACAAGCAAACATTCAAGTGTGGGGATGTTGATAAGTGTAAATTGAAACGTGTTTTAGAGCATAGTTTGATATGTGTTTAGTTGTTAATTTGATCATTTAGTATGTATTTAGGTTAGAATTATGTAGTTTGTAAATTATTTATGTTTGAAGTGTTTTATGGGTTACTACAAGCTTTTGAGCTTAAATATTATGTTTTTAAGGTACCTTGATGTGTTTGATAGGGTTTCAGGGTCAGTATAAAAGAGAGGAGGAGTTTGGAAAGACATTGGAGTTGAAACAACGGCTCACAATTATGACAAAAGGCTCAAATGTGGGCCACGATCATGGCCTACAGGGCCATGGTCATGACCTGCGTTCGGAAGATGTGTAGTCACTTACGAACTTCACATTTCGAAGGACTTTTTGTACCTTTCAGACCTTAGAAAGACCTTAAGGTTACCCGAAACATAAAAGAATATTTGAAGAACATTAAGAGGAGTACAAAGCAACTTTTTACATCAGCCACACTTGAAACCCTAAAGAGAGAATACCGAGAGAGAGAAAGAAGAAGAAGGAAGAGGAAGACGAGGCTGACTCAACATGCTTCCCAGATCAGGAGGTTTACCGACATCATTTCCTTCTGTCATCTATTCTAAGTCATTGTTTCCTTTTCATTTTTATTTTATTTATGTACAAAATTGAGATGGATAGTATGATGATAGGATTTGGATATTGATGATGTTCTAAACCCTCCTTCGGGATTTTATTTAGAGTTCATGATAATTTGGTCGATTGTGTTTATAGATGAATGTCATGATTTGATTGCATTCTTACATAATTCGGTAACAACTGAGAGGGTGAACTGAACTAAAAATGATTAAATCAGATTAATGATAGTTAATTTATTAGAAACCATGTTAAATTATATTGGTAATTATGCAGAGAGAGATCCTATGTGATGTTCCAATAGTTTAAAGAGTGTTTCAGATCTAATTAGGGTTTTAAATAATTTGTGAATTGAGAGATTGCAAATTTTATAATTTGATTGGGTTTACAATTTAGGGTTTAGTGCTTATAACTCGAGAGAGGGTAATCAGCCCTAGGATAGTCTGGAACCGAGACTCTATTGACATATAATCTACTAGGTTAGCATTAATGATAAGTCAAATTTCCTTTCTCACAAATTGGTAAATTCCTTAGTTTGATTTCAGTTGTGATGCATAGTGCTCACTTGTTAATACGTTTTGTGTTTAATTCCTGATTTGATTGGTTGAACTCAATTCTTCTAACTAATTTTTGTTGTATCTTTTATTTTTAGTTTTATAGTTTTTCTGGCCTTAGATTTTAGGATTAGATTACTCTCCTTCCTCATCAGATCGACAACTTTAATACTACGCTATGAACTGTGCGCTTGCAGAATATTGAGGGTTTATAAGATTAAAACTTACCCCGATCAGAATTTCCATAAGGTTAATGTTGAATGCCATAAGGATTACACCATTATGATGATCCTTATGATTAATAATCAACTTTTAACCATTTTTCAAAATCCTCAGTTTGTGACTACTGCTCTCATTGATATCTATCTCCAAAAGGCCATAAATATATGGCTTTATTATGTTGATATAGTTTTGTAAGGCTAATTGTTCCTAACATTCTAAGCAATAATAGGCATTAAGAATTATTAAGAGCATCGCTTATTTTGTTTTTCTTCCTTCTAGATCTTCTAACTGTTAGGGTAAAAGGATTCTCATTTTATGAAGTATGACTTCTTTTGGCTTTCTGTTAGAGTAGTGCTCTAACGGCAATCACCTTTAACACTTTTGTATAAACTTTATTTTTATTAATAAAGCAAAAGGCATTTTCATTGATTTGATATTCATTTATATACGAACTGATATTGATCTTAAATCGAATTAATGAAGCCCATGATACAAAACATAGCATGAAGGAAATCATGATGAGATCATGATAATGAGATTCATATTATGTGCAATTATGCTAGTATCTAACGGCAATCCCTAGCCATAGGATTAATAAGACAAGACATTATTAATCCAGGTAAACTAGCACATATTATACTCCTTGATTTGATCGCGCAGTGGATCTCATAAACTGTAAGCATAAGATGTTTAGAGTTAATATGTGGATGCTTACTAAGGGTAGTAAGTACATCGGATGAAACTCTATGAGATTATCATATGGATGACCTATCGGATGTCAATGATTAATCTCATCATAGCAATGGTACAAATATCCTTATACTTGAGGCACTCAAGGATATCTTGGATATAAATCCTGTGCTTTGACATCATTCCTTGTTACTTCAAGACGAGGTCGCTTCGAGTGATGATTGGGTACAACTATTTGTATTCGAAGGTAATTGGGTTGCCAATAAAGGATTCACCAATCCTGATAGAAGGAGATGATACCCACGGCCTATTATCAGGGTCATTACTCAGGAGTCTCTGACCAGAGCAATTATGTGTCATGAAGAGAGTCTTCAATGACACATAGAGTGACGGGATCCCAGGATAAAAACTAACATCACTTGGACTAGATGTGATGTATTCAGTATAGTGGGAGTTGACACATAGCCCATACTTTCAACTAAGTGGGGTATAGCAAGGTAAAAGGATGAATTACATGGTAATTTTCTATGGAAAGGTTCATAAGTTAGATAATTAACTATCAAAGAGTTTGTGTGTTAATCCATTTATATTCTGGCAATTAGGCATCATGAAACTCTTCATGATGTATTTAAATTAAGAGTTAATTCAAGTCCCTAAAATATCCAAGAACCTTATGGTCACATACACAAAATATTGGATGAAAAACAAGTGTGTATAGCCTATTTAAAGCAGGCCACGATCGTGGCCTACGGCAAGGCATGCCACGATCGATGGCCACAATCATGACAGAAGCTGCGAAGTGACATATAAGTGAGTTCTTCATTTATGTACACAAGGTTTTTTCACTTATTACATATATAAGTGATAGCACAAGGGCTCTAGAGAATTTCTAGAGTGAGAGTGAAGTGTCTTGACTCTTGTTCTTGCAATTCATTCAATTGTTACATGAATCAAAGTGCATGCAACAAGATTCTTGACCTATTTTCCTTCATCTTGAGCATCTGTTAGAACTCATCTAGTTTGGTGCTCAAATAACCCTTATAAATTGTTTCTTCTTCCATATTTGTGTGTTCTTGGAGATCAAGGAAGTGTTTGGTGTTTTCAATAACCTAAATAAGGAGAAGAAACAAGAAAGGAGGAGATACATAAGGTAAAAAGTTTACATTTCATGTTCTTTTATACATATCTTTCAATGCATATTAGATCTTATGGATTTGGGGTTTTCATGGTGTCAGAATCATGATTCTAACACTTTTTACTGCATCTGTATGTATGGGATGCTTGCAACCATGGCTAACCCAACAGTGGTATCAGAGCTTGTTTGTGCATGTAATAGATGATGTATTGAACATGTGCAAT
>JAOQMS010014678.1:0-16271 GCA_027563885.1 Erythroxylum longipes
GCATAAATGAATGCATGAATATGTCAAAACACTTCAAATAATCTTAACCTAATCCAAAATGACCAAAATACCCTTCCTATTGGTGAGGGGATGTTACATCGGAGTTTGCTTATGAAGTATGATCATGTTATCGTAGCTATTGAAGAGTCAAAGGATTTATGGAATTATACCTTTCATGAATTGATGGGTTCACTTGAAGCACATGAGCAATGATTGAATAGGCCAATAGAAACTCCAACACAATAAGCTTTCAAATTGGAGACTAATAAACAAAAAATGCAAGATGGTGGAGCAGCTGGTCTTTCTAATCATGACTGAGGAAGATCACACATGGTAGAGGGCATAGTCATGGTTGAAACCATGGTCGACATCTAGGACGACATCATAATAATACCCAGCAACGTGAGACTAATCATAGAGGTAATAACTTTTCTTGTTCATATTGTGGAAGGACTAACCATGAAGATAAGGATTGTTGATACAAAGATGATTCAGGTGCAGGAAAAGCTACTCAATGCCATTATTATAAGAAATATGGCCATGTTGAGAAGAATTGTTACAAAAAGAATGATGATCAAGCAAACTTCCACGAAGAAAAGAATGGTGAGGAGAATTTATTTCTTAGTTCTTTTGGTACTCCTACTAATACCATGCATGATGTTTGGTATCTTGACAACGGATGTAGCAATCACATGACTGGTAACAAGAAATTTTTTATTGATTTTGATAATCCATAAAAACACAAGTTAGGATGGTTGACAACAACTATATTCAAGTATGTGGTATGAGGACTGTTGCTGTAATTTCAAATTTTGAGAGAAAACTTATTCATAATGTTATGTATGCTGCTGGTTTGGCTCAAAACTTAGTTTGGGTCAATTAATGAGAAGAGGATATTATGTGGTATTTGAAAATGACGAATGCAAAATTTTTGATAAAAGAAGCATAAATTTGTTTCCGATTTGTTTATCAAGATTAAGTGTCAATGCCTTTCTGTATCATCTAATGATTGGTAGCTTAGATTTGTTGCATAAAAGGAAGATGGTTTCTGGTTATCCTATTTTAAAAGGTGATAGGAAGTTATGTGAATTGTGTTTCTATAGGAAACATCATTGAGATAAATTTCATACAGGTAAAGCAAAGAGGGCTACGAAACCTTTGATGTTAGTTTATGCTAACGTATGTGGGCCTATGCAGATTTTTTCCTTAAATGGAAGTAAGTATTTCTTGATCTTTGTATATGATTTTTCAAGGCTAACATGGGTGTATTTCTTGAAGGAGAAATTTGAATTTTTTGAAAACTTTAAGAATTTTAAAGTTGTAATTGAAAAAGAGAGTGGATACTATCTTATGACACTTTGAACTGATTGCGGTGGCAAATTTTTATCTACTAAATTCAAAAATTTCTAAAACTTTCATAGTATTTGACGACAAAAAACAGCTAGCTATACACCACAGTAAAATGGGGTGGCAGAGCGCAAGAATAGAATTACAATTGAAGCAACAAGGAGTATATTAAATAAGAAAAGACTGCCTAAAAAATTCTACGTTGAAGCTATGGCTTCTACAGTATACTTGAGCAATAGATCACCAACCGTGCAGTTCAAGATATGATGCCATATGAAGCCTGGTATGGTACAAGACCAAATGTAAGTCATTTACAAACATTTGGTTGCACTGTTTATGCTTTTATACTAGCTGAATTAAGAAGGAAACTAGATGAAAAAAATGTTAAATGTATATTTCTTGGGTATAGTGATGAAACCAAATGGTATAGGTTGTTTGATCTTGTAATTAACTAGCTCAATGTTAACCGTGATGTTATTTGTAATGAAAGTGAAGCTTGGAAATGGGAATCTGAAGAAGAAAAGGTAGCCTATGATGAAGATTCTGCATTACAAAAAAACTAGAAGTATTGCTGAAATTTTATGCTTCAACAGAGGAAGCTTATGTTGCAATGGAAACTACATGTTTTGAAGATGCAACTAGAAGGAGAGAATGGGTGCAAGCCATAGGAGAAGAAATTGCAGCTATTGAGAAGAACATGACATGGAGTTTGGTGGATTTGCCAAAAGAGAAGGAAGAAATTGGTTTTAAATGGATTTATAAATGTAAATTCAACTATGACAGATCCTTGCAACGAAACAAATCCCCGACTAGTAGCTAAAGGCTACTCTTAAGTACCAGGTATTGATTTTACTGAAATTTTTGCACCAGTTGTTCATTTTGATACTGTAAGAATAGTTTTGGCTTTAGCTGCTCATAATGGATGGAAGGTTCATCAGTTAGACATCAAGTTTGCATTCCTTAATGGTGATCTTTTGGAAGTTGTGTATATGTAGAACAACCATAAGGTTTTACTATCAAGGGAGCTTAATAGAAAGTGTACAAGCTACATAAAGTCTTATATGGTTTGAAGCAAGAGCCAAGTGCATGGTACAACAAGATTGACTCTTATTTTTCACAAAATAATTTTGAAAAAAGTGCAAGTGGGCAAACTCTTTATGTGAAGAAACATAATGTTGATTTTCTAATTATATGTTTGTATGTTGATGATATAATCTATACTGGGAACTTAGCTTAAATGATGTAGGAATTTAAAGAATCAATGATGCAGTCTTTTGAAATGTCTGAGTTAGGGTGATTGCATTGTTTTCTGAATATTCAAGTGCTATAGGATTCAAATGGTATATTTATCTTTCAAAAGAAGTATGCAGTTGACTTGTTGAAAAGAGTTGGCATGGAGAATTGCAAGGCTGCAAAAGCACCATTGAATGTGAATGAGAAGCTACACCTTGATGATGGCGCTAAAAGTGTAAATGAAAAACATTTCAGAAGTATTGTTGGAAGGCTTATGTATCTCACAAATACAAGACTAGATATTGTTTATAGTGTCAGTCTTATTTCAAGATTTATGCATAATCCAAGTAAGTTACATCTTGGAGCAGACAAGAGGATTCTTTGATATGTGCAAGGGACTTCACATTATGGAATCTGATATTCAAGAGGTAATCTTATAACTCTTACTACATTTACTGATAGTGATTGGGCTGTATGTGTAGAAGATAGGAAGAGTACAACAGGTTATATTATTAGCCTTAGTTTGGATGCAATTTCCTAGTCATCAAAGAAGCAACAAAATACTACTCTTTCAAGTACAGAAATGGAGTATACAATAGTTGTAACTACTGCTTGTCAAGTAGTTTGGTTGAGAAGGATCTTAAAGAATTTAAACTTGGAGCAAAAATATCCGACTAGAGTGTTTTATGACAATACGTCAACAATTTCAATATCTAAAAATCCTATCTAGTAAAGGAGAGAAAAATATATTGAGACCAAGTTTCAATTCATTAGAGAGTTGGTTGCAAAAGGTGAAGTAGAGTTGGTCTACATCAACACTGATGATCAACCTACATACATTCTTACAAAAGCTTTGCAAGAGAAAAAGTTCAAGAACTTTTGATTTATGATGGGTGTACAACCTCTGAATTAAAGTGAGGGGGGGGGGGATTGGTAGATAATTCAGAATATTTTTAAGATAAATATTTGTTGAGATTGATTGTGTTTTTGAAATTTATTTAGAAAGTATTTTGGAGTAGATTATCTTCAGAGCTAGATATTAAATAAGATGCATATTAGATGTTTGTTTAAATGTTTGTTAGAAAATCTACAGAGATATTGATATTGCTTAATTTTTATAACTGATAAGCCTGCTTCAACTATAAAAAGATAGGCTTATTAGTGTTTTCCTCTACATAAATGAAATCATCATTCACTTAACTTCCTTAAACTTCATATTTCGCTATTGCTGTAGTTTCTTTTTGTTATATGACAACATAACAGGATGCATAACCTCGAGTTATTACTCGACTCCTTCTCCAAGTTAAGGCCTTCTTATTGTGTTTTCTTTCATTTAGCTGCTGACTTTCCTTTGGTGTATCTTATGTTTGTTTGCTAGCTCTCTTCCTTATGTTCTCATCTTGGCTATTTCTCCACTTCTTTTTTACTCACTCAGGCTCTCTTGGTTATTTGCATGTTCATTCTTTGTTGATCTCTTCAAATATGCTATTGTACTTCAGATTTGTTGTCCATTATTCTTTGTTTGGATACCAACTCTCTTCCTCATTCTCTACTATTAGCTTGCTTTCCCACTTCTCACTAGTTCACTCAGGCTCTCTAGGCTAGTTAAATGCCCAGTTGATACTCCAATTCTACTATCCATAGCCCTGATTTCTTTCCCGTATCTAAACTTATCATTTATAGCAATGGTAATTTAAGTTAACTCATCTAGTTCCATTATTTGTTAATGAACCAACAATAATTATAAAAGGGTAAGCTACGCTAAAGTTTGTGTTGTTGTTGATATTGTTCTTGATTCTAATCCACTAATGAGATTGAATGAAGCTGAGGAACTTTATCAAGAAGAGGTTTTGGTCTCTTATTAATAAAGGAACTTAGTTAACATATTGGGAAGAATTAGAAATTAATTGGGAGGATACTTTCTAAGGGAGAATGTTTTGAGTTAATAAGGCTTAATAAACTAGATAATGATACGATAATTTTAGTCCCTACGGTAATAAATATCCAACCTAATCACTTGGATAATTCAACTACTAATGGAGATTCTGTTCTTATATTAATGGAGCATGGTTTGTTGAATCCTCAGCCTTTATGGAAGCATGCTTATGTAATGGTTCCTCCTATACTATTCATGTTATTGCTTCAGTGGATATATTGAATAACTTGGTCTCAGATGGCAAGGATTTTGTCGATAAGAATAGTTTGGTTAATGTAGAAGCAACTCCTCATTTGGAATTGTCCTTTCATGAAGAATTAAGACAAAGAACTTGGTGGATGGAAGAAATTCTCAAGTTGATGGCATTTTAACCGTGGATAGCTTAGAGCATTCATATAGGTTTATGGTTAAGACCAATGGAAATCAAAGAGGAAAAGTCTGGCACTATCTTCAACTTTGCCTAATTCTTAATATGAGTTAGTTATTCTAAAACATGAGGGGATTAAATAAACCTAATAAAAACTTTTTCTTAGAGATTGTTTAAAGGATTTTAACCCCTTCATCTTTTGTCTTTTGGAAAGTAAATTAAAATAAGATGTAGGGAGAAAGATCAATTTTTCAATCATTCATGGCCAATTATCATGAACCATTTTGCTCTCCATAATGGAAGAGTTGTTTTTATCTTCTTTGGTTCTAATAGAGTGAAGCTTTTGAGCTCTATAATCATGGATCAAATCATACACTAGGGCTTGAATTATTACAAGAAAAAGTCTTGATATCATTTATCTATGCATCTAACTTTGCTTTTTAGATAGCTTTTTTATGGAATAAGATTAAGGAGACTTCTTTTAAAATAAATGGTCCTTTCATGGTGTTTGGTGATTTTAATAGCACATTGTATCATTTAGAAGCTAAAGGTAATTATTCTTTAAGGAATCATTTAAATGACATCCAGAAATGCATATCTAATATATGTATCACCAATCTGAGCATACAAGATCAATGTTATACATAGAGTAATAAGTAATAAGAAAAGTGGTTGTTGAGAAAGAAACATGATAAAGCCATGGTGATAATCTATGGTTGAACAATTTTCTTGAGAGTATTGTTATGTTTAGGAACCTATCATTCTTTGACCATTCTCTCATAGTCATCAGTGACTTCAACTTGAGAAGGATCATGTACTTTATATTTAGGTTTAATAACTATTTGGTTAATGATCCTAAGTTTGATAATGTTATCCTAGAAGGGATAAGGCATCACTTTGAAGGCATGAGGCTTTTATATACATGTTGAAGTTATAGAAAATTAAAGATAAGGAATTGAAAAGGAGGAAATACAACGATACTTTAGTTACAATTCTAGCATCAAAAGATAAGTTAGAGAAGGTACAAAGAATCCTTTACCTTGATATGCTTAATTCTTTAATGCAACTAGAGGAAAAGTAAGATTTATCTAATTATGTCTAAATTGTTGAGATTAATAGTTCAATCCTTAAGAAAAATACATAATACCATGGCTTAATAATGGCAACATGAATGCTAGTTAGTTTTATAAGCCTGCTTTTTCAAAAGAAGTCACGACATAATTTCTTCATTTATGGGACATAGTGGCATCATTATTTCTTTAATTCTTAGACTGAGCTTTTAGAGGAGACTTAAGATTATTTCTATAAGTTTCCTAGTTCTTCCTCTATTTGCTCCTCTTTATTTTAATTGTTACATTACCTTATCACTGATAGAATTTCTCTAGTTGATACAAACTTGCAAGCCTATTATAAATTATAAAATAAAGAAACCTCTCTTTCCTAAGGCTCCTAGTCTAAATGGCCTTAATAACCTTTTCTTTCATAAATTTGGCACTTACTGAAGCCTTTGGTTACTGAAGCTATGTTAGATTTCATTAACAATAATAGCATGCTAAAAAATTATAATTATTATTTTTAAATATATATCAAAGAAAATTTTTAATGCATTTAATAATCAATAAACTATTAATCTCCAGAAAATTTAAATTTAAATTTAAATTTAAATGATATATTTAAATTAAATAATTATTAAAATTTTCCCATATTACATATTCCAAAACTCTTATAATTAATAAAAAATACAATATAAATATCCCCCAATATTAGTAAAATGTAATTCTTTAATAATAGTTCATTATATATAATAACCGTATTAATTATCAACAATCAATAAATTCTTTAATATGTGTAAAAATTAATAAATTAGGATAAATTATTTGATAAATTAAAGGATTCAACATATTTAAACCAAATGGTGGAAGCTTGTGTTAAACTCTTTGAATCTTAACATTTAGAAATCTTATGAAATGATAGAAAAATTAGAACAGAAGGCTTGGATACTTTAGAAAATTTAGGAAGGACTTTAACAACAATTAAATTAATTTCTAATTAAAAATAAAATTATAAGCAATAAAAAGATTAAAATTAAAGTTATCAATTTAATTACTTGAAATTACATTGACACTAAAATGTTCAAAAAATACAAATTTAATAGTGCTCAAGTCAAATTAATTAATTTGAATTTAATAATAACCTTACATCGTTCGTTGAAACATATGGTTATATAAATATATAATTCATTAGGAATTTCAATTCAGTTGATTGGGAATGTAGGTTCATTAAGCTAATTATAGTTAGGAAAACGAATATCAATGTTACTTAAATAATTTATTAATTATTAAAAGAGAGAAATGATAAAACTAAATTCATTAATTATAGTAATCTTTACTATAAACTAATGATTATCCAAATTTTACAAGAATTGATGCAATTTTCAAAAGTTAATATAATATCATGATGTATCACGGAAAGACGAAGCTTGGATAGTGGATACTAGAGACTGGAGATTGGAGATTGGAGATCAAGAGAGAAATTAATCATTGTTGTGTGGATCGTCAATAGTTTGGATTAAATCATCTATATGTATAAACATTATATTTCGTGATGTAATATTAAAATTAAAGGAATATTTAGGACATGGTAATATTTGATAAATAATTAAATATACCTTCATCTTTATATATTTGATCAAAATAATGCACAGTTGGTCAAGTAATTTGACTAGTTATGTCCGCATTAATACCTGTGGCTATATTATCGGAAAATTAAAAACATAATATTAGGTAAGATAATAGAAAAAATAGATAAATTTGATATATCAAAAAGAAAATAATTTACCATTAATATCTTCATCATTTAACCAATTTTGGGCACATGTAAGGGCTTCCACAGTACGAGGATAAAGTCGAGCATGATAAGGAGTAATAAACTGACCACTAATACTAAAAGCAAACTCCAAAGCAACAGTTGATAATGGAATAGCTAATAAGTCTCGTACGATGACTTGCATGATTGGAAAAATTATTTCCATACTTCTTCCACCATAACAATATATCAAATTACTTGCCTTTAGTTGCAGGCACAATCTTTGGTAAAATATGTATCTAACTCTATCATATTATAAAAAGTCCTAGCCCTTTTCTCTTTCAAAATTTTTTGAAGAGAACGTGCCAATCTTCTGTTAGATAATGAAGTCGAACCTGAAATTGAACTCAGAGTTAAACTGCCTACATTACTAAGATCTTGATCATGACTTTTTTTCCATTCTGAGTTGATAATCATTAAACAATTAATAGCATAATTGTTTAATGATATCCACGTGCTCTTGATCTCAATCACCATATAATGCACCATAAATATATTCAACCCTACTCATCTTATATCTTGGGTCCAACATATATAACACTACAACAATATATACAATCATAGACCAATAAAAATTCAACTTCTCCATCATCCGCTACACCATAGTCTAAATAATCTTATTGGAGTCAAACATCTATAGTCATAAAGCATGCTTTATGATAGACATAGTGCTAAAGCAACCATGTTGAGTTGGATATTTTGTTTCTTAGAACAATTCAGTCGCATTATATAATAATTCCAACTTCATATTAAGTTCTTTAGTCAAATCCCGTTGATTTTCTGTTAGCACACATATATACTGAGAATCCCTTTCCCTTAGGCTAATAAACACCTTAGTATATGGGACTGCCGACTCCAACATCTTCATGGTTGAGTTCCATCTAGTTGGACAATCCAAATTAACTTCTTTAAACTCGTAGTGCATAGAATTTGTGTAGCATCTTCAAAATTTTGAACTCTTTTATAAGTTGCAATCCAATGTAAAACACCATTCCAAATGCAATCTATTGCTTCCTTTATTATCTCCAACCCATCCTTCAAAATTAAGTTAAGAATACGCGTAAAACAATGCATATGACTAGCTCCAACCAATAAGCTCCTAACTCGCGTCTTTCTCTTCAACTTCTTAATTATAGCATCATTCGTGCTATAATTGTCGATTGTGATGGTGGACACTTTTGTTGTCGATGTTAAAATCTATCAAACAGTCTCTTAATATAGTTGCCAAATTTTCACTTGTATGTGCTGTTGACATATAAATGAACCTATCATGTACAAATATTACCAACATCAATCATAAATTCGTAACATAATGAAAAAGTAAATGATAAAAATATAAAAGAATATAAATTACCTTAAAAAGTTTATTTCTTAACGTCCAATCATTATAGATATAGTGTGTCGTCACCGCTATATAACCTTTCTTTTAGTTATTGTCTATCCAAATGTCCATTGTTATGGCAATCCTTCCTTTAGCACTCGACAATGCTCTTAATGTCTCTCTCTTCTTGTCCTCATAAATTTCAAAATATCCCTTTTCACTGTATTCTGACTTGGAACCTTGAAAGTTGGTTGTAGTGAATTACAAAACACCATGAATTTTTTACTTTCAACCATAGACAGTGGTTGCTCATCTTTGATAACCATAATAGCCATCATAAACCTTGATTTGTTGCCAACATAAGTTGTGACAGTTAATTCATTCTTCCCTTTTGTTGGCCCCCGAATTTTTTTTTGAGTTAAGCATGATTTAAATAAATTATGAGGTCATGCTAGAATATTATTGGGTTTTAATTATTTATTACAATGTTAGTAGGATTTTATTTCACTGGTTAGTTAAATTAAAGCAGTAAGAATGTATTAAGGGTAATTATGGCATGTCACTTAAATATAAAAGCCATGAAGCATTAAAGGAAGGGTAAGGTTGACCTTTCACACTCATTAAGGGTATAATTGGAAGAGGAAAATGTTGTCTTGCACATTAGATGGAGAAAAACGTGAATGAAGGGAGAGAATAAAGAGAAAAACGTGAAAAAGAAAGGAAGGAGAGAGGGTTTCGTTCATGAGAGAAAAGAAAGAAGACAAAGATTAGGTCTCATCTTTTCTTAGTTTTCAAGAGTGATTTTGAGGTTACTCAAGAAGAGAAAAAGAAAGAGGAAGATAAGAGCTTCCATTTGAGCTAAACATCTATTTGTTTGGGGAAGATTCAAGGTAAGCCTATTTTTAATCCTTTGGATTTTTGGAAGGGTTTTGATTCATGAAACTTAGGAAATACATAGGTTTAAGTATTCTAGAATCAAATTTTAGTGAATATTCTTTTTAGGTTCTCAATTTGTATTCCTTTTGAATTGGATTTTTGCCAATGTTAAAGGGAATCAAGAGACGCAAGAGGAGCAAGAGGAGCAAGAGGAGGGACATTTTTAAGTAATGAAATCCAAGTGGGTTACATGTTTATAGTTGAGTTAATGAGCCATGAGTATTTTTCCAAATAAATAAAGTAAAATGATTTCAATTGATTTATAAATGTTGCATTCATTGCTTCTTAAATGATTTAAGTAATTGCTACATATTTGGTACATGAATCTTGATGATGATTTATGAAATGATGATGGAAATTGTATTTAAAAAATATCATGCTTATGGAAATCATGTTTCCGAAATGTGCCTTTTGTGTAAAATGTTTACAAGATATGAAATTCATATTTTTGTGGGTTTATGGTGGTTCATTTTATTATGTCATGTGCATGTTGATCATGTTAAAGGCTTCTCTCGCCTGCTCGCTAGTGGCATGGAGCTCTATCACGGACTCCCTCATGTTTACTGGAGATTCACAAGAACTCCCTTATGTTTATTGGAGATTCGCAAGAACTCCCTCATGTTTATGGACTACCCAAACCATTATGAGTGCTTAAGTTGTTTATGATTTGTTAACAAGTTTGATGAATACACGACTTATGTTATTTATGAATTGTTTGACAAGCTTGAGAATTTGAGAAATACATGTTTTTATGGATTTAATAAAATTTACTATGGCAACGAATATTTTCAATGGTTTTGCTTGTTTCTCCGCTGTAAACTTGTTACCCACAAGCTTTTAAGCTCACCCCCATTCCTCCCCATCTTCAGGCGAAGAGCAAGAGATTGAGTGATAGAGAGTCAAAGCATCACTCCAAGTCTACATATTTTCTTTTGTATTTAAATTAGTATAGGAAAACTCAAGGCTTTAGCCTCATTTCAAGTAACACTCGTTCATGTATATTTTGTATTTTTGGATTATGAGACCAATGATGTATTTGGGTCTTGAAATGCCCATTAAATCATTGTAAAACTCTTTTCTTTTGATGTTAATGAAATATATTTATGTTTTGCTCATGACTTTCCAAGTTTTCGCATTGTGTTTTCAAGCATTCATAGGGGTAAAATCTGTGTTTTGACTTCAGGGGAAAAACTGTATTAATCTAGGCTGATTTGGATAAGGTTGTCTTCTTGAAAGTTTTAGTTTATGCTCTTAGCTTTCTAATGATATAAAGTGTGTAATTTATAGAGATCGTATTTGAAAGATATGCTTTTTACAAGTTAGTGATGCTGCACAGGGTGCATACTGGACCCTTTATAGCCTTTTTCTTTACTTAAGTTAACAGAAAATGAGTAATGTGGTGTTTTGAAATGGGAAGAATTAGTGTGATAAGTTATAGAAAAAATGAAGGTGATAAAGGGAGATTGAACATGTGTAAAAATTATGATGAATGTGCATAAGTTTGAATGTTATGTTTTTGGATTAATGACCAAACATAGATTATAATTTGGATGTAAATGATATTGAGCTGAAATGAAAGTGATAGTGAAGGAAAATGATGAGGAAAATAAGTTAGAAATGATAGATATGCATAAGAGGGGTCATAGGTAACTTGTAGGAGTTAGAAATCTGGAAATTGACCCATAAATGTTCGTTGGGCGGACCTTCTCGAGAATTCCAGTGTTTCGGCTCAGTTTATGTCCGTTTGGAGGGACATATGTACACTAAGTGGACATTCTCAGGATAATTATATAATGTGCAATTTTTGACTCTTTAGATGCAAAAATATCTCTTCAAGTACAGTTTCGAAGAGGACTTCGAGTTATACAACTTCTGTGAGGACCTTGAAGAGATATTTTTCCTATGATACATTTAGGCTTGAATGGAGCTTGAAATGTACTTAGTTTGATGTGGAAATAAGAGATAAAATGAGTGATATGTTTAGGGTGAATATTGAGGATATAAAAATAAGAATGGATTGTTGCATATCAAGTGCTCAATTATGGAATTATTGGATGTTATGAGAATGAAGATGAATCTATGATGGCTAATGAGATTCCATTACAAGAAACCTAAAGAGTGATGCGTTCATGTTTGACTCACGAGTTAGACTCCGAAAACGAGGTCTAATACCTTTCATAAGGTTAGAGGTAAAAATTGTTTAACCTCTTAATACCATCTTCCTTCTACTACATGAATCCTTATGCCTCCTTAAATGAGACATTCCACCTTTCAAACCATTGAAATATAACTTCTGACAATATTTACACTCTGCTTTTTCAATCTTTTATGTCTATCTAGTCTTATTAAAGTGATTCCAAACTTCAATTTTATTTTGAGTTCTAGTTGAACTTCTATCCTCACTTGGTACAAGAAAAAAAAATTTCTACTTCTATCTCTGATATTAGATTGCTACTCTCTACTGAAGGAATATGCTTATCCTTCTGAAACAATCAACATATAAATACTTGAGGTTAAAAATAATCAACATATATATGCTTGTGGTTAGAAACAATCAAAATGAGCAATTGAGCATATCATTATTTAGAAACATTCAAAACATATATTTAATGGCAATATAAATTATGTTAAAATAAGAAGCAATGATGAAATATAATATGCTTATGTATTTAGTAGTCGATGTATGCATGCATTTGTACTAGAATAAAATACAAATATGGGGGTCATAAACAATATCAAAGAACAATTAAAAATTAACTTTGATAGTTTCGCCACAATGTTCTTCTCAAACAACAATAACGATTGAAACATTACTTGTACTATAAATGAAAAGTTCAAAATAATTACTGTTTTAATAGGGTTTGCCTCCTCTCAAGTTTCCAAAATGACATTATTGGTCATCTAAAAGCCTCAAATATTTTTTATATTTTATTTTCAATAAAGTTCCAAACCCTGAAACAATAATAAAATGAACAGTAATATTACTCCATATATGGTCCGTTATTTCATTTCATTTTTTTTAAAGACATAATATAAAATTTCATCACATTATTCAATTTGCTTACCTCCAAGATCCTATAATTACAAG
Source organism: Erythroxylum longipes (assembly GCA_027563885.1). Taxonomy (NCBI): domain Eukaryota; kingdom Viridiplantae; phylum Streptophyta; class Magnoliopsida; order Malpighiales; family Erythroxylaceae; genus Erythroxylum; species Erythroxylum longipes. The sequence continues at coordinate 13,094 of JAOQMS010014678.1, forward strand.
TCTTCATTGAATCACTCCTAAAACCAACACAAAATAAACAAAATAAACAATGAGTATCAAATTTTAGCAACAAAGAAATGGAATTTTCAATGTTAGACGTTGAGAGTTATATATATTAAGCAATGCAAAGCAGATTTCTTAGAAATAAAAAATATTCCATCATTTTTGGCTTTTGAAGTATAAGGATAAGGATAAGGTTAATAGAATAACATGCTAACACCCAAAATATGGTAATCAATTAATATATTCTGTGAATATTCAAAATGTGAAATTCTACTGGTTAAAGAATGGATTGTCATTTTTAAGAACAGGAGGTGATGACCATAAGCATAGTCATGGCAAGTGAGAAAGTAATATAAAAATAGGATCATATATGATAAACATCAACTTTGAGTTCAATAGTGATGATCAAATCAACATAACCAATTAAATCAATAGTAAAATGGTGAGACTCAACCTGCTTTAATATATTGGAACTTACAACTCATTTTAGCACTCTTTAAAAACATACCTTAATGAAACAATAAGAGGACTATAATGAAAGCAAGTTTAGAATTAGTATAACATGACATAGCCTAAAAGGGTGGGAGTATAGATTACAATTCATGCATCACACATAACATGAGGTAAAATATTCTGACAGGGGCATTTCATTAAAATATATACATACATTATGCCATATTCCCATTCGTAAAAATCATAATAACAAATTAGCCAAATCACCAAACCACAATACTCTCTAACCAATAAAATATTAATAATAAACCAAATTTAAAAAGAGAGACTACCTTATTAAAACGTTAGTTAATTAGTGGCGTCGGTGACTTCACATTAGTGGCGTGGTGACATAGTGAAATTACGATGGTTGACAAAGGAGCCAGAGGAGAGCGTACACTGATGGGAGAGACAGAGAGCAAAAGTGTAGGGATTGAAGAATAATAGTCGAACTCAAACAGAAGAAGAAGAAATGAAGAATAAATAAGTGAGACGATACGAAGAAGAGTAGAAGAATGGGATGGGAGTTGCGATTCTGGAACATAATCAGAAGCGTAATGACATTGTTTTGATTCTTATGTAAGTTCTATTAATGATAGCAAAATGATGTCATTTTGAAAAAAACAAAAAGACGTCATTTTCTTTATTAGAGTTCTGTTAGGCCATAGGACCAGATCGGGCTAGTTAGCCTAAGCCCAGGCCTGGCCTGAGCTCTTTAGTTTGAGCCTATGGCCTGACAGCTTGATCTCGTAGCTCAGTCCTGAGGCTGCTTGAGCCTCATTTGCCTTGCCCATGGCTCAGTTTAACCACACTTGGCCCTTTGACCACATACCAGGTCGGGTATATTTTGGCCCCCTATTTTTGACAATTGCGTTATCCATATGGGATTAGTTGAAAAAGTAAGTGGAGAGTCTCAATTACATTATGATATTATTTAATATAAAATATATTTAGGTATAAATCATTATAGGTGTTCTAAATTATCCTAACCTCTCCTGTTTATAAATGTTGTGTGTTACATGTTTTAAGTTTTCCAATCTTCATACTTTACTAATGTTATGTACAATCATCATACTTTGAGAGCTCTAATGTTATGTATCTATTACGAGTACATAACCTATCAACTAAAAAGTAAATTTGGAACAAACTCAGTAGAAATATGTGAGATCCTTTACACATAAAAAGTAGCCCTTTTGAATACATCTTGATGAGAACTTAAATTTATAATAATCTTTCCTATTTCTTAATCCTTTGAATCAAACTAACTCACTTTTATAGAATGTCCTATTATGCCACATCATTCATGATTTTCTAACAATATTCTAAAATAGCAAATATTAATTCAATTATCTAAAATTAGAATTGAGTAAAAAGGGTATTTCATTTTAAGGTTTATATAGCTTTAAGAATCCTAGCATAATATAATTTGAGAATATTACTTGCATTATTTTCATTGGTCAGTTATGCACACATAATATGATTCGTATCTAACGACTAACTTGAGTTCACTTATTTGCTCAGGCAATTCACATTTCAAGGCTTATATTTGGAATTTTAAGACATATCATGTGAACAAATCATTTTATTTAGTTGTGCCATTAATAATAACATTTTTGCCTTTTAATATACTTCATATCCAAACAAGTTTTTTAAGCCATGAACTCTAGTTTTTCACCTAGATAAACTATTTAAAACTTGTACTATCTTCATTTCTACTAAATAATAAAGGCAATTACCTGTATGTGAAAGTATCTCGTATATGTATAATATGTTTCTTTTATCTATAACTAAATGTTTAATACCCATTCTAACTTATAATCAAGCATTATCCTATTTCTATAATTGAATTTTCATCTAAAATGAAAATTCATTCTAAAAACTAACAATCAATGTTCAATTAAAAACATGTTACATCAAATATTTAAAAATAAAAAAAGACATGATCATTAATAAAAGGTATTATAAATATTCATATGAAGGAAATAAAAATAAAACCAAAATTTAAATCCTACAAAATCCTAATGACCTAACATGTATAGAAAACACTTCTTTAGGAATTGATTTGGTCATAGGACTTATAGTCAATTGTCCCATTGGAATATATTCCATATTCACTTCTCTTAGAGCCACTATGTCCTTGACATAACTATACTTGGTAATTATATGTTTTGTTCCACATTGATGCTTGAGGTCCCTAAGTATAACTTAATATTCTTTTTATTGCTTCTGTAATGTTCTTATTTGTACACAATATACTGTACATAACAAACGATTTACAATCTTATGTACAAAATTATTTAATTATTTGCTTGTTATATATCAAGCTTATAACAGTGATAATAATATTCTTGATTGATTCATGATTATCTTAACTTAAGGTTATATGTAGTTTCACCTATATATATATATATATATATGTATGTATATATATCCAATGATAAATTTGTAATTTTATCATTTTATGTAGATATTTTAAGTTACTAATTTAAATATGGTCAACAACTATTATTATTATTATTATTATTTACATACTAATTACTATTAGTAACTTAAAATATCTACATAAAATGATAAAATTACAAATTTATCATTGGATATATATATATATATATATACTTGGCGATTGTTTCAATCATACTTGTAACATCCCGCCAACTATACATATGGCTAGAACACATAATTA
>JAOQMS010014699.1:0-16267 GCA_027563885.1 Erythroxylum longipes
TGAAGTGATGCATTGGATGCTTACTACTTCTTCTTTCTTTTCATGCATAACCAAAATTGACAAGGTGTAAGAGAGGTATTCTTGCATTTTTTGGACTCTCTTTCCTTTCTTGCATGTGTTAACCTAAATTTGTATAAGAGGTGTCTCATCTTTGGCTTATTTCTTCTAAGAAAAATCTCCTCCAAATATTTCTTTGCCTTTCCCACCAAATGATCTTGTTAACCAAGTTGTCCAAGAAGAATAAGTGGTAGATCGAATTGGTTGAGGATACAACAATAAGGAGAGGATACATTAACAAAGAAAGGATTAAGGCTAAAGATAGGAGAGGATACAAAAAGAAAGAGGATAGCACAGCGAGGAGTTAAAGTTGTAGTAAAGGAGTCGGTAATATAATCTCCATCTTGTTCTTATGATAATTATTTTCCATATACCATATCATGTATGGCTTGGCATGTTGATTTGGTTATTTTGCTTCTGCTGTATTTTGATTTCTAAAAAAGTTTTGAAATCTATCGTTTTAGCCAAATCTTGCATGTTTTATTTTCCAATCCAACACCAAGGCCCTATCCTGAAGAACCTCATGTGGAGGAACCACATATACCACAAGAAGATCACAATTTTGTCACGTTAGGGAAGTATGGAGTCAAGCCAGTGCCCCTAAACAAAGGCACTTTTTGGGAGGCAATCTAAGGGAGGTAATTTTCTTTTCTTTACAATTTCACATTAATTGTTTATATGCATGTGTGTTTCTTTATTGGTTTATTCTGCTTGCTTTTAAGTTTTCAATCAAAATGAGAGAAAGAATAAAACAAAAAAAGAAACATTTGCTCATTTTCTATTGCTTCTAAGATTATTTAATCATAATTAGAATGTGAATTGACTAGAGAATTTCATAGCAACTTTGGGATGTACTTTTGCTCTTGTCATTGGTTGATGTGCATTATCTTTAAAAGAAAGTAGTGATTAATGGTAGACAAAGCCAGTGAGATTTTGAGCCTTATTTGACTAAGACATTCATTTTAGTCTCATTGTCTTTTGATAAAGTGTGACCTTCATGACAAGTATATCCTGATTTTGCATCGAATTTCTATTTAAGAAAACATTTCTATCACATGCATTGACATGGATATGATTAGGAATTCTTGATTTTTCATGAACTACATTAGCCAAATAACCTATCCTATTGACATGATTTTCTCTTGATAAACCCCTTTGACCTTTATACCTTTCTTTTTGTATCAACCACATTACATGCTTTAAACTTAACCAAATGTCCTATCCAAGCCATAAAGCTAGTGGAGCATTTGTGATTGGTGAGTTTATGGATGTACAAAAGTGTAAGTGTGGGGGTGTATATATGTGTGGATTGGCTATAATAATTGGGGTGTTATTTTATGTCTTATCATTGAAATTCCCATGTTAATATAGTTTCTTTTGAGGTTAAAACAAGAAAAGAGAAAAGAAAAGAAAATGAAAAAGAAAGATAGAAAAAAATTGCTTAAATAAATGTATCTAGGAGCATGTTCATATGTGTTGAAAAGTTGTTTATGATTAATGCATTCCCCTAAAGTTGTGATGAATGGGTTATTTGAGTATATTGGATATGAGGTAGATGTTGGTTTAGAAGGTTCACTCCTGTTGTTTCAATGTATTATTGACATAAATTATATGAGTGATTCTTTTCGGATTGGTATATGCTTCATATGGTTGGTGTGTGAGAGTTGAGTGGGGTTGTGAAATATAAATGTTGCATTCGTCATAGATGACGGTACCCAGTTTTTAATTGAGTGTTACTTTTGTTTAACTATCTTTGATGGCTTTCATGCTACTTTACCTAAATACATCTCACCTTACCTTTGCCCACGTTACAATCCTAAAAAATCCTTTGATTTATGATCTTACATGTGAATTATAATGGAGGAGAAATGAAATGATATGCAAAGTTATGGATTGTCATGATCATGAATGCTATTGAGTGTACTCATAGATATATTTTAGTTAAACACATTTTTCGAGTCTACCATTATATTGCTCGGTTTGTGAAGATGATGCTTATTGATTGATCATGAGTAGAAGTATTGAGTGTTGAATTCTTGCTATGATTTTTGAAAGTCATTCATCTTTGGTTATGATTATATAGTCTTGGAAAATATGAAAATTGAGTAAATGTTTCAGTCTTTGAGCTTAATTTGGATGTTTTGCTCTGGGACGACCAAAAGCTAAGTGTGGGGGAAATTGATATGTGTTTAATTGTTGAAGCATTTAATCATTTACACTTAGCGATTATTGACATGAAATTGCTTAAGATACTCAGTTTAATTCATATATGATTTTAGGTACAATTTGGAAGTAAAGAAATTAAAGTGAGTTGAAAGCACTATATTTGAACCGTTTTTTAAAGATTAAATTTCGCTTGTCTTTATAGAGCGAGACAGAGAAAATTAGAGTAAGAAGAAGACAAAGAAAAAAAAAGAAAATCCCAAATGCTCACGGCAAAGAAGTAAAAAAGAGAAGCTTAGCATGGAAATTGCATGTCCCATGCACAACTAATTAATGGAACAACAGGCAGAAAAAAAAGGGGAAACAAGTTAGCATGAAATGACAGCAACTGGTGAGGAAGCCAAGAGTAAAATGGCAGTGCAAGAACCAAGATAAAACGTAGGTCATCTGCGTGAAATGCAGACAATGCATCTTCTTATGACACAGATGCAACTGTGTTTTACTTAACACAGGCAGTGTCTACGTTTTGAGGCTACTTTTTGCATTTTAAGTGAGGGTTAAAAAAGGTGTGAGCAAGAAAGTGGACAAAGAAGCACCAAGTTTTATTCGTCCTATCAAAGGAACAGTGAGGGGGAGGCAGAAGAAAACAGGAGAGGAGTGGTATGAAAAAAAATAGAAGATTATGCGGCAAAGAGAAGAAAGGAAGGAAGAGCGAATAGTAGGTGATCTATTGACATTAAATTGTCATATCAGTGAATAGTATGGTGAATAATGAATTAGAGAATGTTGCTACTTTGAGTGAAAGAATAAGGGGTTTTTGGTAAAGTATTTTTATAGGCACTGAAGCATTTTTCCATGAGAGACCCATAGAGGGTTAACATCCGAACGCCGGTGTAGAGGTGACATCGACGTTGATGACCCAGGTTAGGTATATTTTTTCAGTTTTTGTTATTGCTTTCTCCCATTATAAATTGATTATGTTATCCTATGTTAATTAATTTGGGTTTTGTTTATGGATAATCAGATTTTTGTTATTGTTTAGTTATTTGTGTAAAATCCCATAGGGTATTATGAAAGGATGATTTTAATGCGTTCATTGAATCATTTAATTGCATACCGATTGCTAGAATTTCAATATAATCCTTAATTATTATGTTGAAATTCATGTGTAACGACTAATGATTTGTAATCATTAGGGATAACATGACCTAGGGTAAATGACTCATCGTATGTGGTTGTTTCCTTGATTAATTGGTTTTCCTAATTCGTAATGCTACTGCCTAATTAAATCAGAGATTGTATCCTAGGTTATTCAGTGGTTAGGTTTAATTAATGATCGTATCTTGATTAAACAAAACCGAAGGGAAAATTCGGGTTAATCATTAACCCACGATTAATAGTTGCTAGGAGAGGTTTGAGAACAGCAAATCGTTGAATTATGCTTAATTAGGGTGTAGACCGAGATTGAACCAAAGAATCGGATCCCTACCAAATTCCCTAATTTTACCATTTTTTTGTATATATTTTTTAATTTTTTTATTAGTTAGTTTCATTTTATATTCTTATCTCAAAATCCAAACCCCCCATTTTTCCTAAACACTGATTAATTTCATTTCATAAGCTAACCGAACACTCCCTGTGGGATCGACCTAGACTCACCACTACTACAATAGTAGTCTAGTTATTTTATTTTGACTAGCGTTACGACGCACTGTCATAAACTAAGTGAATATCATCAAATTAGGCTAACAAGAGTTAGGTTGTATGATAGATAAAGAATTCAATCAAACCGTTAATTTTGTGTAGTGAGAGATCGTGCATAGGTTTTCAGTAGGTTTTTAGACAATTTTAAAACTAATTTAGGTTTTGGGTCAATTGTGAATCGAGAGATCACAATTCCATAATTTGAATTAGGGATTCTAAATTAGGGTTAAAGATTATAACTCTAGAGAGAGTAATCCACCCTAAGCATCTAGACCTAATAATTTGATAATTCCACAATTGATTAGATTTTCATTAATTTCGGATAAAACTCCCTTTCTCTCAATTGGTAGTTCTTAGATTGATTTTCGATTAGGTTGTGCAACTGCTATCCTGTTTATATTTCTAAAATTTAATTCTTATAATTGATTGTTTGATTGGTTAACTTTCTGCAATAGTCGTTTATTTTGAATTGTTACGATTTAGTTTAGCCTTAGATTTTAGGATTAGATTAACCCTCTTCGTGGGATCGATACCTTAGGTACTAAGCGAATGACTCATGCGCTTACGGAAATATCAAGGTTAAAAATAGTAAAACTTCGCATACATGAACCTGCGATCATATCTCTCATATCTTAGATCCCTATCTAAAACCATTTTATTCATTCTTTGCATCTTTAATATATGTGATCCATTAGATTCCTGATTATGTTGTCCGTTTGAATTAATTCAAGCAAGTCACGTGCAATATCTAGCAACAGATCCTGACCCCCAATTAACCGAAAAGTCAGTGGTTTGACTACGAACCCTTCCATAAACAGTATTCCTGTGGAATTCATCCTTTCACCATCTATACCCCACTTGGTTCAGAGTATGGTTAAAGTGTCAACTCCCACTAGACTGACTACATCACATCTAGCCCAAGTGATTTTAGTTTTTGTCCCCAAGGCTCACTACTTAATTGGATATATTACTGAAAACTATCTTAGTGACGTTTCTACTATAGCTAGAGATTCTAGAGTAATGACCTTGACAAAAGGCCGTAGGTATCATCTCCATCTATTACGAGTAGTGAACCATTTATTGGCTACTCAATTGCCTTCAAATACCTCAAGTTATACCCAATCGCCACCCTATGAGCAAACTTTAAGAGGCAACGATGAATGGAGTCAAAGTGTAGGATTAGTATCTAAGATATCCTTGTGCACCTCAAGTCTGAGGATATGATGAGACTATAATTGACAGTAGAATAGATTATCCATATGATTGTCCCATGGTAGGTCATCTAATGTACTTACTACTCTTAGCAAGCATCCACATGTTAACCCTAAACAACTCATGCTTATAGCTTGTGAGATCCACTGCTTGATCTAATCAAGGAGTATAACATGTGCTAGTCTGTCCAGATTAATAATGTCCTGTCGTATTAATCCTATCACTAGGGATAATTTAGATAGTAACATAATTACACAAGATAAGAATCTCATTATTATAATCTCATCATGATTTCCTTCATGCTTTGTAATATATCAAAGACTTAATTAATTTGATTTAAGATAACTATCAATTTATAAAGAACATGAACATAAAATCAACAAAAAAGCCTTTTATTAATAAAAAAGATATTGCCTTTAGAGCACTTCCCCTACAACCTCCCACTTACACTAAAACTAATCGCCTTTGTATTTAATACCCTAAGCGAGTACATGAGATTCATATATTTTCTAAGGAATCAGCTTAGCCAAAGGATCAACAATATTTTCATCAGTGGGCAATCTCTCTATCTTGACATCATTTCTACCAATGATTTCTCTAATTAAATGGTATCGCTTAAACGTATGTTTAAATTTCTGATGAGACCTTGGTTCCTTTGCTTGTGCTATGGCACCAGTGTTGTCACAATACAACTGTATTGGGTCATTAATGCTAAGAACCACTCCAAGTTCTATGATGAATTTCTTAATCCAAACTGCTTCCTTTATTGCTTCTAAAGTGGCAATGATGTAACAGCCCTAAACCACCTGCCTACAGATATTGTCCGCTTTGGGCCTTAGCCCAGTCAAGCCCTCACGGTTTTGCTCGTCCTACCCTTTGAGAAAACACATTTGTGGTGGAAAGGTATCCATACCCTTATAAGGTGAACTTCGTTCACTCTCTAATCGATATGGGAATCTAACATTCCACCCCCCTTAGAGGCCCAACGTCTTTGCTGGCTCATAAGCCTGGATTCAACCCCTTGAAGGCCCAACTTCTTGCTGGCCCACAGGCCTAGATTAACCCCTTTGGAGGCCCAGTGTCTTTGCTAGCACATCGGCCTGGTACTGGCTCTGATACCATTTGTAACAGCCTTACACCACCTGCTCACAGATATTGTCTGCTTTGGGCCTTAGCCCAACCAAGCCCTCATCGTTTTGCTCTTCCCGTACACTCGCTCGAGAAAACGAGTCTTTGAGGGAGAGGTTTCCATAGCCTTATAAGGCCTACTTAGCTCTCCTCTCTAATCGATATGGGAATCTAACATTCTGCCCCCTTGGAGGCCCAGCGTCCTTACTGGCATACCGATCCAGGTACTGGCTTTGATACCATTTGTAATAGCCCTAGACCACCTGCCCATAGATATTGTTCGCTTTGGGCCTTGGCCCAGCTAAGCCCTCACAGTTTTTCTCTTCCCACCCCTTGGGAAAACACATCTGTGATGGAGAGGTATCCATACCTTTATAGGGCGTACTTCATTCCTCACTCCAATAGATATAGGAATTGTAATATTCCAGACCACCCGCTCACAGATATTGTCCACTTTGGGCCTTGGCCCAGCCAAGCCCTCACGGTTTTGCTCTTCCCGCACCTTGGGAAGACGTATCTTTCCAAAGTGTGGGAAGAGTAAAAACGTGAGGGCTTGGCTGGGCTAAGGCCCAAAGCGGACAATATCTGTGTGCGGGGTGGTCCGAGCTGCTATAAATGGTATAAGAGCTAGTACCTAGATCGATATGCTAGCAAGGACGCTGGGCCTCCAAGGAGGATGGATCTAGGACTATGAGCCAGCAAGGATGTTGGGCCTTTAAGGGGGTGAATCCAGGCCCGTGGGACAGCGAGGACATTGGGCCTCCAAGGGTGTCGATTGTTAGATTCCAATATCGATTGGAGAGGAGAACGAAGTAGGACTTTTAAGGTTATGGAAACCTCTCCCTCAAAGATGCGTTTTCCTAAGCGAGTGTGCGGGAAGAGCAAACAAAGCGGACAATATCTATAAGCTGGTGGTTTAGGGCTGTTACAAATATATTCTGCTTCGATCGTTGACTCTATAGTTATCTCTTGTTTGGAACTCTTCTAACTGACTACTCCACCATTTAGCGTGAAAATATATCCCAATTGGGATCTGGAGCCATCCTTGTCAGATTGGAAACCGGCATTTGTATACCCACTCACAACAAGATCTCCTTCTCCATATACTAAGAATACATCTTTATTTCTTCTAAAAAACTTAAGGATATTCTTGACAGCCACCTAATAACCCTTTCCAGGATCTGACTGGTAACGTAACACTTAAAGCAAATGAAATAGCGAGTTTTATTCATAACATAGCATACATGATTGATCCTATAGCTGAAGCATAAGGGATCCAATTCATGCGAGTATTCTCATCCTGTGTCTTTGAACACATAGATTTCGAAAGTTTAATCCCATGCATCATGGGAAGATTAACTCTCTTAGACTGCTCTATGTTAAACCTCTTTAGCATCTTATCTATATATATAGACTGAGAAATACCAAACAACTTCTTAGATCTATCTCTATAAATTCTTATACCCAAAATATAAGTTGCTTCTCCAAGGTCTTTCATGGAGAAATTCTTAGACAACCAAATCTTGACTGATTGTAAAGCTGAGACATTATTTCCTATTAGTAATATGTCATCTATATACAACACAAGGAACACGATTGCACTCCCACTAACCTTCTTACACACTCAAAGTTCATCCAGATTTTGTGAGAAACTAAACAATTTGATTATCTCATCAAATCTGATATTCCAACTCTTGGATGCTTGCTTCAATCCGTAAATGGAATTTTCAAGCTTGCATACCTTTTTTCCATCATTGGATATGAAACCATCGGGTTGTGTTATGTACACATCCTCAATTAGGTTTACATTAAGGAAAGTTATTTTCATATCTATTTTCCATATCTCATAATCATAATGATCAGCAATAGCCAGGAGTATCCTAATTGATTTAAGCATGGCTACTGGGCTAAATGTTTCATCATAGTCAACTCTTTATCTTTGATGATAACCTTTAGCTATAAGCCTAGATTTATAGGTAACTATATTACCCTCTATGTTGGTTTTCTTCTAGAAAACCGATTTGCACCCTATGGGTTTTATCCTTTCAAGTGGGTCAACCAAAGTCCATACTTGGTTTTCATACATGGAATCATTTCGAATTCCATGACTTGAAGTCATTTTTCAGATTCTGAGCTCTTTATAACTTCTTCATAGGTAGTGGGCTCATCATCCTCTATTAACAATATGTGATTATGTTCACTTATGAGAAATCCATATCTCTGTGGAACATGACATATCCTATTTGACCTACGAACTTCTTATGTATCAGAAGATTGAACTATTGTTTTATCATTATAAACAACATTATTAGGTTCAGGCAGTTGATATGCATTTATTTGAGCATTTTGAACTTACATAAATTTAATTTTTCTCTCACTGTCTTCTTTTAGAAGAAACTCTTTCTTTAAAAAGACAATATGCTTTAATACAAACACCTTTGTTCCAAAATATTTTAGAACTAATATCCTATCGTTTCTTTAAGATATCCTACAAATAGACACTTGTAAAATTTAGCTTCTAGCTTATCTAATTGAATCCGCTTCATATAAGTTGGACAAGACCAAACTTCCATGTGAGAAATATAGGGTTTCTTGTTAGTCCACATCTCATATGGAGTAACATCAACTAACTTTGAAGGGACACTATTTGACACATAAACAAAAGTCTCGAGTGCATATCTGCGAAAGGATTTGAGCAGATCTGCTTAGCCGATCATTGACCTCACCATGTCCAACAAGGTTTGGTTTCTCCTTTATGCCACAGCATTATATTGCACATGTAAGGTGGAGTCCACTAGGATATTATCCCATTATCTCTTAGATAGCTTAGAAACTCTTGGCTTAAGTATTCACCACCTCGATTTGATTGAAGTGTTTTAATATTTCTGTCGAGCTGTTTCTCTACTTCATTTCTGAATTCTTTGAACTTTTCAAAGGCCTCAAATTTGTATCTCATTAGATTCAAATACCCATATCATGAATAATCATCGATGAAGGTAATGAAATATTTGAAACCACCTTTGGCATGTATGGACATTGGAACATATACATCTAAATATATTAAGTTCAATAGCCCAGTAGTTTGTTCATCCTTTCCCTTAAAGGGTAACTTTGTCATCTTGCCTAATAAGCAAGATTAACATGTGTCATATGATTCATAATCAAATGAATGACCCTAAACTACCACACTTGTGTAGTTTAGTCATGCATCTTTCACTTATATGGCCAAGGCGACAATGTTATAAGTAAGATGATTTCACATTATCTTATTTTTTACTTTTATTATCATTGATATTTAAAACTAGATTAGACATATCTGATATCTATATGCCATTGCATAACTTACCCATAGCATAGAGCATTCAATTTAAACTAATAGAACAACCATTGTTACTAAAATTTAAATGGAAAATAGCTTTATTAAGACTAGAAACTGAAATAATATTCTTAGTTAATACAAGTATATAAAAACAATCATCCAATTATATTACAAGCCTACTAAGGAGTGTCAATACATAAGTTCTGATGGCTAATGCAGCAACTCTTGCTTCATTGCCCATGCAGGTCTGATTCTCCCTTGTTGAGTTGTCTCCTATTACTGAGGCCTTGCATATCAGTACATATATGTGAGCCATTACTGGTATCCAATACCCATATGTTATTATTAGAAATAGTTTTAATATCAATAATAAACATAATTGACATAGATGGGGCATTTGATGCCTTCTTCTGCTTCAGTGGCTCCAAATAGGCCTTACAGTTCCTCTTCCAATGACCATCATTACCACAGTGGAAGAATGTTTCCTTTGGGACAGTCTCCTTAGCTTTCTTCTTAGCCACACCTCTTTTAGGCCTTGTGGACTTATTCTTCTTTTGGTTCTTCCTCCTTGAACTAGAAGAGTCCACCAGCATCACAGCCTTACTGTCCTTGCAGACAGATCGCTCAGCTGTTTTGAGCAAGTTGATCAGCTAAAGAATCGTTCAGGACATTTGGTTCATCCGATAGTTAAGCACAAACTGTGAATAACTATCAGTCAAACTAGTTAAAAATAAGTCTATACTTAATTTATCCATTAAAAAACCTCAGGAGGCCGACCTCCCAATAAAACCATTCATTGTCAGTGCTTATTGCATTGAAGATGTCCCCTTGGCCATCTTGGAGTGGAAGAGCAACCTCGAGGTCTCGAACCTTTCGGACCTAGCTTGCTCATCAAACAACTCCCTCAGATGCTAGACTATAGTATGAGCATCCATAGCCTCACACTGCTTTTGCAATTCTAGTGATATAGTGGCCAACATTATACATCTAGCCATCTCACTATCATCGAGATGCTTTTTATATTCCTTATGATCACTATCCAAAGCATCGATAGTAGGGGGATCGGTAAGTGGTTCTTCTAAGACGTAACCTAGTTTATGTAACTTGAGAACTATTCTCAAGTTCCTAAGCCAGTCTAGGAAGTTGCGTCCAATCAACTTATTGGCTTCCGTAATTGAGCGTAGGTTCACACCAATAGTCACGGTGTTGATTCTTGCAACCTAATGTCAAAGAGAGAAATGGTGTTAGACTATACATAAATGCATGTCAATTAGGACTTTATAAAATGCAATATCACTCCCACTATTTTCTTATGAATCCATAACCCTCTATATGAATATGAGAGAACTTGTATAGAAGTTCTGCTAGTGGGTCAATATCTAATATTTCTAAGAATGACCTTAGGCTTACCCAACAAGCCACTTTAGTTCAATCAGGAGGTATCGCTCATACCAATCGCATTTATAATACAACTATCGAATCTAGTGCTATCAACTATTGATAAGTGCACTCAAATAGGCCTATCAACTTTTGATGCATGTGCAAGCTATGTACACTACCCAACTTCACCTCTGTTTGCGTTGACCTTCGGTTTGCCCAACAAATCAACGTTTCTATTTAAAACTGACCTATTAATTCAAAAATCATATTTTTGTGGATCAAACATATCCGTATAGAGCGGGCTTAGGTTTGCCCAACAACCCTAACTCTAAAAGAAATCTGGTTCTCACTATATTAATAGAAGGTGTTACTTTTAATATTCTAAGTGAGAGATTTCTACTTTGGTCTCATCTAACTAGGATGGTCTTGTATATATCATATATATATAGTTACTATAGCTATATGGCATAATATGGACACCACAATCATATTGGGCTTAAGTCCATAACCGTCCATCATACAAGTCCAAACAATCTGTACATGCATTCTTTAATGCTTCAAATTAAACACATAATTTTTGGTTTTGACAATTTACGAATCCTAAAATTTGGAAGTCGATTTGGACTTTAATATTAATTAAATTAAATTAAACTCCAATTTCCAAAAATTTATTCAAAAATTCATACACCTTCAAATTAATTATTTGATGTCAAAATTAAACACTTTAACTTTGTCACACATGCCACTTTCTAGTATATTGGAAATTTTAATGCTCCACTTAAATTATTTCAAAATTAATTTCCAAAATTTCCTAAAATTTCCAGAACATCAAATCATCATTCTATGCATCTCTATGTCATTTCAAGTTCACCAAAATGATTTTGGAATCACCCAAAACCATAAAGATAATCGAAAGTACACTTTGACACATAAAAATGACAAATTTGACATCTAAAATTTTTTTGGAAGTCTAATTTCGAGTAAATTCATTTTGGCATGCATAACACATAAAATAATACAATTTTATCATATAAAAATATTTTTAAGGTTCTAGAACCGAAACATACATATACAAAATTATCAAATAAAATAGTTCGATCAATTTCAACAAAATTGACCAGGTTTTACCTAATAAGCAAGATTCATATGTGTCATATGATTCACAATCAAATGACCCTAAACTATAATACTTGTGTAGCTTAGTCATGCATCTCTCATATCTTGGATCCCCATTCAAAACTATTTTACTCATTCTTTGCATCTTCAATGCGTGTGACCCATTAGGTTCCCGGTTATGTTGGCCACTTAAATTAGCACTTAATTCAAGAAAGTCATGAGCAGTATCTAGCAATACATTTTGAGCCCCAATTGACTGAAAAGTTAGTGGTTTGACTACGAACCGTTCTTTAGACAATGTTCCTGTGTAATTCATCCTTTCACCATCTATACCCTACTTGGTTCAGTTAAAATGTCAAATCTTACTAGACTGACTACGTCACATCTAGCCCAAGTGACGTTAGTTCCTGTCCCCGATGCTCATTACTCAATTGGGTATATCACTGAAGACTATCTTCATGAAATTTTCACTTAGGCCAGAGATTCCCGAGTAATGACCCCACTAAGAGGTCATGGGTATCATCTCCTTCTATCAAGAGTGGTGAATCCGGCTACTCAATTACCTTCGAATACCTCAAGCTGTACCCAATCAACACCCTATGTTCAACCTCTAAGAGGCAATGAGGAATGGAGTCAAACTGCAGGATTAGTATCCAATATATCCCTAAACACCTCAAGTCTTTAAGGATATTTGCACCATTTCTATAATGAGACTATCATTGACATTAAAATAGATTATCCATATGATTGTTTCATGGAAGCTCATCCAATGTACTTACTACTCTTAGCTAGCATCCACATGTTACTCTAAACAACTCATGCTTACAATTTATAAGATCCACTGCTTGATCCAATCAAAGGATATAACATGTGCTAATCTGTCCGGATTAATAATGTCCCGTTTCATTAATCCTTTGACTAAGGATAATTTAGATATTAACATAATTACACATGATAGGAATCTCATTATCATGATCTCATCATGATTTCCTTCATGCTATTTAATGTATCAAGGACTTCATCTCTTCAATTTAAGATCACTATCAATTCATAAAGAACATGAACATCAAATTAACAAAAAAAATTTATTAATTAAAAAATTTGTACAATAAGTGCAAAAGGTGATTGCCTTTAGAGCACTTCCCTAACATATAGGAATTATATGGAAACTATGAATGAAGTTGGTTTGCCTAACATAATTGGTAGTATTATAGAAGATAATTTTGGGAAGTTATTGAAAGTTGCTCAAGAAGAATTATATCCAGGTGGTAAAAATTCTCACAGCCATCTTTTGTTGTGAAATTGTTGCATTTGAAGGTCTATAATAAATGGACTAACAAGTCTTTTGATATGTTAATTGACTTGCTTAATGATGCATTACCTATTGGACACAAATTTCCCAAATCTTATTATGATGCAAAGAAATTGTTAAGGAACCTTGGATTAGGATATATATCAATACATGCTTGAAAGTATGATTATGCTATATTTTGGAAGGACAGTAAAGATCTTGAAGGCTGTCCCATTTATGGTATGTCAAGGTAGTAAGTGGATGATGGGAGACGGAAAAAGATGTAGTATAAAATCTTGAGATAGGTCCCTATTAAACCACAACTATAAAGTCTTTTTATGTCAAAAAACCAAAGATATGAGGTGGCATAAAGAGAAACTCATTGATGAAAACATTTTGTGTCATCCAGCAGACTCAATGGCATGGCAAGTCTATGATGGAAAGTTTCCATTGTTTACACAGGATTGTTGTCATGTTTGACTTGGTTTGGCCTCAAATGGATTTAATCCTTTTGGTAATATGAGTAATTATTACAACAAGTGGTCGGTAATTCTAATGCCATACAATTTACCTCTATGGAAGTGTATGAAGGTTCCTTTTATATTATTGTCTTTACTTATTCCAAGACCAAGTGCTCATGGTAAGGATATCTATGTATACATGTAACCATTAATTGATGACTTAAACCATCTAAGGGAGGTTGGATTAAAAACTTTTGACATTGTTGAACGTGAGACATCTATAATGCGTGCCACTATTTTGTGATTATAAATGATTTTCTAGCTTATGGAATTTGTCTTGCTAGAGCACTAAAGGTTATATGGCCTATTGTAGTACCCCCTTACCGAAGGGTATACACCGGGACACCCGAAGGTTATTCCGGAACATAACCTAAGATAAAGGCACGCTACGTTCACTTACTACATTCACTTCACATAGTATGGTATCATAATTCACTTATAAAGCATTATAAGAAAACCATAATATTTTAAAACCAACTTTTTCCTCATTTCATTTCATAAAAACCCGATTTTCTACATTGTGACTTTCAACAATTTCCATATGTACATCATCAAAACCTAATACAATAGTACTCCATGAATGAGGAAAATATGTACAATCTAACTAATCTATTCAAAAATCCTAGCTGACCGACCTTTGAGCCATGACTTCTCTTGCCAATCACAATTTACACGGCTGGTAGAGCCTCTCAGTAGCTAGAGTCGTCTCTCGGTCTTGAAAAGACAACGTTGCAATTTTGGTGAGTTTTGCGAACTCAATGAGGTAACCATCATCGATGGTTCACTCAATTCATGCAACACATCATTTCACATAACATATAATCACATTGTTGCATATCTGATCACTTTTCACATTTTCACTTAAGCATAGGCAAATTATGCATTCCAATCAATCAAACATACATAGCCAATTTCATATGAAATGATCGTGAGACTCTTTTCCAATTGTTACGTTGTTGTGACCGAGTGACTAAACTGTCTTGTATCCATTTTTGGATACCGGGCTCATTAACAATTGTCCCTTATCCAATGAGGATACAGTGCTCATTACACATTGAGCCTGAGGCTCTGAAACATTTGTGAGCTCGAGGCTCATTTTCTCTCGTTGAGCTTTAAGCTCTGATCGTTGGCTACTCTAGTCATAACTTCCATTATCTGATTATGCATTCATGAACGGAATGCATGTAACACAATCAATCACATTATATAGCATATAGGTCTTCACATTCACAAACAAGTAGCACTTCAATATCTCAATTATCATTCACATTCATCGGACCTTCTGTCCGAAATCCACAATCAAACACATTCATTTCACATTCATTTATCATTTACAACCTAACTTAAGCAAACAATAATTGAGAGAAACCATTTAGGTTACTCACAAGTTACTCCCGAAGCTAATGTCTAGAAGTGCAGGCAACGTCTAGAGGTTGACGTTCCAATTGCTCCTTTATAACAAATAACATACATATATATCACAATTTGCACAATTATGCGTGTTCATTAATGCACATATATGAAATAAATTATGTATAATGCATGTTTATGACAATCCCGAGTATCCTTCCATCAATGTCATCACAAAAACAATCAAATATCGACACTTATTTAACTAGCATTTGTTCGTAGGGTTTATACCTCAACAACCAATTTGAATCCAATTTCATAACCCAAGGAATCATTTCATATTTTTCTCCAAACTCTGACTTTTGAGTCTACTATTCACGTTTAATCAGAGGGTGTAATTTATATAATTTGGTCATATAAGCAGAAAGTAAAAAAATATTCAAAACACAGACGATGGCTAAAGGCAGACGAAATATCAAAGGCGGACGAAGTAAAACACAAACAGAAGCAGAAGATAGATGATACACCAAAAGACAGACGAAGTGTTTAACGGCAAACGAAATCTCAAAGACAGACGAAGTGAAACACAGGCGGAAGCAAAAGACAGGCGATAAGTGGTCAACATAGACGATAGAATAGTCAACCACATACAATAAAACACAAACGCTAAGTGGTCAACTCAGACAATAGAATAGGCAACCACAGACGATAAAACACAGACACTAAGTGGTCAACTCAGACGATAGAATAGTCAACTACAGACGATAAAACACAGATGCTAAGTGGTCAACTCAGACGAAATTTCTATGCTCCTGGACATCTCTAAGTCTTCATCAGCTCTCATATAAACACCTAAGCATTCATACATGTTCAGTGAAGAAATAAAGAATATCGCCTTTCCATATCTAACTCTCTACACTAATCGTATACATCATTTTTTAATTTCTAATTCAACTCCAAGAACCATTTCACAACACCTGATCACTAATAATCCATCAAAACCCAAATAACACCATATCCCCAAAT
>JAOQMS010014720.1:0-16264 GCA_027563885.1 Erythroxylum longipes
ATCCTTTTACTTTATTCTATTTTGTTTTTAAACAAGTATATAGAAGTTATTTGCGATTTAACTACATAACAATTTTCTTATAACTTTTGTGATATTCTTTTAACAATTAGAAAAGTTCTTAACAAGATACATTAAAGATTTTGTATTCACGAAAAAGATTACACAATTTAACCCCCCTTCTTGTGTATATCGTAGATTGTACGTGAATTCTATATTAACGTGTGATTTACTTCAGGCATCAGTATACCCGCTTACCACAAGATCACCTTCTCCATATACCAAAAATACATATTTAGTTCTTCTCAAGTACTTAAGGATATTCTTGATAGCCACCCAAAATATAAGTTGCTTATCCAAGGTCTTTCATAGAGAACTTCTTAATTAACCAAATTTTTACTGATTGCAAAAATGAGACATCCTCTCCTATTATCAATATGTCATCTACATAGTAAAAGGAATAAGATTGCACTCCAACTAGCCTTATTATATACATATGGCTTATCCAAATTTTGTGAGAAACCAAACTCTTTGATTGCCTCATCAAATCGGATATTCCAACTCCTAGATGCTTGCTTCAATCCATAAATGGATTTCTGAAGCTTGCATACCTTATCTCCATTCATGGATATGAAACCATCAGGTTGTTTCTATTAAGGAAAGTCATCTTCACTTCCATTTTCCATATCTCATAATCATGATGAGATGCAATCACTAGGAGTATCTTAATGGATTTAAGCGTGGCTACTGGGCTAAACATTTTGTCATAGTCAACACCTTGCTTTAGACAATAACCTTTAGCTACAAGACTAGCTTTATGGGTAACTACATTACCCTCCACATCAGTTTTCTTCTTGAAACACATTTGCATTCTATAGGTTTTATCCCTTTAGGTAGGTCAACCAAATTCCATACTCGGTTTTCATACATGGAATCCATTTTGGATTTCATCGCTTAAAGTCATTTGTCAAGTTCTTTTAGAATTTGAGCTCTTCAAAACCTCTTCATAGTTAGTAGGCTCATCATCTTCTATGAGCAATACGTCATTAAGTTTACTTATAAGAAATCCATATCTCTCGGGAATATGATGTATCCTACCTAACCTACGAACGTCTTATGTGTCAGAAGGTTGAACTATTATTTCACCTTCATGAACAATAGTTTCAGGTCGAGGCAGTTGATCTACCACAAGTTCAATTTTACTCACATTGTCTTCTCTTGTAAGAAACTCTTTCTCTAAAAAGACAGCATGTTTTAAAACAAGCATCTTTTATTCTGAAACATATTAGAACTGATATCCTATAGTTTCCTTAGGATATCCTACAAACAGACACCTATTAGATTTATCTTCAAGCTTATCTGACTAAATCCGCTTCACATAATCAGGACAAACGTAAACTTTCATATGAGATAAATAGGGTTTATTTTTAGTCCATATCTTATATGGAGTAACATCAACTGACTTGGATGGGACTCTATTTAATACATAACAGAAGTTTCCAGTGCATACCCCTAAAAGGATTTTGGTAAATTCGCTAAACCCATCATATACCTCACCATGTCTAATAAGGTTTGGTTTCTCCTCTTAGCCTTTCAGCCACACCATTGTACTGTGGTGTGTAAGGTGGAGTCCACTGGTACAATATTCTGTTATCCTTAAGATAATCCAAAAACTCTTGGCTTAAGTATTCACTACCTCGATCCAATCGAAGTGATATAATACTTCTCCCAAGTTATTTCTTAACTTCATTTCTAAATTCTTTGAACCTTTCAAAGGCTTCAGACTTGTATCTTATAAGATACACATACCAGTATCGAGAATGATCATCGATAAAAGTGATGAAGTATACGAAACCACCTTTGGCTTGTGTGGACATCATACCATATATATTAGTATGTTAGGTCTAAAAGTCCACTAGTTCGTTCACCCTTTCCCTTAATGGGTAACTTAGTCATCTTGCTTAATAAGCAAGATTCACATATTTCATATGATTCACAATCAAATGACCCTAAACTACCACACTTGTGTTGTTTAGACATGCGCCTCTCACTTATATGGCCAAGGCAACAATGCCATAGGTAAGACGATTTCACATTATCTCGTTTTATTCTTTTGTTATTATTGATATTTAAAACCAGATTAGACATATCCAATATGTATATACCATTGCCCAATGTACCCAAAGCATATAACATTCCAATCAAATAAATTAAACAACCATTGTTATTGAATTTTAAATGAAATCTAGCTTTTTTAAAACTAGAAACAAACATTACATTTTTAGGCAAAGTAGGTACATAAAAACAATTATCCAATTCTAGTAAAAGCCCACTAGGGAGTGACGATACATATGTGCTTATAGCTAATGCAATAACTTATGCTTCATTGCCCACTCGCAAGTCTGACTCTCCCTTGTTGAGTTGTTTACCGTTCATGAGGCCCTTCATGTCAGTACAAATGTGTGAGCCATAATCGGTATCTAATACCTATATATTGTTATTAGAAATAGTATGAATATCAATAACATAAATACCTGAAGTAGATGGGCATTATATGCCTTCTTTTACTTCAAAGACTCCATATATGCCTTGCAATTTCTCTTCTAGTGGCCATCCTTGCCACAATGGAAGCAAGTTCCCTTCGAGACAGTCTTCTTTGCTTTCTTGACACCTCCCTTAGGCCTTGCAAACTTCTTCTTCTTTTGGCTCTTTTTCTTTAAACCAGAAGAGTCCACCAGCATCACAACCTTGTCCTTATGGAAAGATGGCTTAACTACCTTGAGCAGGTTAACCAGATCAAGAAATATGCTAGATATATTGTTCATCCAATAATTAAGCATAAATTGTAAGTAACTATTGGTTAAAACTATCAGAAATAAGTCAATACTTAATTCATGATCCAAAAGAAAACCCAAGGAGGCCAATTGCTCGATGTAGCCATTCACTTCTACACTGGAGATGTACCCTCAACCATCTTGGAGCGTAAGAGCAATCGCGAAGTCTCGAACCTTTCAGAGGCCTTGCTTGCTCATCAAAGAGCTCCTTAAAATGATAGACTATAGTATGAGCATCTATAGCCTCATGCTACTTTTGCAACTGCGGTGATATAGTGGCTACTATAATACAACCAGCCATCTCAATATCATCGAGATGCTTCCTATATGCCCTTCGATCATCATCAGAAGCATTAATAGCAGGGGGATCGGGAAGTGGTTCTTCCAAGATATAACCAAACTTCTTGGACTTAAGAACTATTTTCAAGTTCCTAAGTCAGTCAAGGAAGTTTGGTCCAGTCAACTTGTTAGCTTCCACCAATGATCTTAGATTCACACTAGTACTCATCATGTTGACTTGAGCAACAGTAACCTATCATCAAATAGAGAAAAATTATAATGTAACTTAAATGCATTTTTATAAGGACTTTAATAACACGTATTGTGGCTTCCACTATTTTCACAAATTCATAACCCTTAATATAAACCTTTGAGAAATCGTAAAGAAATTCTCCTAATGGGTCGATATCCAATATCCTTAATAATGACCTTGGCTTTGCCCAATAAGCCACCTTAGCTACCCAGGTATGTATCGATCATACCAATTACATCTCCAATGTAACTAGTGAATCTAGTGCTATCAATTGTTGATGCGTGCACACTCATTGGGCTATCAACTCTTGACAAGTGTACATCTAATGTACACTACCCAACTTTGCCTCTTTCCACATTGATTTTGGGTTTGCCTAACAAACCAACGCTTATATTTAAAACTGACCTATTAATCTGGAAATCTTATTTCCATCGCTCAAACATATCCGGATAGAGCGGGCTTGGGTTTGCCCAATAACCCTAACTTTAAAAAGACTCTAGTTCTCGTCACAATAAAGGAAGGCATTAGTTTTAATATTCTGAGTGAGGGGTTTGACTAAGGTCTCATCTAACTTAGATGGTCTTATATATATATACATATAGTTACTATAACTACATAGCTTGATATGGACTACCCAATCAAATTAGGCCTAAGCCCCTAACCATCCATCATGTAAACCCACACATTTTCCTAACCATGCATTCTCTAATGGATATATGTAAACACATCATTTTGATTATGAAATCTTCTGGATCCTAATCTAGAAACCCAATCCAACACTTAGATGTAAGCCCAATACAACACTTAGATTTACTATCTTCCTTTTACTAACTTGGCTAAAATTACTAATGTATGTTATTTAAATTGGAATTAATATTAATCTAATTAATATGAATTCCTAATTAATTCCTAATTAATTTACCTTAAAATAATTATTTGATGTCCAAAATTAAACAAGTTCAATTTTGTCATACATACTAATTTTTCTAGCCTTACTAGAAAATCTATTGCTTTAATAAAATTAATTCAAAATTAATTTCTATAAGTTCCCAAAATTTCCAAAACATCAAATAATCATTCCAAGCATCTCTAGGTAATTTCATGATGACAAAAATAATTTGGGAATCACCTAAGAATTATCATGATCACCGAAACACCGATAAGACACCAAATATGACAAATATGACTTCTAAAATTTTCTGGAAATCAAATTGACTGGGAGGTGCTCGATCAATTTGGGTTGACTTAGAATGTCTAAGACCTTATTAATTTTGTTAGCTAGGATCACTTAGTCATGATCAAAGTTACCTACTTATAGAGAACCGACATTCTTGAGCCTAATACTCCCTTCAGATAAACAAATCCCTAAATAGAGACAATGAAATTGTAGAATGATGACTAGGCACTAGACTCTTGTCTAAACTATAGTTACTTATATCTCCCAAGATTCTTAAGAAAATTGAAATGACACTTTTTTCTTTTGTCTTTGATTTTTATTTTTATATGTTTTTCTATTTGTCTTGATTGTTAGCAAGGGATTACCAATATTAAACTAATATTTTTTTATTGTTTATTATTCATATATTAACCTGTATATTTTTATAGATATAGTTAGTTTATGTTTTTTATTTTCTTACCATTGTTTGATGCTTTATTTTGTTTCATTTTATTTTTCGAGGATGATTGATAATTGATGGAAATCACAATACAAATACAACATCTAAACGATAAATTAGGGAAGTACCATTTCACTTTACCTTTTCTTCATATAGATTGTTTTTTATTTTAATTTTTTGGGTTTTATTATGTACATTAGGCACAATGTACATCTTTCAATATGAAGAAGTGGTATTATGATTTAGATATGGATCTAATTATGATTCAAGCATATCTTAGTTCTTATTTTTTAATTCTTCCTTATAAAAGTCTTGAATTTGTTGATTCTTATTTTGAAACAATTTAAATTATTGTGAATCATTAACTTAAGGTGAAAGAAATAAAGAATAATTAGATGAACTTTTACTTGCTACATTATGAATGAGTATTTTTGACTACTGATTTGGATGAAAGTTCTTAGTTTTTTTCATACAAGGGCCTAAATTGTAAACTTTTAAGCCTATAAGTAAGTATCATCATTACATTTTGCTCTATTTCATTTGTTGTGTGATTGGAATGCATAGTTGCATGATTTGAAATTGCTTTTATTATGCATGTTGAGGTAACATCTTTAGATTATGGTCATTAACATGAAAAAGGCACCAAGGTTATGCCATTGTTGAGTCTTTCCTTTGATTTTACCATAACACATTTTTATCCCTTATTGTAACCAATTTTGAGCCATATCCTTTTCTTTGGATTATTTTAACCATATTATAAGATGATAACCATTTTTTTAGTTGTTAGCCTAATATTTATTCTTGCACCTTGAAAGATTGTATTTGAATTTAATAAGGTTAAGAAACATTTAAAAAAAGAAAGGTGTGAGACTATGTATTTGAGGTTATTTGTTCTCATTAGAGTTGGAAATTAAAAAGAGAAAAAAAAAGTTCCTTAAAACACTAAAAAAACTAGAATTAGTGGAAAAGGAGCTAGGATTAAGAGAGGAGCAACCTTGAAGAAAAAGTAAGAAATCTATTAAGATTTATCAAGAGCTTTGAGACTTAATAAACAAGAGAATGTTATCATTAATCTTTTGTATTGTTTTTTTATTACTAGTTTTCATTGTTTAAGAATGAACTAATTGGGATATATATTTAGCTTAGATGAACCCTAAACTTATTCTTTTGAATCAATTCTTTGATTTAATAAAAGATCCTTGTTTTCTTAAAAATTATTTATGATTATATTAGGCTAAATTGATATTTACTATCATTTTAATTCAATTTTTAATTTTTATGTTGGATTGATAGATTATATGTATGAATGAATCACAACATGAATAAAGAGAGTTAAATGGAATCTTAAAGATATGCATACATGATCTTTCTACGTTAGAATCAAATCTATCGAAAGAATTTGATCTAACATCCCATTATCCCATAATCAGGGTTAGAACCATAGGAAGTACGGGAGAGTTTGTTGAGAATTTAGAAGTACATTTCATGCATCATATGGCATACTCAGACACGTGAATAATGTTAACATTCATTAAAATAATTATACATGCATTCATTGACAATTTCCGGGTATAAGGGATTTTAATGCGATTAAAATGTGAATTGTGAATTATTTACCTTGAAAATTTAATTGGTGTGTATTAGAATTGATATAACATTTTGGGGATATTTTGGAAATTTCTGAAAAATTGGGGTTTTTAGATTAGGAAAAATGTAGAAATAATAGACAAATGGAAGTGTGACATATAGTAGCCTTTCATGGATGACAAGTGGGTTACATGCATTGGTGACATGTGTCAAGACACAATTAAGACACCTAGTCACGTTTTTGGTAAGGAAAATTGCTACATATGGTGAACTTTCTCCTTGTCCATCCCTCACCGAAATCACCATATGTTTTTCATTCTTGGGTATTTGGCTTGTATGCTTGATTTTCACATCAACATTACACCCTACCTTACTTAAGCTCATTTGTTGTTTTCATTCACTATATCCTTACTTTTCTTCACCAAATCTTATCCCCTTTTAACTGTTGGAATTTTTTTTGAAACAAGTATGTTATGTTTTAAGTTTTATGGGTGGTATAAATGACATTTTGATGATGTTTTAATGTTTGTAAATGGATGCATGCGTAAGTGGTATAAGAAGAAGTAATTTCAATGATATAAGTAAAGTGATGGAGCTAAATGAAGATTAGTGCAGTAGAAGATGTGAAAAAAGTGTGATAAAGGATTGTGATAATTGGAGTTAAATGAAGATTAGTGAAGTAGACAAAATTGCTAAAAAAGTGATATAGAAAAGTATGGAAATAGGTCTGTTTTTGGGTTATAATCAATCATGAAATTTTGAATTATGTATAGAGAATACTAAACTGAAATTTTTGGTATAATTGAATCATCAACGTGAAATAATAGAGAAGTGACAAAATTTTGGCAATGTAGTGTGCTGGAGTATCTTACATAGAGTATTTTTACTGAACATACATCTGTATTTTGTCCATATCTTGATCTTTGAATATCCAAATTGGATGGATTTTCATTTAGATTAAACTAGAGACATATGGCCAATTTTTACAAAGGAATTGAATTTGAATTATGTCCTTAAGAGTATTTATATTTCGCTTAAAGTTCAGAACTGCGTAATATCGTGGTATGAGCATAGTGTGTAGTATTTTGGTTATAACTTTCATAATACTGAACCAAAATGCATGAATTTGATGTCATTAGAAACGTAAGACATATAGGAACATTTGATTAAAAGAAAGTGTTGCCTAAACACCTCATTTTCTAGGTCAAAATGACAAGAAAGAAGGAATAAAAATACTGCAGGGCAAGATCGTGCAACTGCATGATCGTGATGGTTGTTTTTGGGTGGGAAACACGATCATGCTTCTGCATCGTGACCCATCTATTTATATAAAAGGTGTTTGTTTGGGTGCCTTTTAACCTAATTCATATGGGTGTGTTTCCATATGAGGTATTAAGATTTATATAAGAGCTTAAATGAATTTAGTTGATGTTGAATGAAAGGATTAAGGTGAGTAAAGTGTATTTAAAGTAAAGAATGCTTGAAAGGTGTTTTAAATTGTTTATAAAGTGTATTAAGGAAACATACCCAAAAATTTGTCATTGAACATGCATAATACATGATACATTTATAAATGTGCTTATTCATCTGAATGTGCAATGTAGTAATATGAAAATGTATGTGATTGCATATAGAAGAGCACGTTGAGTGACCGCTTCCAGACATTGCTGAGACTTAAAGGAAATAAGCTAAAGGGAGCAATTGTGAGTAACCTAAAATGGTCTCACCTTTATTGTTTTTTTTATTCTTAATTGAATTGATATGTGACGTATGTGTAATGATTTCAGGATAGAAATGTCTGAGGCATTTGATGCATGAATAACACATTGGAAGTGTCCTTAAATGTGAATTTGTTTGAATAAATGTTTTCTCAACTTCTATATAGAATGCAGGACCAAGTCCGATGACTAATGTGAATGAGAAAATGAATGCAAATGTAACGGTCTAAATATGATGATTAAATATGCGCAATGCATTTTATTCCATGAATGCATGAAATATAAAGGAAGTTGTGATTGAAGTCGCCAGTGAAAAAGAGCTTAAAGCTCAGACATCTATGGTAAGAGCCTATGGTTCAATATGTATAAAGAGCCCTGTATCCCCAACGGATAAGGGACAGTATGAATGAGCACGGTATCCACAACGGATACGGGACAATGGAAAAGGCACTCTGTCACAATAACTTAATAAATGAATTTGAGTCTCATAAATATTGCATAAACATATGATATGAATAAATTGAGTGATTGCAATGTCTTGAGAACTTTTCTTATATGAAATATGTGAAAGCTTATTGATGAATATGTTCTGTATGATCGTAATGAAATCATTAATTATGTGGGATTGTTGAAATAAGATAATTGTGAACAAAGTGTTTCGTGATATTACTTGATGATAATTGATATGATGTGAATTATATGATAACATAAATTGTTGTGTTGTATGACAACATGGAATCATCGAGGATGGTTGCTCAAATGAGTTCGCAAAACTCAACCAAATTTTAACGTTGACATTTTCAAGTTCGAGAGAGTGACGACTTAGCTTCTAAGACTGCTTAAAAGAGATTTTGTACAACTTTTGGCTAGAAGATACAGCTCAAAGTTCGGCCAACTGGGACTAAAGGATTAGTTTTAATTGTTGTTAATTCCTCATGTATGTAGCATACTTTATAGACAGAGCTGTGGACTCTGATAGACTGATATTGTATAAACATGGATGATGGTTAAAATGCTACAATGTAAATCATGGTTTATGAAATGAAATGAGGATTTTTAGGTTTTAGACATTGTGTTAATTATAAATTATATATGATGCCATGCTATATAGTGAAAATAGAATAGTTAGCATGCCATTTTTTTCAAGCATGTGCTCATTCGTTCCAGTGGTGTACGAACATGTGTCAGATGGGAGTGGGGGGCTACAGTTGGTGGTATCAAAGCATGGTTGGCATCCAAAGGGGTATATAGGAATTTTAGGCATGAAATCTTATGAGAATTGTGGATAGTAATTGAAGTTCTTATTTATTATAAGTCAACTGCCATAGGTGATCGTGGAACAATCAGCTGACTTAGGATTAGAAAGAGCCATTAGAGAGTCTTCTGAGTAGAAGGGAAAGGAGGTACGATAAACTGCAAAAGTAGGGGTTGTGGATTTCTATGGAAGTATAGACCCTATAGAGGTTGAGAGATGGGAGATGGCTAGAGAGAATAGAGAGAGTCTTTGACAAGATGGATTGTGAGTCAGACAAAAGGTTTGACTATGCTATTTTCCTACTACAAAGCCCAGCTTACCAGTGGTGAAAAATTGTTCCAAACAGTAACATCAGGCCTTGTAGTTTAAGATGAGAAGACTTCCTGAGGGTCTTCAAGGAGAATTATATGCCTAAGATCTACATGGACAAAAAGATGAAGGAATTTCTGTATCTGAAGTAAGGCAGTTTGTCTGTGGCAAAGTATAAGGTTAAGTTCAATAAGCTGATGGGATATGCTACTTCCTTGATTTCTACTAAGGAAGACAAGTGCAGGAGATTTGAAGATGGACTAAACAAGGAGATCTGAATGAGGTTAGCCATTTCTAACTTGGTTAGTTTTACGGATCTATAAGCTACCTCGATCCGCATTTAGTAGTTGTTGGAGGACAGTTACTCTGAGTATAGATCAAAGTCTAGACAGAAGAGGCCCAGTGAAGCTCAGGGTAGTTTTGGTAGAAGGTTCAACAAGTGTCAGTGTTGGGCCTCGTTTCTGGAGCCCAACTATCCGAAACATCAAAAGAGGTGAACATATTATCCTGTAAGGTTATTTTTATGGGATCTCTTCAGCCAAAACCAATTCCAGCAGCGGAATCACAAATTTACTTCATTTGAACAATTAAAGCTCCAGGTCTCTAGTTTATTTCGAAACAATAATCGTCTCATTCAAAGATTAGATACCAAACATGTTGGGACCTCCGGGTCACTGTCCTTATCCTCAGGTGACAAATATGAATGATCGATAAAGATCGTGTGAGAGCAGAGCTGAAGGATTTGACTTATAAAGAGAATTACAGCGTCAGCACTGGCGGACTTCACCGAGGCAATCAAATGTTCGCTGCAGTGAAACTATGGTAATATTTCCACGGACCTTTCGGGAAAATTTTGCCGCAGCTAGCTTCTGGCTTCCACGCGGCGAAGTTCCCCAGATTGGCCGCAGCAATGGTGCAAGTTTGCCGCACAGTGAAATTACCAAAATCAAATAAAAACACCTTTTGGGAAAGGTTCATCGTTGCCAACTTATGAATTCGTCGCGGCGAAACCTTCGAATCAGAGACTCGAACCCTGACATCCAACACTACTTAATACACATACACATAAAATTTCCCTATAAAACCGTAGCAATTCATCCAAAGACAAAATGAACATATATAAAAGAAACTTTCTTCATTTCTCATTACTGAATTACACAAAGCTTGTACATAGTTTTAGTTACAAATCAACAATTACATCAATACTTAACATAAAATACAAATGGATGCTCATGTTCGATATGCCTATAAAGCTATCCAAAATGTTCACTAACTTAGTACAAAAGATTTCTGGCTATCTTGAAATTCCGAATGCCTTGCAAGGATCACTAATCTTCTTGTTCTGCACTTGAGGAGGAAAATTATGAGTTGAGCTGCACAGCTCAATGGCTAATATATTTATAGCCATCAGCAATTAGTCACAAATTTAAGTATATGTGTATATATATATATATAGACATATACATTTATAACTCATCTTGATCTAGCTCTTACGCCATCGATAATTCTCACTCAAAGATTCATAGTTAAGGATGTTATCACATAAAACATATCATCTACGTTTAAGCATCAAAACCTAACATCCAATTAAGCATCATACTTGACAATTTAAAGATGTAATGCACAAACAAATGCCTCAAGAGTTTCGTGGAACAAAACAGAGAAACCGAAGTTTACTCTATCAACAAAATGAGTTTGATTTCTCAGGAACTCGTGGCCTGAAGTGGGCATCCAGGAGAAGGATATAGGTCAATGTGTAAGTGACTAATGAAACGTTCCTCTCTTGCCCAATCACAAACAAATTTAATGCTCAATTCATTTCATTGCGTGTTCATACTTTCATTTATCTTATGCTTTTTCCTCTTTTTCGATTATGCAAAATGTCATACATTTTTTTCAAAGCATGACATAATCACAATTCATCATGCATTTTCCAAGCACTCACAACAATTCAATTTCAAGAAAATCAAATTCAAGCAATCAAATATACACACACATAGGCAAGAATTTTCTCAATTGCACAATAACTATAAATACATTACCCACATATTTACTTGGAAAATCTAAGTCAAACTTACCTTTCCTCTTGCTTTTGGATTGGCATTCCTTGGTTTCCTTCAAACAACCAAGTTCTCATTCAACACAACATTCGTACATAAATTCATAAAACTTCAAAATTCACAAAAAATGAAACAAATGCTAAGTTGGGCTTAGGCTTAACTTACCCATAGTCTATCTAGGTCAAAAAAACCAAAACCTAGTTTAGGAACCCATAAAAATCATCTAGAGTTTCTCTTCTTTCTTTCTACACAAACTCATCTCTTTCTCAAGTCCCTTTTGATTTTCTAACAAAACAAGAAGAAAGATGAAGAAAGTTACCTTAAACTTAACTCAAACCTTCTTCCTCTACAATTTTTCCTTCTCTTCTTCTTCTTTTCCACGTTTTTCTCTTCTTTATTTTCTCTCTTCTAACGACTCTCTGCTTTCTCTCTTATTGAAGACCAAATTTTGCCTTTGTTTTCCAATTTTACCCATCATTTAACTTGTCCTTCCCATTTTACTCCTTCTTTCATTTAATTGGTTCTCCCAATTTTGCCCTTTTTTGTCTATCAACTACTAACATCTTAATTGCTTATTCTGATAAGGTAAATTAAGAAATTTGATAATACTTACTTATAGAAAACTTTTCCCCATTTTCTTAAGTTTCTAATGACACCTAAACCATTCAATTTGGTTAAGAAATCTGAAAATTATACCCCAAACAATTTTGGACTGTTCTTAAACTGTAACAGTACCCTGCACTCAACTTCAGTCCAGAATTTGAAATTCATAGAGACAAAATTAAAATTCTATTTCTGCATAAAAATTATAGCCCTATGTCTCTATTTTACTCCAAATAAAAAATAACTCCATTTTGATAACTATATAAAAAGATATACTCAAAATACCAAAGTATGTTCTGTGCTATAAAGTTGGCAGCGGCGACCCAAAAAAGTTTGCCGCGACGAACTTTTCTAGAGAAGAAAAGTTTGTGTGAAATCTTATAAGTTCACCGCGGTGAACCCCCGAGCTGACCGCAGCGAGCTTGACCCTTCACGTTGGCCACGGGGAACCAAAGAGAGTTGGCCGCGGCGAACTTTGACAGAAGCATACGCAGAACATGTTTCATTTTCTAGATTTTAACTTCCCACCTTTCACATATATCCCATCTTAAACCTAAACCATCTCTTCTACTTCATTTCAACCTAATATCATTCACAAACCACTTCATAAGCTATACTTGTTTATCAAATAAAAAGATAAAAACATCTTCATATACCATTCATCAACAACTTCCTACATTGAATACCTTAATCTTATCTATCATTTCTAATTCAAGATTTTTTTTTACTCATGCCTAATCGCCAACAATTTCTCATTTTAATAGTTCCAACTTCCAAGAAAAGTTCGAGTCCAACAAGTCTCCCCCCTTAAAGAATTTATTCCACGAAATTCTTACCTGAGTGATCAAACAAATGGAGATAATGTTATCTTATGTTTTCCTCAGTCTCCCAAGTAACTTCTTCACTCAAATAACTTCTTCAAAATGGCCATAGTCAATAGACTCACTCGGTCTTTCAATCACTTATTTAATCATTCGCTTTCTTAACTAATTCCTTAATATATGAATATATCTCAGATTACTCACAATTTTCCACTTCCTGTGTCGATAACACTAATATCATATCATATCAATATTTCTTAACATACTCACATATATCACATTACGAATCTAAGACATCTTTTACCAGTTGCACTAACTCGTAATAATTTCTTACAAACCAATTCATCTCGAGCTTAGCTAATCCTTTTTCCTAACCTGAGCACACCTTGTATATGATTCGATAAAACATCTCTATCTCAAAAGGACTCCTTACCTCAATCATCTACACTGTTTCCATAATCTTTATCAATTAACTATGTTCATTAATGTTGTTTTAACCATTCTTAAAACCTCGATAAGATCAATTTTAACTGTTCATGATATTTCAATAATTTTAATTTTTGTCACTATTCATGATCAAAATATTCTTAATAATAAAACTCAATGACATAAGAAGCATATTCGTTTACTCTTATATTTTTGGTATGTACCATCAAGATCGTTACATCTTATACATAAAAGAAATTTCAGCAGGTCACCATTTTATATTCATGCCAATAATACGTCAATCACAATTGATTCTTAACAATTCCTAAATATTTTGTGACTGTTGAAACATACTCCTCCATCGTAGATACCTTTTTAACATAATCACCTATACCATAATTCCATCGCATTACTCTAATTCATTTCATAATTTTAACTATAGGAATCATAGATTACCTCCCATACCATGTCCAAATATGGATATCATGTGTACTCAATCACATTATTCACCAATATAACCATATAATCAAATATACTCTCATAATAACTGGTCGAATTAACCTTGAGAACTTCTACAAATATCACTATCATTTGTTTCATCTTCCACATATACATTCTTAGTCAATTTAGAAGCATAGTTGTATAGCCATCTTGAAATTTTGATATCAAATTCACTACCACTATCTTATGCTAGATCATAACTCTTATCACACTAACATATCGAACAACATAATATTTCTTATTTCTAAATATCCACAAACTTTCCTTATCTTACACTCTAACAAAACATCATTCTTCTCGTTGTTTCTAATAATCCAAACTCTTAATGAAAGTTCATACGTGCGTCTCATGCAGTTGCAATTACTGGGATTCTATACTCATCAGTACCCTTCTCTAATGGTAAGGAATCAGGTGCAGCATATCCTTGCAAAACTCCTCGTGTTCCTTTACGAGGTGGCATTTTTACTCCTTTAATAAGACATTATCTTTTCACTTACTTTCATTTTAAACATGATTTTCTATATGTATGCATAATATGCATGTCAATTAATGCAATCCATCAATTTAACAATGCAAACAATTAATCACATAGCATAACAATTCGTCCTACTATGCATTCTAAGCCTAGGAAAAACATAAGCTCTTATACCAAACATGTTGGACCCGTTTCTGGAGCCCAACTATTCGGAATATCAAAAGACGTGAACATACTATCCCGTAAGGTTATTTCTATGGGATCTCTCTAGCCAAAACTAGTTTAGGCAATGGAATCACAAATTTACTTCTTCTGAACAATTGAAGCTCCAGGTCTCTAGTTTATTTCGAAACAATAATCGTCTCATTCGAAGCTCAGATACCAAACATGTTGGGACCTTCGGGTCACTGTGCTTATCCTTAGGCGACAAATATGAACGGTCAATAAAGATCGTCCGAGACCAGAGCTAAAGGATTTGACTTATAAAGAGAATTACAGCGTCAGCGCTGGCAGACTTCGCCACGGCGAAACTATGGTAATATTTCCATAGACCTTTCGGGAAAAGTTCTCCGCGACCAGCTCCTGGCTTCGCCACGGCGAAGTTCCCCATATTCATCACAGCGATGGTTCAGATTCGCCGCAGCAAAATTACCAAAATCAAATAAAAACACCCTTTAGGAAAGGTTCGCCACGGCGAAACCTTCGAATCAGAGACTCGAACCCCAACATCCAGCACTACTTAATACACATGCACATAAAATTTTCCCACAAAACCATAGCAATTCATCCAAAGACAACATGAACATATATAAAAGATACTTTCTTCATTTCTCATTACTGAATCACACAAAGCTTGTATATAGTTTTAGTTACAAATCAACAATTACATCAATAATTAACACAAAAAACAAATGGATGCTCATTTCGATATGCCGATAAAGCTATCCAAAATGTTCACTAACTTAGTACAAAAGATTTCTAGCTATCTTGGAGTTCCGAATGCCTTGCAAGGGTTGCTAATCTTCTCGTTCTGCACCTGAGGAGGAAAATTATGGGTTGAGCTACACAGCTCAGTGGCAGCCATCGACAGTTAGTCACAAATTCAAGCATATGTGTATATATATATATAGACGTATACATTTATAACTCATCTTGATCTAACAGTTATGCCATCGACAATTCTCATTCAAAGATTCATAGTTAAGGATGCTATCACACAAAACATATCATCTACATTTAAGCATCAAAACCTAGCATTCAATTAAGCATCATACTTGACAATTCAAAGATGCAATGCACAAACAAATGGCTCGAGAGTTCCGTGGAACGAAACAGAGAAACCGAAGTTTACTCTGTGAATAAAACGAGTCCAATTTCTCAGGATCTCGTGGCCTCAAGCAGGTAGCCAGGAGAAGGCTATAGGTCAACGTGCATGTGACTAATGAAATGTGGACTCTTGCCCAATCACAAACAAATTTCATGCTCAATTCATTTCATTGCATGTTCATACTTTCATGTATCTTATGCTTT
>JAOQMS010014771.1:0-16261 GCA_027563885.1 Erythroxylum longipes
CATATCTCTGTCCTCGAGACGGAGACAATTGTTTCTGTTCTGTCCATCACAACCAAACAGCTCACTGTCTCCAATTTTTGTTCTGTTCCGTCTCCAAATTTCCGTCTCGTTCCGTCTCTTCATATTGAAAACAGTAACCAAACAGACTGTAAGAGATAAGAAGAGTGGCCGCTACAGTGAAGAGAAGAAAGAGCCGTGAATAGTGTAGGTGGTTTAATGTTAAATTGTCACATCAATAAATAGTGCAGTGAATATTGAGTAGGGATGAGAGTTGCGATAGTGAAGAAGAAACGAAGGAGGTTTTGGTTAGGGATGGAAATAGGTGCTAAGCTCTATCTTTTTAGGAGACTCATGGGAGGCTAAACATCCTAACATCGGTTTGGAGGTGACACCGAAGCCAACGACCCGGGTTAAGTTTTTTTTTTATTTTGTTATTTCTTTCTCTTATTAGAATTGATTATGTTATCTTCTGTTTATTGGATTGAGTATTGAATGATGATGATTTTAATGCTCTATTGAATCATTTTTCATGAAAACCCATTACTAGAATAGAATGTGTAATACGTAATTGTTATATTCCTGATTCATGTGTAGCGATTAATGGTTCCGAATAATTAGAGATAGCATAATATAGGTTAAATAATCCGAGCTTGTGTGATTATTGCCTAGCTTGGTCTATTTTTCTGATTCATAATGTAGTTGTTTGGATAAACTTAGAGAGCTTATTCTAAGTTTCCTGATAGTTAGCCTTAATTAATGAGCGCTTCGTGATTAACTGGGGTCTAAGGAAAAATCGGGATTAACAGAGCTTGCGATCGATAATTGCTAAGAGAGATAAAAAAAACAACAAATTAATGAATTGTGCTTAATTAGGGTGTAGAGCCGAGATTGGACCAAAGAATCGGATCCCTACTAAATTCCCTACTTTTATCATTTTTCGCATGTTTTCTATATTTTGTTTTCATTAGGTATATTTTTATTTTATTTTATTTTCTTATTAAATTCAACCCCATTACCTAAACCTCAATTAATTTCATTTCATAAGCTAACCTAGCACTCCCTGTGGGATCGACCTAGACTCACCGCTACTACAGTAATAGTCTTGTTATTTTATTTTGACTAGCATTACGACGTGTCGGTCAATTTTGGTGCCGTTGTCAGGGAGTGCAGTGTTTAGTTTTTGTTTGTGCTTTTAATTGGCATTTTGTATATATTTCTTCGTAATTTTTTTCCGTTATTTTGTGAACTTTTCATTCTTTGTTCGTTTCGTGCTTGTGATTTTTTAAATAAAAATTTTTTTATGCATGTAAGTAATTTTTTCTTTAATTCATATTCTCAATTATATAACAATGTTTAGAATAATCAACTTAACTTTTGTTATGGATGGGATAATCAACCGAATTACTTCCATGATAGTCTGTAGGAAGCACATCAATTCCCTTACACACCAGAAGCTTCCTATCAAGAATAAGGTACATCCTTAGAAGAATTAATTAATGTGTATGTTGCCAACACTTTGCAATTTTAGCAGGAAACAAGTTCTAGAATCTAGAACTTGACAAGCCAGGCGGATCAATTGATGGAGGCTATCAACCGCCTATCATCACAAAGCAAAGAGACGCAACAATATCAACCTGAGGAATACCCGATGGATATTAGCGCGGAAGGCCTACAAAGTAAAGAAGAGCTTGAGAATTTTGAGGTCAACCCTCAGAATTGCTTGTGTTGAAGAAGCTGAGGAGGAGCTGGAACTGGAAAAAAAGACATATCTTTTAGCTCAAAGGTAAGTACTGAGTCCATAATTGTTTTTAAAACTAACTCTTTACCTTTACATAGCAAATTGAAGGAACTAAATGAGGAAGAAAAAGGTGAAGAGATGTTTGAACTATTTTCCTAGTGCATGGACTCAGTTGAGATTGAAAGTCTGAGGATAGGAAAGGAGCTAAATGGGAACGATTATCAACCAAAACCCTATCCTGAAGAACCTCACGTGGTGGAGCCACATGTGACACCTAAAGATCACAATTTTGTCACATGAGGAGAAGAAGGAGTCAAGCCAGCAACCTAAACCAAGGCACTTTTTGGGAGGCAACCCAAGGGAAGTAAATTTCTTTGCTTGTAAATTTTCCCATTTGTTATTATTATTATCATTTTTGCATTTTTGCATTTGTTATTATTATTATTATTTTTTATGCATGTGTGTTTCTTTGTTGGTTTATTTTTTCTTGTTTTTAAGTTTTCAATTAAAATGAGAGAAAGAATAAAACAAAGAAAGAAACATTTGCTCATTTTCAATTGCTTATAGGATTATTTAATCATGATTAAAGTGTGACAAGTTTGACATGTACTTTTGAACTTGTGATTGGTTAATGTGCATTATCTTTAGAAGAGTAATGACTAGTGATAGACAAAGCCAATAAGATTTTGAACCTTATTAGACTGAAACATCCATATCAATCTCATTGTCTTTTGATAATGTATGACCTTCATGACATGTACATCCCGATTTTGCTTTGAATTTCTATTTGAGACCATAATTTTGTCACATGCATTAACATGAAAGTGATTAGGCAGATTTTGTTTTCTGAACTACTTGAGCCAAATAGCCTACCCATTATATGATTTTCCCTTAATAAACCCCTTTGATCTTTATACTTTTTCTTTATGTACTAACCACATTACATGCTTTATACTTACCCAAATGTCCTTCCCAAGTCATAAGCTAGTGGAGCATTTGTGATTGTTGAGTTTTTGGATGTACAAAATTCTAAGTGTGGGAGGTGTACATATGTAAGGGTTGGTTAATGTTAGGATGCTTTGTTATGTCTTATCATTGAAATTCCCATGTTAGTGTCGTTTATTTTAATTTTTAAAAGGACAAGAAAGAAAGAAAAGAGAAAAGCATAAGAAAAGAAAATAAAATAAAATAAAAAGAAAGAAAGAAAAAAGAAAAAGAAAAAGAAAAGAAAAAAGAAAAAGAAAAAGATTATTTAAATAAATGTATCAAGGAAGAAGTGCATATGAATTTGCAAAGTTATTCATGACTAATGCATCTTCTTAGGGTTGTAATGAATGTGATATTTGAGTATGTTGAATATGAGGTAAATGTTAGCTTGGAAAGTTCACTCTTGTGGTTTCAATATATTGTTGGATATAAATTGTATGAGTGATTCTTTCAGATTGGTGTATGCTTGATGTGGTTGGTGTGTGAGAGTTGAATGGCGTTATGAAATATACATGTTGCCTTCGTTATAGCTGATGGTACCTAGTTTTTTATAAATGTTGCTTTATTTCACCAGCTTATTGGCTTTCATGCTACTTGACTCAAATACATCTCACCTTACCTTTGCCCAAATTACAACCTTAAAAAGTCCTTTGATTCATGATTTTGCATGTGAATTATAGTGTTGGAGAAATGAAATGATATGCAAAGTTGTGGATTGTCATGATCATGAATGGTGTTGAGTGTACCTATTAATATATTTTAGTTAAATACATTTTCCGAGTCTACCGTTAGATTGCTTAGTTTTTAAAGGTATTGAATGTTGATTGATCATGAGTAAAAGTTTGGAATGTTGACATCTTACTATGATTTTTAAAAGTCACTCATCTTTTTTTGTGATTATATAATCTTGGAAAATATGAGAATTGAGTAAATGTTTCAGGTCTTTAAGCTTAATTAGGATGTTTTACTCAAGGACGGTCAAAAGCTAAGTGTGAGGGAAATGGATACGTGTTTAATTGTTGATAAATTTAATTATTTACACTTAGTGATTAATGATAGGAAAATGTTTAAGATACTCACTTTAATTCAAATATGATTTTAGGTACAATTTGGAAACAAAGAAATTAAAGTGGGTTGAAAGCACGACAATTGGATCAATTTTTGAAAATTAATATTTACTTATCTTCATGTATTAAGAAGAAGAAAATTAGAGCAAGAAGAAAATAAATTCAGTCCTAAAAAAGAAAAAAGAAACAACCAAGAAGCTGTTGGGAGGTGAGAAAAACGGCATCACATATTGGAAGCTTAAGGAGTAAAAAGACAGAGCAACATAAAGGAGCAAAATGCATGCAACAGTTGGAAAAGGAGAAAACAACAACGTAAAACCAAGCTGGGAAGGAGCAAACAACGATGCACAGCTCTAAGACAGAGACAACGTCTATGTTTTTTGGCTTAAAACACAACACGAAACGTACACAAGAGTTGCATTATGAAAGACAGAAGGGTTAAAAGAAGGCGTGAACAGTAGGGTGGAATTAATCTTTATTGTCCCATCACGCTACAGAAGAGAGTTGAGAAGAGTAGAGGCGGCTTGGTACGGGGTTAAGAGATAAGAAGAGTATAGCTACAGTGAAGAGAAGAGAGAGCCGTGAATAGTGTAGATGGTTTAATGTTAAATTGTCACGTCAGTAAATAGTGCAGTGAATAGTAAGTAGAGGAGAGAGTTGCGGCAGTGAACAAGAAACAAAGGGGGTTTCAGTTAGGGGTGGAAATAACGACTAAGCTCTCTATCTTTTTGGGAGACTTATGGAAGGCTAAACGTCCCAACATTGGTTTGGAGGCGACATCGACGCCGATAACCCAGGTTAAATTTTTTATTGTTTTGTTATTTCTTTCACTCGTTAGAATTGATTATGTTATCTTGTGTTTATTGGATTGGGTATTGAATGATGATGATTTTAATGCTACATTGAATCATTTTTCATGAAAATCCATTGCTAGAATCAAATGTAATACGTAATTGTTATATTCTCAATTCATGTGTAGGGACTAATAGTTCCGAATCATTAGAGATAACATAATATAGGTTAAATAATTTGAGCTTGTGTGATTATTGCCTAGATTGGTCTATTTTTCGGATTCATAATGCGGTTATCCGGATAAACTTAGAGAGCTTATTCTAGGTTTCCCGATAGCTAGGGTTAATTAACGAGCACTTCGTGATTAACTAGGATCCAAGGAAAAATCAGGATTAACAGAGCTTGTTGTTAATCTATGACTGATAATTGCTAAGAGAGATCAAAAAACAATAAATCAATGAATTGTGCTTAATTAGGGTGTAGGTGAGATTGAACCAAAGAACTGGATCCCTACTGAATTCCCCACTTTTATCATTTTTCGTATGTTTTCTTTAAATTGTTTTCAATAGGTATATTTTATTTTATTTTATTTTATTTTCTTATTAAAGTCCCCCTCCCCCCAAATTACTTGAACCTTAATTAATTTCATTTCATAAGGTAACTGAACACTCCCTGTGGAATCGACTTATACTCGTCACTACTGCAGTAGTAGTCTAGTTATTTTATTTTAACTAGCGTTATATCGAGCCGGTTAATGATGCACTAAGAATTTTATTAAAATTTTCATTGCCCATAATGAATCTAGATAAGGAGTTTTAAATTTCATATATCTCCTTCTTTAATGTCTCATTTTTATGTAACAAATCATATTTACTGTCATTAACAATAACAATACTTTTAGATTATGTTATATCATGTATATCAAATTTCAATTTCTCATTCTTAATCATACTTATATCTAAGATTTTTGAACCTTCTTATACTTGGAAGATAATTTCTTCCTTTTTAAGCTCATCATTTCTAGGCATCAACAAGCTCTTCATAAAATAAATCTTAATCATTTTTATGACAATTATTATCATTATAAGAGTTAAAAAACAAAGAATTCATCATCATTATTTATAGTAAAGCACGTGTGAGCCACCTTATTATTCGATTATCTATATTAAAAATTTCTTATATCATCCCATATAATCAATAATGCTCTATTATTCAAGATTCTCCGTAAGCTCAGTATGATTAATATTAATAACAATAATTATCATTTTAAAGATTAAGCGTGTATCAAATATCATGAGTATTTTAACATATTGAAACTTTAGGTAACACATTTCTCTCTAATATGAAAAACAAAATGTGTATTACCTTATTATTTGATGAAATTAGTATGTTTTCATTCCTATTCCATTTCCCACTCGCTATGATCTCCTATAATTCAAAACAGTTAGCTACGACAAAGAGTTTCATCCTAATTCTCCAAACTCGTTTTCTTAAATTTTGTAGGAATGAAAAGGAATCCTTACAAATGTCATGCTTTTTCGTAAGTGAAAAGACATATAAATGTATATGACAAAAATTTATACGCGTCAAAGTAGAAAAATATATAACTTTCCTCTCCCCCTCTTCAAAACCTCTATCATATAGGTAAGAAATATAGACAAAGTTTTTAATAAGCAAATGAACAATTTTTGAAAAACTTATGTAGCAATTAAAAGATCAATAATTATTTTTCTTGGTAGCTATATTTATCAATACTTTCTCCCTCTAAATATGTTTGTCAAGTCAATATGATCAATTGTAATCAATAAGAAATCAAGTTTATAACTTCTTTTACATACTACCAAAGGTTCTGTCTTTATTTTATTTGGTTCAAAACTACTCTTTTGATAACTATTTTCTTGTTTTTGCTTAAATAAGGTCTCATAGTGATTTTACTTTTGAAATATATTATTGGAGATGCTATTATTATTCCTCATTTGATATTAATAAAAGTGATATCAATTGTTAATATTCATTTAATACCACTTGATATTGACTTAAAATGTAAAAAATGTTAATATATTCTAGGTACCCACACACCCTTGGGTCCTTGATTATGAGAGCTCTTAATGATTCCTTATGAATTTAATTTTTAGAGATACCATTATTTCCTTATTTGATATTAATGAAGGTGATACTAATTCTTACTATTCATATGATATCACTTGATATTGAATTACAAGGCACAAGATTAACATGTTCCAGGTATCCATAAAAACTAGGGTCTTTAATAACTGGTGTATAAACTTTTCACGCTATATAATTTTTTGTTTAATTAAGAAGAATAATTTTTTGTGTCGATATGTAATAAGCACAAAAATATGTCCAATATGATATGATTGGCAATAATCGTAGCCATATGAGTGAAACCTATAAAAATATGACATAGATGCATTTCTCTATAATAGTCCTAGACCAACTGCTCACAGATATTGTCCGCTTTGGGCCTTGGCCCAGCCAAGCCCTCATCGTTTTGCTCTTCCTGCACACTCGCTCTGGAAAATGCGTCTGTAATGGAGAGGTATCCATACCCTTATAAGGCCTACTTCGTTCCCCTCTCCAATCGATATGGGAATCTCACATTCCACCCCCCTTGAAGGCCCAGCGTCCTCACTAGCCCACAGGCCTGGATCGCCCGCTTGGGGGCCCAGCCTCCAACGCTGGCCCACAAGCTTGGATCATCCCCTTTGGAGTCCTAGCGTCCTACGTTGGCATATCAGCTCAGGTACTGGCTCTGATACCATTTGTAACAACCTAGATCACCCCGCT
Source organism: Erythroxylum longipes (assembly GCA_027563885.1). Lineage (NCBI taxonomy): Eukaryota > Viridiplantae > Streptophyta > Magnoliopsida > Malpighiales > Erythroxylaceae > Erythroxylum > Erythroxylum longipes. Next base: position 7,393 of record JAOQMS010014771.1, read on the forward strand.
TAAAGATATTGTCCACTTTGGGCCTTGGCCTAGCCAAGCCCTCACGGTTTTGCTTTTCCAGCACACTCGCTTGGGAAAACGGTTCTTGTGAAGAAGAGGTATCTATCGCCTTATAAGGCCTACTTCGTTTCCCTCTCCAATCGATATGGGAATCTCACATTCCACCCCCTTGGACGCCCAGCATCCTCGCTAGCCCACAGCCTTGGATCGCCCCCTTGGGGGCCCAGTGTCAAACGCTGGCCCACAGGCCTAGATCACCTCCCTTGGAGGCCCAGCGTCCTTGCTGGCACATCATATTGGATACTATTTGTAACATCCCAGACCATCTGCTCACAGATATTGTTCGCTTTGGGCCTTGGCTCAGCCAAGACCTCACGATTTTGCTCTTTCCGCACACTCACTCAGGAAAACGCGTCTGTAATGGAGAGGTATCCATACCCTTACAATGCGTACTTCGTTCCCCTCTCTAACCGATATGGGAATCTCACATTCTACCCCTTCTTAGGGCTCAGCGTCCAATGCTAAGGTACCGATCCGGGTACTGGCTCTGATAACATTGTAACAGCCCTAGACCACCCGCTCATAGATATTGTCTGCTTTGGGCCTTGGCCAAGCCAATCCCTCACGGTTTTGCTCTTCCCGCACACTTTCTTGGGAAAACGCATCTGTAATGGAGAGGTATCCATACCCTTATAAGGCGTACTTTGTTCCTCTCTCCAACCGATATGGGAATCTCACATTCAACCCCTTCTTAAGGCTCAACGTCCAATGCTGACATACCAATCCAGGTACTGGCTCTGATACCATTTGTAACAGCCTAGATCACGCCGCTCACGGATATTATCCACTTTAGGCTTTGGCCTAGCCAAGCCCTCACAGTTTTGCTCTTCTCGCAAACTTGCTCGAAAAAACAAGTCTTGTGAGGGAGAGGTATCCATAGCCTTATAAGGCCTACTTTGTTCCCCTCTCTAATCGATATGGGAATCTCACGTTCCACCCCCCTTGGAGGCCCACAGGCCTGGATCGCCCCTTTAGGGGCTCAGTGTCTAATGCTGGCCCATAAGCTTAGATCACCCCCCTTGGAGGCCCAGCATCCTACGTTGGCATATCGGCTCAGGTACTGGCTCTGATACCAATTGTAACAGCTTGGATCACTCCGCTCAAAGATATTGTCCGCTTTGAGCCTTGGCCTAGCCAAGCCCTCATAGTTTTGCTCTTCTCGCACACTCGCTCTGGAAAATGCATCTTATGAGGGAGAGGTATCTATAGTCTTATAAGGCCTACTTTGTTCCCCTCTCCAATCGATATGGGAATCTCATATTCCACCCCCTTGGAGGCCCAACGTCCTTGCTAGCCCATAAGCCTGGATCGCCCCCCTTGGAGGCCCAGCGTCCTTGCTGGCACATCTGCTTGGATACTATTTATAACATCCCAGACCATCCGCTTATAGATATTATTCGCTTTGGGTCTTGGCCCAGCCAAGCCCTCACAATTTTGCTCTTTCCGCACACTTGCTCAGAAAAATGCGTCTGTAATGGAGAGGTATCCATACCCTTATAAGGCGTACTTCATTCCTCTCTCCAACCGATATAGGAATCTCACATTCCACCCCCTTTTAGGGCTCAACATCCAATGCTAACGTACCGATCCGGGTACTGGTTCTGATACTATTGTAACAACCCTAGACCACCCGCTCATAAATATTGTCCACTTTAAGCCTTGGCCCAGAAAAGCCCTCACGGTTTTGCTTTTCCCGCACACTTGCTCAGGAAAACACGTCTGTAATGGAGAGGTATCCATTCCCTTATAAGGCATACTTTGTTCCCCTCTCCAACCGATATGAGAATCTCACATTCAACCCCCTCTTAGGGCTCAATGTCCAATGCTGACATACTGATCTGAGTACTGACTTTGATACCATTTGTAACAGCCCGGATCACCCTACTCACAGATATTGTCCGCTTTGGGCCTTGGCCTAGCCAAGCCCTCACTGTTTTGCTCTTCCTACACACTCGCTCGAAAAAATGTATCTTATGAAGGAGAGGTATCCATAGCCTTATAAGGCCTACTTCATTCCCCTCTCCAATTGATATAGGAATCTCACATTTAGAATGTGGATAAACAGGCTGAGGTTAATAAGGGATGAATATTTATAAGTTTGATTATTTAAAATACGATTTTTTTAGGACAAGAAAAGGCTTAAGTGAGGGGATATTTGATAAACGATTAATTGACTATACTTATATACCCATATTTAGTGTGTTTTTCTTATTATATAATGGTTTTATAGTTTCTTTGGTATTTATTTAGCTTCAAGTATGTTTGTAGGTGATAATTGCCTTCATAAACTAAGAGAAGATATTTGTGTGAAATTATGGCATGGAATGGAAGAATTGGAGAAACTGTAGACTTATATGATCGTATATAGTGATGGTGTAAGTCTCTGTAAATTTATGGAGCTTTAACAACACAAGTCCTGCCTGTGTGGAGTTACACTGATATATATGGCCATGTATGTTGCCCGTATAAGTCTTTGTGACCATACAAAATCACGATTTGAGATATTTTTAGAGATACACAATCATCTACACAGCTTTTTAAGTGGCCATTTATATCCTAAAAACCTTAGATTTTATTGTAAAATGATATTATTGAATACATACAAGGGGGAGGCAAATGATAGGCATTTTTAGTCATAAGAAATAATAGAGAAGAGGTAGTTCTGAATAGAGGAAAAAGAAAACACGAAGATTACATCAGAAGATCTGATAGAGAACATCTTTCAATCCGAATTGCAAGAAGATTTCAATTTGTTGCGTTTTAATCTGGCATCATATACATCAAAAATAGAAAACAGCAATAGAAATATAAAACAAAACCTAAAAATCCAAGAACTTTCAAGTGCCATTAGATGTAACTTTAACAAAACATGAACTTAAGATGTGTTCCTTACAATCTCCTTCATTCTTCATTGTCTTCACCTCTTTGGGTTGTTGTAAACCACAACAACCAAAGAAGGACATCTCTAATGATATCCACGCAAAGAGCAAAGGCTGAAATCTATTAGGAAGAATAGTTGGAACCCACAAAAAGTGCTAGCTTTGTTATGTATTCTTTGAGAGAGTGTTTGTAGAGAGTAAGAGAAGATGATGAACACTTCACCAAAAATCTCATTTTAACACAACAATTGCATGAAAATTGATGTTTCTTACACCATTTTTCCTTCCTCTAGCCCCCAACATTAGTGGACAGTTAGTCAGAATTAAGTGGTTTTTAATCCCACTTAATTTAGCATGAAACTTCCACCCCTTCTTTAAAAGGTAATTTTGTCATCTTACTTATTAAAGGGTAATTTAGTCATCTTACCTAATAAACAAGATTCACATGTGTCATATGATTCACAATCAAATGACCCTAAGCTACCACATTTGTGTAGCTTAGTCATGCATCTTTTATATCTTGGATCCCCATCTAAAACCACTTTACTCATTTTTTGCATCTTCAATACGTGTGACCCATTAGGTTCTCGGTTATGTTGGCCACTTGAATTAACACTTAATTTAAGTAAGTCATGAACGGTATCTAGCAACACATCATGACCGCTAATTGGCTAGAAAGTCAGTTATTTAAGTACGAACCCTTTTATAGACAATGTTCCCGTGCAATTCTTCCTTTCACCATCTATACCCCACTTGGTTTAGAGTATGGTTAAAGTGTCAACTCCTAATAGACTGACTATGTCACATCTAGCCCAAGTGATGTTAGTTCTTGTCCCCGAGGCTCATTACTCAATTGGATATGTCACTGAGGACTATCTTCATGACATTCCCACTTTGGCCAGAGATTCATGAGTAATGACCCTAACAAGAGGCCGTGGGTATCATCTCCTTCTATCAGGAGTGGTGAATCTATTATTGGCTACTCAATTACCTTCAAATACCTCAAGCTATACCTAATCACCACCCTACGAAGAACCTCTAAGAGGCAACGAGGAATAGAGTCAAAGTACAGGATTAGTACCATATCCTTGAGCACCTCAAATCTAAGGATATTTTCACCATTGCTATGATGAGACTATCATTGACACTAGAATAGATTATCCATATGATTGTCTCATAGCAAGTCATCCAATGTATTTACTACTCTTAGCAAGCATCCACAAGTTAACTCTAAACAACTCATGCTTATAGCTTAATCAACTGATTGATCTAATCAAAGACTATCATACATGTGCTAATCTATCTAAATTAATAATGTCCCATCTCATTAATCCAATGATTAGGGACAATTTAGATAATAACTTAATTACACATGATAGGAATCTCATTATCATGGTTTCCTTCATGCTATATAATGTATCAAGGACTTCATTAATTCGACTTCAAGATCACTATCAATTAATAAATAACATGAACATCAAATTAACAAAAAAGCCTTTTATTAATAAAAAAGATTTGTACAATAAGTATGTAAGGTGATTGCCTTTAGAGCACTTCTCTAACACAATGGAGAAAAAAGGGAGATATAGATTATAAATTCTTTTATTTCTAGTTGTTCTTGTGAATATTGGATTTGTTTTATGTAGGAACTAAACTGTTTAGTTCCTAGGTTTGACAAACCCTAAGTTGTGACGATAATATGATATAATTTTTTTATTCGGTACAATTTTATTGGTTGATTTATTACTATTCAACTATGCATTATATTCTTGAACTAATATATCTGAATTATTAGTCCAATATTTGATTTTGTATGATTGAGATTGAGAAATCCTTTGCGTCAATAGATATACCGTAAGGATTTAATATGTAAACCTAAAGATAGATCGAAATAAATCCACTAGATTAGGATAAAACCTAATAGCAAAATTCACGAATCAATAATGCAACCTTAAGGATTTTAACTAAAATTATATTTCGGTTAGTTTTTATATTGTTGAGAAAGATATTAACATATAATAGAAATTTTCATGGTCTAATAATCAATAATTTAATTTTATGATAAAAGGGCTAGTGTTTAAGAGATCTTAAGGGGGATTTATCACCTAGGTACTACTTATTTGATATTGACTAATCGTAGTATTTTCTTTATATGAGTTCATTATTATGTCGACCTTAGTTTAGTTTGTTTATTTTTAATTCTCAAGTAAATTTGCAACCTGATTCGACACTTAGATAATAGAGAAAAGATTAATACTAGTACTTATAGTCCTCTTGGGATCGACTCATACTTGTTAGTGCTAGCTACAACTATACCGCACTTGCGATTAAAATTTATAATTCTTTATAAGCAAAATAATTTTGTTAGTTTCTCATAAACATTATCAAGAGTAATGAGATCATGAAAAGATTTCTCTAATTATGTGACTCAAATAGAAGTGCTTTAGACAAAGTAAAATGGATAGAGTTATACTTACAAAAAAGACTACGAGGCCTTGTAATTTTGTCCATTAGAGTCATAAATAAAGTTCACATGATCAAAAGATTATGGAGGATATTTATAAACAAGTAGAATTAAGTAAGGTGGATCCATGCATACTACATTAGGAGAGCTAAATTCTACTTTATTAAGCCTAAAAATAATCTTTTTTTTGGACTATGGTTCATATCTTCGAGTTGAAGATATAGTTAGGATAAAGTAGGATAACTGAATTAAATCCTCGAAGAAGGGACATTCCAAACTTAGCATTAGCTAATGGAACTCTTAATAAAGCATTAATACTGATGGAGATCATGCCTCGATCACCAATAATTAATCAGATCCTAAGTGTCACACCAAATTCGAATCGAGACACTACGGCAAAAATAGCTTGAGGCGACGACATGTTTGTAATAGTCTAAAAATTTGTTACAAAAAAAATAATATAAGGCAACATTTTTAAAATATTACCTTTAATAATATTAAAATGAAACGATAATAACAATTTGTTGCTACATATAAGAAAAGGCAACAAAATTAAAAAAAGTTTGCAATAAAGTCTTATATATGCAATATCTGGAATTGTTGCTACAGTTTCAATCTTCTATTTACTACAAGATATCTACTAATATTACGTATTTATTTATATAACTACTTATTAATGTATATTGAAAATATAAAATTTCTCTATTTATTAATGAGTATTCAAAATATGTCTAGCAAAATTAAATTACCCATCAATTTTTATTTAATAAAATTAAAACATATGATGCAATTACCCCAAAAATACGCAAAAGTACTTATAATATATAAACATATGATTTACCTAATTTCTCTCATTTTTTAATACAAAACAAAATCCTTATAAAACAACAAGTTCCATTTTTTAGTTGAGATTGCAATAAAAAAAGAAATTAAGCTTCGATTAAAGGGTTATCGATTTAAAGAGCAAAGGAAAGGGAGGGACAAAGAAAACGTCCATGAATTTACCCCTACTTTTCTTAAGTAAAGAGCCAAGGGTGAGGGAGGGATAAAGCAGGCACTAAAGGCCACCCCTGTTATTCTCAAGTAAGGAAAAACGATCAATTTCATCTTCTTTCTTTTTTATTTTTGGTTTCTTTAAAGAGGCTCACTCTTTAGAAGCACTAGCCAATGGGTTTGGAACCTCAAAAGGCTACACTTTCTAGTCCAGATAAATCCAACCACAGCATGAATGCAATCTGATTTTTTGAATGAGCAATCACAAAGAAACGAAGAAGAACTTGAGAAATCTTATTTTACGTTTCTATCTCTTGTTTCTCTTGTTCTATATTATTGATCGTTTGTATTAGCTAAAAAGCGATGGAGAATAAAGTTAGGAGGAGATTGAAAAAGTAAGTTTAAGTCAAAGGTTGTACTAAGGTATTATTCAATTTCTTTTGATCACTGAAACTTATTGTAGGAGACAAGAACCAAATTAGGTCATCAAAACAATAATATGATCTCTAGTAGTATGAATCTTTGTGTGAAGAAATGTCAATAACGAGCTTCTGGACTTTGGTTTCTCTTATGGGGTTGGACTTCTTTTCCAAATCCTAAAGAACCAAAGACAAACTAGATACTAATTTAATGGTTTAGGTATTCAATATCCCATTTCTTCTATAGATACTAGTTTTCTTTACATAAAATATGATTGCAATAACACGATGTGGATTATGGCCTTTTGATCACTTAAGATTTTTTGTCAGATAGACAATTTCTTTGTCAAAATCTTGAAACTTTCATTTGACATTGTACAATCTGCATAGAGAGATAAAACAACTAATGGACTTTGAGTTATTACTGTTTCATCTTTGGACCATAGGAGTTAGACATTAGTTCAAGATAAGATGAGATGAATCACCTTCTCATTCAAGCAATAAAGGGATGTTAGTAACTGTTCATAAATAATTTTCTCTAATAAGCTTTAGATCCCTTTAAAGGTATACACGTCCTTTGTCAAAATTTTACTTGTCAATGTAAAGTTGAAAGTTCTTTCATATCTTTAGAAATTCAAAATCATGAATATTTCAGTAAGGATTTATTATCTAAGTAGATTGAAATTGAATTTGGATAATATGGAGACGATAAAGCTTATCTTCATTACCTAGAAAAGTTGGTTGGACAACATATTGAAGATAAGATAATTTTGTAAGAGGTTCCACATCTTTGATCTTGTGCTTATGTTTCATGCATAAATAGAGTAATTTTTTAGGGTTAATTACTTAAAAAAGCCAAAACTCTCTTCAATTTTTCGATTATAGTTCGAACTTTAAAAAGTAGCAATAAAATACCTAAATTTTTAATTTTTTCAATTCTAGCCTAACGTGAGTCTCACCATTATCTTTGCTGACATGGCACTACCACGTGTCAAGGGACCTTCATTAATCAAACACATTAGCGTAATTAGCTTAAGTGAGTCTGATTATTGAAACGATGTCGTTTCATGATAAAACTAAGACGATGTCGTTTCAACAAAAGAAAATATCATCTGTTGATCCTCCCTCCTCCCAGCCACATGAAATCACTCTCAGCCCAACTAATTCTCATAAGCGAGTGGCATACATAGACTGAATCTTATTGCACGGTGTGTAAAGAGGCTTTTGAATTATCAACAGAGGCAACAAAAATGCCTTGTAAGCATATCTACCATTCTGATTGCATACTTCCATAGCTTGCACTGTGAAGTTCATGTCCAGTATGCCAACTAATGGCAAGCCAGATAATGGTCAGATTGAACTGGTTTTAGGGGAGGACAAAGAAGTTGGGTTGACGATTTGGCAGTCGCCTGGAGGCAGGTGTACAGTGGGTCTATTCATGAGTGCGAGAAGAGGTGAGAGAGAGGGATTTTCTTTTGTTTATATAGAGATGGACAGTGTGTTTAACAACGGTGATTAGCTGAGAAGAGTGGGTTGGGGACTAAGAGGTAGAGAGACTGGTGGCTGGAGAGATGGTGGGTTTGAGTTGGTTCATGTTTTAAGGCATTGGTTTTCTTGTTTTAGAAGTGGGAATTGAGTCCTGAATTGAGATCGAGGAGGAGTAGGCCTTTAAACCTTTTTCCTTCGAGAAGAAGAAGAGCTTTTACATTAGAAATCCATGGTGGGAGAAAGAGGTGGTGATTAGCAGAAATTGAAGTGGTCTTTGCACATTTAAAACTTTTTAGAAATTTACTACAGTTGTTATTCCTTTTCATAATCCTGACGAAGAAAGAGTGACATGTTTATCTCTGAATTAACAGATATATTCTCCAATAAGAAGCATGTTTCTTTATTAGTTTTTAGATAATAACACTTACAAAAATGGGTAGAGATGACAAACGCAATTCTCTCTCTTGACATTACCCTAGGGTACGCACTGGGACGCCCGTAGGTCATTCCGATACGAATCCTAAGATAAGGGAGCGCTACGTGCGATCACTACAGAACTCCACATG
>JAOQMS010014866.1:0-16255 GCA_027563885.1 Erythroxylum longipes
GAAAGATTTTAAATTTGCATTTTAGTAAGACAAGTAGTTTGGGTTATGGGTTCTGTCACAGGGGTTTTCGCCGCAGCGAAGCCAAGAGTTCACCGCGGCGTAATTAACCTGAAATTCTTTATTTTTGTTGGCTTGGTCACCGTGGCGAAAATAAAATTTCGGGTTTGCCGCGGCGAAGTTCAATATGTCCGCCGCGGCGTAAAATTCCCGAAGGGTTCAGGGGATTTTCCCCCATAAGTTTGCAGCGGCGAAGATACTTGATGCCGCGGTGAAGCCCGCCTTTGCTTCCGAATGATTTTTCTTTCAAATCTCCAACTTCTAAGCCCTCCTCTATGCTCAAGCTTCACAATCCGAAGTCTGATGTTGGGCTCTGAAAATGGGGTCCAACACTATTCTTGTACAGGCATGGTATAGAAACCTAAATCCATAGTAACAGGTACATAATAACTGTAGTATCCACCCTACTATCATCCGAAGGGTCAAAGGGTCCACCATCATCATATATAACGTATTCCAAAAACTTCATTTGTTTGTATTTCCATTATTCTGGTCTCTCCTTTTCTACAGTAAAATCTGTAGCTTTAAAGTAGTCAGGATATCTTACTAAATAATAATGAGTAGAATGAGCATGTAATTTTCCTTTATGAGGATTATACTACCTCAGTAGGGTAGCCCCACACACGAATGTATGTAGGACTGAGTTTCCAAACATCTAGATAATCAGGTAGATTAGTTCTGCTCTACATTGACTTCTCAGAACTACTCGACATAGTGAATCAAGTCACTATTCCAATCAATTCCATATATCTGGCAAACAGACCTTTTCACGTCCTAAAACACCACGTTTTCCATGATACTCTCCTCCTCCATGGTTAGATCTGACACTTTGGATGGATTTTCCCAATCGGTTCTCAGCCTTCAGTCTTTAAGCAAAAACACATAACTATAATGAGAATAATCATCAATAAATGTTAGAATATATTTGGAATTGCATAATGCAATTGTATAAGGTCTACTGATATCCATATGTATTAGACTCAACAAGCCAGAAGCATAAGTTAACCTCAATATCCTTATTGGTCAACTTACCCTTGTAACAATCATGACATGTTTCCAGATCATAATAATCTAGAATTGAGAGAATGTTTTCCTTAATCAATCTCTTAACCCTAACTCTAGAAATATGGCCTAAACTTTTATGCCACACTATGTATGACTTTTCATTCATCAAGGTTCTTCTTTTCATGACTTGTTTAGCAAGATACGAAAAAGCATATATCTAATTCAGGGTAAGACACATTCTATACAAATCATATGATAAGAAAGTTGTACCATTATGTTTTGCATTAAACACAATTGTACAACAGAAGCATTAAATACAAAACGTCAACCTTCTTTGTCTAAAATTGATACAAAGATCACATGTAAAATGTGTCGTGTAAAAAACAAAGTGAACCAAGGTTCAACTTATACATTCCCTATAGATATTGCTTCCACTTCTTTATTGTTGTTAACCATCCGTTCCTCCTTCTCTTTATTTGGCTTTATCCTGGATATGAACCCTGGATCGTAGAAGCACCTTGATCAGATGCTCCACTATATAGCCACTAAGAACTTAATGCGACTATCACAAATTAGCTCATAAATTGATAAGCCAAGGAGTTACTTGATAGTCACAGTCTTTCCTTCTAGGCCTTATACTGTTGGCTTCTTTATGTCATGTTGACCTTTACAAGCACTGGATTGATCAACATTAACATGTGGAGAAGATTTAGGCTTTCTACCTTTGATCTTAGTGGGTTTCATCTTTGCCCTCCCTTTAGTTGCTTCAAGGGCTGTAGGAGTAGCAAACTTGAGTTTCTCCTCCTCAGCAACATAATGGGCAATCAAAGCATTAAAGTCTCATTCCTTATCCTAAGAATAATTTGTCATCACTAGATTACTATACTCTGGAGGGAATTCTACACCTTAGAGGGAGTGTATTCAGAGTCTGGTAAACTATGACGACATCAAGAAGAGGAATATTCAGCATCTTCAGTCTACTGTGAAGATGAATCATTCTTGATATGTACTCAATTACTCTCCCTTCTCCTGTATACCTCATGCAGAATAATTCTTTCATCAAGGCATTTTTCTCAACTATAGGTGAGACTGTGTACCTCTAGGAGACATTACTAAGAAATTACTTTGCTATGTCTGTGTCCAGAAGTCCACTCAGTAGATGGTCAGGAATAGATCTTTTAATAGCCATAAGACTTAATCTGTTAGATAGATCCCAGGCTTCATAGTCTACTTTATAAGCTCTCGAGTTCATGGATGTAGGTAGAGATGGCCTATCCTACCGTATGGCTATATCAACCTCAGCTATCTTCATAACATTCAATACATCTTCTGTCCACTTTTTCGTATTGAAATCGGTCAGGGTTTCAATAGTGATACTAATATTATTAACCAAAAAAGGTGACTGCATAATAACAATGTTTAAATCAACACAAATGTAGTACAACAACGATAGTCAAAGCCATTAAAATAGTATCTTTACTGAAAATCTGGTCACACATATTATGAAACACCTATGGGCTGAATACATAATAAATGCAACTATACCTACATATAAAAGTGATCATAGTACAAATCATCAACTCTCATGACACTACCACCTGTGGGCGAATAGATCATTCAAGAAACGACTTTCCTCTATCCAATGCCTTTATGCACATCTCAAAATGTTATGTAAGGCCAACACTTTTGGGCAGAATAACTAAACATAAAACCAGAGACATCCCCCAACATACAAGTAGAACAATTCAAAATATTGACTTAAAAGGCCACTTTGGTAACTACATCCTCATCAACACTCAAAAGGTCTACAAACACAAGGGATACATCTTTATGTTATCCTAACATTGTTTATGGGCATATGGTATGTGACAATATAACATCAATAAATGCAAAAAAAAAACGCAAATGCACAATCTCATTGTCACACACTCATATTGAAAAGATTCTCTAAAATGAACAATCTCATTGTCACACACTTGTGCTGAAGACATTATTTGAAAACTTCATTTGAGACCTTCGTAACAGAAAAATCTCAGTAGAGCGACTATCATGCGTCATTGGACACTAAACTGACCACCCGAGACATGAGTACCTTTTGTATCTCCCTTATGGCAAGTTCGTTACATGAAAATTCACTCAAAAATGGCTTTAAAATGTCTTAATTCCTTTTCCTAGTAATTATCATGCAATCTCGAACACTAAACATGAGACCTGAGACACAAAAACTTAAAGTATCTCCTTCATGTGATGTTCGAAGCATGAAAATTCATTCGAAATCGGATTCAGAATACCTTAATTCCTTTTTTGAAGTTAAACTTTAATTTCTTACTAATGTAATAAATCTAGAAAATGGAAAATTTCACTTTATGAATTTCCCAGACCTAGAAACTGACCCAAAACACCCTGGGCCACCCTTATGGGAAATGAAAATTTTTTGTGTTTTTTTCAAACACGCGCCAACGTAGATGCACTGGAGACATGTTTGGCACATGTCGTGCACGATCAGTGATGCGCAAATGCCTCCATCGATGCTGGCTCGTTCTGTTGCCATTACGCTAGATGCGTAACCCTGTCCGCGCCACTGTTCACCAGTAGGGCACGTTTTATGCAATAAAAAACAAGAAAAATCGAAAAACAGAAGTTAACTCTCCAAAAATGTTACAGAAAAAATCAAAAAATCTTCGTTTTTAACCACTCGATCACGTCACTGCTCTGCTATTACGTGTAACATTTAACGATATCTTAGTTACGTATCCTAGATCGAATGTGAAAGGTCAATAAATGAAGAAATGTGGAAAATACCTGATTTTTTGTTCTATAACTTCAAACGAGCTTTCCAAAGCTGAAATGAGCGTGAATCCACCGTTGTCTTCATAGGAACTGCTCACCAAGTTGTGGTCAACATCTTTGTACAGTTTTCTCATAACGTAAGCTCTCTTAATGGATCAGAGAATCCTTATACTTACGAATGACATGAGCAACTGCAGGATACCTTAACCTTTATATATAGCTTCCATATCGAGTTTTCCTATCACAGGCCCGATATAGGTCTGGTCTACGCTAATCGAGATCCATTTCATACCCAAACTTCGACCTATTAATTTAGACCATTTATTGGGTCACTTTATTATCTTTATCTGGATCAAATCATGTAACTTAACTAATAAGTTATTGAAAAACCTAAAAATGCATTTGAATATTGTCCAACTTTATGAGAAAAGTCAAAATTATGTAACTAAGCAACCTCATGAAGATCCATTAGGGTAGAGCTTCAAGAATCAGCACCAAGGTTAACTGATCATCCATTTGAGAAACATAAAGCAATTGCATGTAAACAAAATGTAGCACAAACCTAAAACTCCAGATGGGCTGGTTAAGTCTTACTAACCAAAATCATGATCAATACAAAGTAACAATTCAATCCCCTAAAAGCAGAAATCCTAACGCTCGGATTTCCAACTTAAAAGACTTCGACTTCTAAAAAAAGAGAAACCAAATTCAAAGAGACCGTCCACCATCCAACAACTAAAATAAAACCCAATGGAGGAAAACACGAAAAACAAAAAAATATAATACTAAAACCAAACCTTGATTAAGCAACATTTGAGCTGTCTTTTCAGGATCATATTGGTGTCTTTAAGGGCCATATCAACATCCGATAAATTGTTTTATCGTCAACGGTTTTCTTAATCGATTGAATAATTTTCCTCAATTTCGCGTCAGTGCATAGGTTTGCAATTGTGTACTAGTACTATTGCTACTACCATCAATAGCACCAGTGACCATCTTTCATGAATAGCCCATGCACAGGTAAACACTCTTCACGATAACGCTAATCATCTAGCGAATCTCTTCAAGTTAGGAGGCTCATTCACCATTCGATGTCAGAACAGTACTACAACAAATAGGACATTTAACGACAAAAATAAATGTCACTAAACAATTAAAAATCGTCACAAATACTAATTTGTGATGAAAAAGTATCGTCGTAAAAATCGTCGCTGATTCCCGATAGCAAAACAACATCCGTGACATTTTCCTGAAGTCGTCGCAAAAAAGTGTTTTCGATAGAAATAATTTTTCGGTAAAAAGTATAACTGATGATAATAGAGAACGTCGTACATAGTTTTGTGCAATGTTTGTTTTTCGTAGCTAAAAGTTTTTCCCTACTAAACTCTATTCATAGGTAATTTGTTTTAGTGACACTTTTTTTTTGGTAGTAGAATAGTTTTAGTTACTAATTTTTTGTTGTAGGAAAATGTTTTTAGAGACGTTTCTGTAAACGTGGGTAAAAACTTTTTGTGACGAATTAGATTTTGGTAGCTAATAGGTTTTTGTGACGATTTTTTTTATTTGTGAAATACTTTTAGTTGCTAATATGTGGTTGTAGCAAAACGTTTTTAACAACGTACTTTGTATACTTAGTTAATGACTTTTTATGACGAAGTTTTTTGGTAGCTAATATTATTTAGTGAGAAAATTTAATTTTGAATTTAATAAATATTATAATTGTTAAAAATGAATTTATTTTAATTTATTACAATTTTGTAATACAGTTTGAAATATTAAAATTATTTATTTTATAATTAATGTTAGTGACATATTTTTAAAATAATAATAAATTGAAATTAAATAAACATTAAAAATGGAATGTATTTTATAAAAAAAAATAATTACAAGTCAAACACAAACTAAGACTCCTCATCGTCGTCACTGCTACTAACATATGCTGAGCCTAGTAATTGTTTTACCATCTTTTTAAGCTTGTTAACTTCTTTTAGTCCACGATTTAACTTGTCTTCTGTACATTATAATTTAGTCTTCAATGCCTGGTTCTCCTCTTGAAGTGCTGTGGCATATGCTGGTCGTGACGAAGAGCCACCAATAAGCTTAAGACCATACCCAAGACCTTTGATATAAACCGATCGTGTACCAAGGACACTGTTACATATGTCATCGACATTGGGCTGAATCCCCTCAGTCTATGACGTCTGCAACAACTCCTGCAAATTGTCCTACAATTTAAAGTTGAAAATCGAGTTAACTAAAAAATTATTACTTACTATTACATAGAAAAATAAATTGTAATATTAATTTATTTGTACTTATATAATTACTTTGTGCCTCTTCAGACGTCCAGCCTTGACCTTCCTTGTAGTGTGTGTGCTTGTACAGTGTAATCCTATCACACTCTTGCCCTTGGAGTTGTGCTTGACTCTATAATATGAATTTAAAAAATTATAACTAATTAGAATTTATTGTATTAAAAATAGAATAATAAATTGAAAAATGTTACACTTACAAATTCTTGTCAGACGACGACAAATGATTTGGACCCAGTGTTATGAGGAGTCTTCATTTTTGCGTTGATGGCCTTGGCTTTCTCACACTTTTCCTAAATTAAGAGAAGTAGTTATGAGATGTTTAAACATAATTAACGGAAGGAAATATAGAGAGGAAAGAAACAAACCTAAACCTTCGCTGAAGCTCAATAATCACACATTTCATTCCAATTTTCCTCAGTAACCCGTTCTGGAACATGTATCCTTGACTATTCATTGGAAGGGAAAGACTGCTAATATTTATGAAGTCGATATCGATGATCCTTCACCCTTTATTTCAACAGTAAACTAACACTGCTTGAAACCTCAGGCGTGTCGATATTAACAATATTTAGCTTCATCTGTGAAAAAATGTATTAGTTAAGTTATTATTTTAGTTAAGTAAAATCGCAATACATATAATGAAATGAATTGAAATGTTATCGAAACTTTGTCCAATGCATTTTGCAGCAAGTTGTCTTCCTTCAACTGCCTGACATGCTGAAGGCAAGGCAACTCATTCCTCACAATGACACCCAACTCATTAGCCAAATTTGTAGCTTAGATCTTATCCACTGGGCGTCATTGCGTGGGGTCAATCATCACTAACAACTTGGTATTTATTGCGACATTCATCCTTTGCAACTCAGCTCCCTTTGTCTTACCTCTACCTCATTTTCTAAGGCTAGTATTAGAACCTGAAAAAAAAACATAATGAGAAAAACACACTAAACATATAATGAGAGCATAAATGTAAATATGTTTGGTTATCAATAACATACCTGAAGATCCCTCATGACTACCAGACGATGTTGGTAAAGGTTGTTGCTGACTTTCCTCATTGGATGATGCAATTGATGGTTGTTTTGTGAGAGAAACTTTATCTGCCGTTACAATGAACCTGTGTAAAACATCAACAACATAAGACAATTATCTTTTTAACATTTCAAACAATAAAAATAATTTATTTACAAAAATTGTCATGATTAAGATTTTGAAAATCATCAACATCTGCAAAAACATAAGTGAAACATTAAAAATATACTTATAGTCATCGTAAATTAACATAACTAAAACATCAACAACATAAGACAATTATCTTATTAACATTTGAAACAATACAAACAATGACACTTACATTCAATCATCATGATCAAGATGAAGAAAATCATCATCATTAAGTACATTATCGTTTCATTCTTCATCGCTAATATATTCCAGCAAAGTATCGTCATTGTCATTGAAGTCATCTTGAGTATAGTCTTCATTTGTTCGTAAGATAAGATAGGGTTGGACTTCATCCAGTTTAACTATGTTGGGCTCAACATCTCTCCTATATAATGATGATATATCTGTATCTTCTATTGGAATGCCTTCATTATTAATCTCCAATCCAATATATTGATATACTTCATTAGCATCCTCATCCAATTCACTAATATCCCTTTCACAAAAATCAAAGACATTCCTTTGTTGAAAATTTTGAACAACCTTCCAATTGCTACCCAACACAGTATATTTGACGTAGAAAACTTGTTTGGCTTGACTTATAAGGACAAAAGGATCATTATCATACCATGTCTTACTAACATTTATTCTAATAATTTGCCCGTTCACTCTCATATCTGTTAGATCAAAGCATTTGCATTTAAGTAGAACAACCTTCTTATCCTTGATGTAGTAGTGCAACTCTATAATTTCATATAGGATATCGTAGAAGTTAATGATTTCGTCATCATGACATCCTTCAGCGACAACCCCGCTATTTTGACTTCTAACTCGACTATCTCGATCTTATATGTGATATCGCACCCCATTAACAATGCAACCTGTATATTTCTTCCCACAAATATGAGGCCCATATGTCAAACTATATAATGCTGACGGTTATGTAACCATATCATCTGTACGACAAATTGAATTCATAAATGAGGATGAGGAATATTCTCATATTTTTATAATATGTAATTAATATAACAACTTACTCGATTTCTAAGCCATGATATAAACTTCTGCCTATGTCTTTCTTCAATATTAAAGATCCCTTTGCTGCGAATTGTGTCTTTTGTCTCTCTATTGAAAAAAAACACAGTAAGATCTCAAAGTTAATAAAGGAAATTGTAATATGATTGTTTAAATGAAAAGGAATGTACTTACTCCAGGTATGTATCGACATTCTCGCAATTATTCAAAATATACCAATGCGCAATTTCGATTTTGTCTTTACTTAACTCGATATATTTACCCGCTCCAAGTGACCTAACTTTTTTAAAATTAAAGTTACGTTCTGGTCTATTAAATCTCATCTCTACATCAGTTAAGTACATTAAACAAAAAGTCAAACATTCATTTGTTATATAAGCCTCTATAATAAACCCCTCTGGTCAAGCTCTATTATGTACATAATGCTTAAGAGAACATAAAAACCTGAATATAAATAGTTAAAAACTTAGGAATTCTTACAAACAAATAACATAGGAAAAACTTGTTGAATTAATATAAATTACCTCTCAATCAGAAATATCCATTGAAATTGAACCGGTCCACCAAGTTTTGCTTCATATGGTAAGTGAATTGCCAAATAAACCATAACATCAAAAAACAATGAGGGAATGATAGTTCAAGCGTACATAGAATCAATGATATGTCTTTCTCCAATTTATCAAGCTCTTCAACTTTAAATGTCTTGTAATATAATTGCTTAAGAAACTCTCCCACTTGACCTCAGGTAACGAACACATCCTTCGGCAAACACTCACGTATTCCAATAGAAAGTAGTCGCTGTAAAAGTACATGACAATCATGACTTTTCAACTCTAACACTTTTCCCTCTTTAACATTCACACAACGGCCTATATTAGATGCATACCCATCAGGAAATTTGACTGATTGGAAGAACTGACAGAATGCTTGTTTCTCACTTTTTGATACGTTATAACAAGCAGGGGGAACAAAGTATGATCCATCATCTCTTCTTCTCAAATGCAAATTTTTTCTAATATTCATGTCTTCCAAGTCTAGTCTAGCCTTAATAGTGTCTTTGGATTTCCCATCAACTCCTATAACAGTCTCTAAAATGGCCTCACAAATATTTTTATCAATATGCATGACATCAAGATTGTGCCTTAATAGTAATTCCTTCCAATATGAAAAATATGCTTTTTTTAGTCCAATTCAGTTCAATATCATTTCTCTTACGCTTTATATTACTTGGGTGTTTGTCAGGTGTAATGTCACCCAAATGTGATAGCTGGTAAATAATGTCATCACTCGAGAACTGCATCGGAGCTTCACCCAACTCAATTAAGCCATTAAACTGTTTACTTCTTCGCCATCTATGCTCGTGTTCCAAATAACGACGATGACCCGTATAACATATTTTACTTCATATCCTTGTTGAATATGTTTAAAGATTACAAACAGGACAAGCCATATAACCTTTAGTGTTCCAACCCGACAAATTCCTATAAGCTGGGAAATCATTTATAGTCCAAAATACAGTAACATGCATTGTAAATGTGTTGCCTTCAAGAACATCAAAAGTTTGTAATCCACATTCCCATAGATCGTTTAAGTCATCAATTAATGGTTGTAAGTAAACATTGATGTCCTTACTAGGAGCAATAGCTCATGGAATAAGCAAACACAATAACATAAAAGGCTCCTTCATACACTTCCATAGAGGTAAATTATATGGGACTAGAATCACCCGCCACATGCTATATGAATTACTTATATTAACGAAAGGATTAAATCCATTTGAGGCCAATCCAAGTTGAACATTATGACAATCTTGTCCAAACCATGGGAAATTTCTATCAAGCTCTTTCCATGCCATTGAGTCAGTTGGATGACGCATAATGTTATCATCAATACGTTTCTCTTTATGCCACCTCATATCTATAGCTATTTTTGTTGATATAAACAGCCTTTGTAATAGTGGTTTAATAGGAAAGTATTGAAGGATTTTCATCGGTATCTTTTTCCCTCTCCCATCATCTACCCGCCACCTTAATATACTACAAATAAGACACTCATGAAATTCTTTACTTTCCTTCCAATAACACAGTCATACTTACAAGCATGAATTGAAATATATCTCAATCTAAGGTCCCTTAACAGTTTCTTCGCATCATAGTAAGATTTCAGTAACTTATGTCCTATAGGTAATGCATCGTTTGGTAAGTCAATTAACGTGTCAAACGACTTGTTACTTCATTTATTATAAACCTTCAAATGCAACAACTTCACAATAAATGAGAGTTGAGAAAAATTATAGCACACCGGATATAATTGTTCATGAGCAACTTTCAATAACTTCCCAAAATTATCTTCTGTCATACTACCAATTATGTTAGGCATTCCTGTTTCATTCATAGTCTCCATATAATTCTGACAATCACTAACATCTCATCAATCCCATCATCACCATCATCATTCACATCACAACCGTCAACACCATTATTGTAACTGTCATCATAACATGTACCGAAACTTCTACTACAACTTACTTCCTTACATTCACCATGATAAAGCCATGGACTATAGAATTTCTCTATGCCTCAGATGAGCAAGTGATTATACACAACATCTTAACTTTGGAAGTCCACATTTAAGCAATCAATGCATGGACAACGAATACTACATTCATAACCCATTTGATCTTTTACAAATTGCATAAAACTCTTAACTGCTTCAACGTATTCAGTTGACCATTTTTTATGACACATCTAACTCTTATCCATTTAGCTATACAATACAAGAAGATAACAGAGTTATAACATGCATTTTTCATTTTATATTACATTAAAAAACCTATGTTTAATATTACATGGAGTCAACAGTGTTATACTAGTTCATACGCACCAATTAAGTAAACAATATACAACAAAATGAAACGACAACCAATATGTAAAACGATAAAGGTTACTAATAATTTGCATACTTGAAGATTTATAGTTGTTTACAGTTGACTTGAGTTGTTTATGTTGTTAGAATAGAATAGGACACTCTGATACAAATTTAAAAGAAAGGGATTAAAATCGAAACAATTTTCCTGGTTTTGAACTAAATGTGGTGGGCAAGGAATAATGTACCTAAGGATGCCACACAAATTATGTGATTTTTGGCTCCAAGTTGAAAGAGGAACACAGAATCTGCAAAATAGTTTGGCCATGGAGTTGGTGAACAACAAAATTTATTATAAATAAATTGAAAACTATGAATTAAAGGTTAAACGGCCTAAAATCATATTTAATATGCATAGACATTATAATGACATAATTTATAAATATCTAAATTGTGCACAAAGAACGAAAATTAGGATATGCCAATAATTAAGACATGGAAGAAAGAAGATTAAAGAATTTCAATGTCCATCTTAGGCATTTATATAAATCAAAAGTTGTCTCTTTTATGTTACCTAATTAATGTGGATAGTGGTACTTTTTGTACATAAGAGTTGTATTGTTTTAATAAGGTGATAGTGTTTTTTATAATAAAATTGATAATTTTTTTGGGTGACTTGGTCATATATTTATCCGAGAAAATCAATGAGGAACAGGAGCGGAAAACACTTGGAAAACACTTCACCAAATTCAATTCTTTTACTTTGGATTTTGTTAGTGCCTAACTATTGTTGACCATTGATGATTTGGAGAAGCTTCCTATTGCAACCTTGCTTTTGAGTTTGGAGAGTAGACAAACTCTCGTAGTTATTAGTTATAGTGTAGGTGGATTGGTTGTAGCACCAATGAGGATAAACTATGTAAGGATAAAACTGCCTAAGGTGATGCGTAACTTGAAGATTGTTGTACATAGCACTTCCTTGACATTTTTGAGGATTTAGTGCTTACAAAGGTATCTTCCGATTCCAGCTATAGAGGAGGCGTGTTTTCTTCTTCATAAAGCAACTCAAGTTCCAAAAGAACAAGAAGAATTCTCAGTTTCACCCCACGAAGAACCAATCTTTCCAATAAACAAAGACAATCGACAATCGAAGTATGGAGGTTCTATCATTTTACTATCCTATTAAATAATTAATAAAATTAACTATATTTTTAATTTTAGATAGAGCGTGTCACAATGCTATTAATGGATCCCACTATCTAGTTAAACCATGTCATTTAACCATGTCAAGATTTCTATCTGTCTAAGGTTTATTTTGTATGTTTTGAAAACATTATTAAGGTTCTAACTGGTATTTTATTGTAAATGATGATGGTCAAAATAAACTTTTGACCTTAGTTTATGTATTCTTATTTATACTTTAGTTAGTTTTTTATTATAACCATATTTATCATGAATCAAATTGTATTCATTTTCTCAAGCAATATACAAGAAATATTTTTATCCTAATTAACATTTTGTAGATAGTATAGAGTAATAATCCTAACAAACCAAATTATTCATATCTCTCAAGCATTAACGCCATCAACCTTTACCACAAACTGCATATTTATTATCAAACTAAACACCAAAAATTACCTTGCTTAGAAAATTCATTTTATTTCTGTTATAAACTATTAAAATATGAACACTTTTATTAATGGCATACCAACAGTACCTCTTGATATTCCTTCACCAAATGATGCAAATACCGTAATCTCAAATTTTCCATACATAATAACTTGATTTTTCAAAGACCAATTTTTACTTTCTTAAATTTTATCATCATTGATAAAAGAAAATTATCCTTATATTATTAGAATAAATACTACTTATTCAGCATGGAAAGCATTAGAAAAACCTGCGGCAAATCTCACCTGTTGTCCTTAAGCACCAAGTGCTCTCATACTGAGAAGCCTTTCTTATCAATGCACAAATTTTTACAACTCCTATAAAAAATGTAAATGTCAAAATCGTGGCTATCATAACCATTCTACATTGAATTGTCAAAAAAGGTATACATGAAGGTAAGAACGTTGGAACAGGACTTTCAATGAACATGTTGTAAGCAGAACATAAAACACACATTTCTTCAACTATCCATTCATTCTGTTCCCTTTCTTCACCAATTCAACAGAAACCCAACAATGCCATAGTTCAATCCATACAAACAACTTAAGAAATCAAAGAAACCACAACAATTTTAGATTTGGTATCTTTAAGACATTCAAAAACAAACCCATAACAAATGAAATAAAACTTACCAGGTTGAGCTTAACTCCACGAGATGATAGAAGGGGGAAGATAAGAACAGAAAATTGAGAACAGAAGAAGAAGATTGAAGAAACGAGGGAGAATATTCAGTTGTTTGATAGAAAATGCATAAACGACGAAGAGGGAGGGAGGAAAGGATGCGGGTTTGATTTTTAGACAAACGACATCATCCCACCTAAATTTTTTTTACCGTTGAAACATTCAGCGATGAAAACAAGATTTGTCGTAAAATGCATGACCTTTAGCTATGATAAATGGTAACCGTCGCCAATATGTTTGGAACAACATGAAAAAGGATGTAGTTATAATATTCTGATCTCCCACATTTTGTGACAAAAATAATATTCGCCGCAAAATGCCACGCTTTGGCTACGGAACACCTATTGCGTCCCAAAATATGCAACATTTTGTTACCAATATATTAAATCGTGGCAAAAAAAGTTTGTTTTACCTTTTCCAACGATGGTTATTTTCGTCGCCTAAAAGTATAGTTTTGCTACGAATTTAGGAAACGTCGCTAAAACCCTAGAATTTTCTTTACTTCTTTATTGTTCTTAAAAAAAAACTTTACCTTATTTTTGATCAGTTCTTCCTCTATAGTCTCCGTCAAGTCTTCCCAAAACCAGCGATCTCTGACATCTTACCTACCAATCACAGCCATTGACTTGATCAAAATACGGTCTGTAATCCTGTCACTTCTTTTTTACTATCTGTTGTATTTTCATCACTTACGGTCTTCATTTCTACATCTTTTACTAACTAGATCGGTTCTTTGTTTGTCAATCTTAGTTTGGCATAAGTTTTAGTATCTCTTCGATCGATTTTCTCCTATTTTCCTGTGATGTTTAGATTTGGCTCTCGAGACAATGGGAGAAAGAAAACAAGTATTTTACCATTGTTAAATAGAAAAGTTGTGATTTTTATCTTTTTAGGATAGATCTGGACATTCTTTATGTAGATCTGTACATAGGGTGCTTTTTGCAGTGCTAAAGTTGATTTCTTTATGTTATGTATTTGTTGTTTGATTTCTTTGTGTTATGTTATTTGCACATTGTCGTTGGAGAGTTTGTATTTTGTCAGCTAGTTTTCGGAGTAGAATCGGTTTAGTTGACCTCACTGTTACTAAATCTTCTCAAGTTGTTTCTGGATTTTGCCTACTAAGGAACTTATCTTAACCCATCCTGCTTGGCGTTTACGACTTTGGGCTTTCCTCTAATCCTGTGAAGCACACGGGTATTTTCATATGGGTTTTGCAAAGCTTTTGGAAAATCCAAAATCCTTTCATAGATAATTTGTTTGGGTTTTATGTTTGCTCATCACCGTCGAAAAACGATTATTCACTGAATCGGTATTATTCTTTTGTTCTATTGTGAGTTATTGTGAGTATTCTTTTGTTCTTTCTATCTATTGTGATTATTCACTAAAACCCTTTAGGTGTTTATTGTAAGTTCTCAATTATGCATTTGATGTATGAGTTGTGTTTATGGTTGTGTTTTGAAGATGATTTATTGTCTATCTTTGTTATTTCTTTATGTCTATCTTCCCACCGATGTTTAATGTTTAATCTCATGAAAGCTTTGTTTATGCATTGATGAAATTGTTTCAAGAGTATTTTACTTTTTTTTCATTTCCATTAATAGTAATATAGAGACATATAGATAATACTATATTTATGTATATGAAGAACATAGTCATGTCTATTCTACTTTAAATTCTAAACTTTGCATTAGATACAAATTACACATTAAATTTTTCAAATTTTAGTAAGGGTAACTTTCATATCATTAGACACATTGAAGATGTATAAGTGCTAAACTGGACTAGTTTTAGTTGTCATCAAAATTGGAGTTAAATATATCATTGTTTTATTCTAAATCGACTTTTACAGTATTTACCTTTTAACATTATTAATGAAGGAATGTCGATATGGAGACTAGTTCTGAATGACCCTAATCTATTCCGTTGGGAGGAATGTGGCAAAATTGTCCCTACTGAGAAAACCAACAATGCAGAAAAAATCTCCACTTTATATATAATCATCGTTTGCCTTCTATGGCTGATCTTCTACTTCAAGGTGTTTAGTATCATTCGAATAACATCACTTTCCTTATTATGTACATCACATTTCCTTTTATGAAGCTATTATATATATTCACATTTGATGGTTTATACTACATGTTGTTTTAAGCTTCCTTGAGTCTGGAAGATGACATGTATGGCCATGGAGGCAGGACCAATGTCACAACAGTCAATAAAGGATTAGAAAAATCAGTTGTTTTGGAAAATTTGTCAATTCCAAATACTTCGACTGCTCATGCACATATGCATGTCACTCCAATTTGAGGTCATTTAACGGTCTACTAATATGACAATATCTAACTTCTATATTGATTGTATTTTAGGTACTAAATCTAGCGACTTATTTACTGCATCCTCAATAAATTTAGCTATAATGGAAAAGCTGTTGCAAGATGGTGTGAAAAACCCTACACTTGAGGGAACAACTGTTACTGTTCCAATTGGTGCGTTCGAATGTGCAAGGACCCTTCCGGAGAATCCAAACATTAGGGACTCATTTACCTTTATCGACTCCGTGTTACTTGGAATCCAAATAAATAATTATATCATTGTCAATTAGCGAGTCAATCAACTGAACTCAGTTTTAAAGTTTATTTATTGTTGTATCTGTAATAATTTGTCAAACAACATAT
>JAOQMS010014877.1:0-42220 GCA_027563885.1 Erythroxylum longipes
TTAAAATAAAAATATTTATGCAATAAATTCTTATCACAAAGTAATTAGTAAAATTGAAGGACTAAGTTAAACAATTACAAATGCTAAAAATATATTTGTCCTAAATTCAATTAGAACAAAACCTTTAATACATTTACATCCCTAATTGATAGACACCTTTTCAATTACAACCCTTTTCAAACCTAATTCATGCTCGATCAACTCTCTGATCTCCAGAACAGGGTATGCATCAAGACACGCAGATCTTATGTGAAAATTTATGTTTTCATCGGTAAATCATATTGTAACATATTCTTGTTGGAGCAGGAACACCTACTACTGGAAGCCAATAAGGCATTAAGGAGAAAGGTATGAGTAGTTTCCAGTTTAATAACGTCCATGCATCGTTTTAGATTAAGCTTGTTCTGTTATAAATCGTGGTTGTTAATATCTCCAAAATGCCTTTGTAAGTGACCTATAATTTGCTAAGGCACACTAATCTTATGTCTTTATTGTTTTCATACATCAAAAAATTGCAACACTTTCTTAATTTTGATAAGTTGGTCGAAGCAAGTACACCACCTCCAATCAGGCTAGCTTGGCAGTCAGGAGAACATAATATTTAATACACCCGCCATTCAAACTATACAGTGTTTTATCAATTTTTCTGTTATGAAAGAGATATGTTTTATCGATTTTTCTGTTGTGAAACAAACTGTGCAGTTTTTATCGATTTTTTCGTTATGAAAGATATATGTTTGAAGGACAAAAAGGAAAGGTCAAACCATATAAGATGAGAATTCCATTCTATTCTTCAAGGTGTGATACAAATTGATAATTGTGGACTGATGTTGAAGTCATTGTATTGGAATCATCTATAGATGTGACCACAATTATATAACAGATTGAGTTGATGCAATTTTGTGCATCCTTCTTTTTTGTCATTTGATAGTCTACTCTAGACAATGATTTGGTGTCTATTTGTTGTCTGACGTTTGGATTCAATAGTCATATTAGCTTTGTTATTCTTTGGTGCATTGTCTGTTTGTTCTTTATTTTGATATATAGCCTAAGCAAATCCACGAGATCAAAGATTCCCTTCTCATTGCTAGAAGGAAAGACGCACGCTCTGTGAAGACTAAGAGAAGCAAGGATCTCGTGAAGATCAAGGTTCGATACTCTCCAAGTACCTCTACACACTCTGTGTCTTTGACTCTAAGAAGGATGACAAATAGAAGCAATCGCTTCCACCAAGTTAATTCATGAACCTCATCTGTTAGGACTTTTATGTAGGGACTTCATTTGACATTTCACTACATTCTGGTCTTGGAGATTGACGGAAAAAGAATGGATATTTCTTGGTTTAGAAAAGATACATTGCTTCTGTCAACTTATGCATTTGTCCTTTTCTTCTTGGTAGGTTTGACAACTTTGCCACTGGTTAACCTGTGTAGTCTAATTAATAATTGTCTCTTTGTTCCATTATTGCAGGTTTGAGTGTGCAAGATATGTGAATGTGGGTGACCTGGTTCAATAATATCAATCTATTTTAGGGAGGATATTGACAAGAATTTTGCTGCTCAATTTACTGTTGAAATGCATTGTAGTGTATTTTGGTTGAATCTTCTTATTGTTTCAAATACGAACTGTTAATTAATGGGATTCTAAGCTTTGAAATATTGTATGTTTTTGCCACTCACAAGGTGACGTATGTGAATAGTTTGCTTTCTTCGATGGAAATGGACTCTAGAATCAATCTATTTTAGCTAATTTGTACTATTATATGCATATAAATCTCTGTAATATTACATTTATTAATAAAAGTGTTAATTTATTATAATAATATGCAGATAAATATTTTAGATTGATTTGTAAAATTTATTATAATAATATGCATGTGAGTGATCTTAAAAAAGATGCACAAAGCAAATTGTAAGCTTTATTTTTAACTCAAAAATAGAGTTTTTTGACGTAAAAAATTGTTTAAAAGTAAAAAATATTGACAGAGAAAAGCATCTAAAAGCATACACAAAGTGTCTAAAATAGCATATATGTGTGTAAGAAAACTGTCGAAATTGTATTTTTTCGATGCATCTATGTGTAAATAGATTTTTGACACTTAGATGCGCAAAAAATGTATGTTTTTTTGACACATCTATGTGTCTAAGAAAACTATCGAAAATAATTTTTTTGACACTTGTTTTTTTGACGCTTTGTAAAGTGTCTAAAATTATTTTAAGACACAAAAAAGCGTCTAAAATTTTCACCTTTTGTGTCTAAAAACTCCATATTTTGTTGTAGTGAATAGTGACTAATTGAAGAAATGGTCACAATTATGCAACACCTTTGGTGACACAAATCCTGACAGTAACACCTGTGAAATTCGTAACAAAATTATTTGATTATAATAACTTTACATATTTATGACAAGTTTATCGTCACAAATAATATTAAGTAATGACGAATTAAGTTGTAACAGTACTTCATTTTATTGTGATGCACGTGCCAACACTAAAACCTATCATATGTGTGATAAGACTATATGGTCACAACAACTGTTCTTATTAATGACGAGTTTATCGACACAAATAATATAAAGTAGTGACGAATAAAGTTGTAACAGTACTTCATTATATTGTGACAAAAGTTTCGACAGTAAAACCTATAGGATGTGTGACAAAACTATATGGTCACAATAATTGTACATATTTATGACAAGTTTGTGCAAGCAAACGATATAAAGTAGTGTGACGAATAAAACTGTAATAGTACTTCATTTTATTTTTACAAAATTATTGTCACTAAAATAATTATAAATAGTGACATAATATTTGTTACTAATAGTTTAATAAAAAAGTGTCAACATCATTTCGTCACAAAAATGAAAATTGGTTCTTACAAAAAGTATTGGTACTAATGTGTTTATTGTTATCACAAATAAAACTATCAATTCATTAATGGAATTACATTAGCTATAAAAGAAATTTGCGTCAGTGACCATATTCCTAACAGATTTCGTCACAAATATGAAAGTTATATGTTACAGTAATTTTGTCACTAAATAAATAATATATGTTACAATAAATTTATCACTAATGTGTTTGTGTTTGTTGTAAATAATATTATTAAAATTAACAAGTTAATTGCTTAATTGATAAATATTTTTACATTGGTGGCTATAAAATAGAAGTTGTCACAAATGATATGAATTTTTAGTACCAAGATATATCACACAAGCAAATAAAAATTATTAACATATATAAAAATATATAAAATTATCTAAATGTACAAAATTCTAATTTTCATTATATAAAATTGAAAATTTTAATATCCAAGATAATTATATGTATTACAGTAAGTCTCCCAACTCCATCTTCCGTATCACTTGCACGTTTCTTTACAGCCTCAGCTTAAACTAAAATTTGACTTTTTTCTCCATCACTTCAATGAGCTTCTTTTTCTTGGGAACACTATTGTTGTCAATCTTGATATTAGTAAGTGAAAGCCTCTTCAAATTCATGCGACTCCTCACCATATCAAGGGCATCAACCAAAGCCTGTTGCATTAAGAGAGGGAAACTCACTATGTTTGACGGACTTCAGACTACAAACATATAATGCAAAAATCATCATCAATTGTCTATGGAAGCCCATAAATGTTATGCCTGAAGAAATGTAGACACAGAAGAACATCAAGAACATTGATTCGCCATAAGCTAAAAGAACAGGGAAAAAATAGTTTCTCAAGCCTGTCGTGATTTTAATAGAAAATATAATCATCATAAACAACTACTCTCTCTATCTCTCTCTCTCTCTTAATCAATCAAAAATAATAATCTTAGCTATACATTTTAGCATAAGAACAAGAAAATAAATAAATTAAATAATTGAAGTAAGAGAGGATAAAGAAGAGTACTCTATTTTAGTTAAGGACATCGACGATGACAAAGAGTTTACCATAGTCCTTGCCATAGTTGACAAGTACTACCCTCCCTATGTATCTTTTGAATGGTCTTGAAACAAGCATCGACGATCTCATAGGTCTTCTCATCGACCTTGATTTCCAGCTTCACAACATCGCCATAGGCAAGTGTTCCGACGAGCCCCGTACCAACGTTAGGTCATTCTTATTAAAAGAGTCGATGTTGTGGGGGTTATTGAAATGGTCTATAACCTTCTCGTGTACAAACGTGAGTGGAAGGAGAGGAGCGTCGGTGGTGCCAACTCTCTGAGTATCAGCACTTGTCTTAAGATTCACTTTGAAGCGAAGTGGAACATCGAAACGACTATAAGGGTTATCTAGGGGATCTATTAAGTGGACTTAAGCAACTCCAACATTTTAGGTTTATGGTTTATATAGCGAGTAAACGATGATTCAAAAGGGACCCATGGACGATCCAGATGATTTAGATTCAGATCTCACAACTATTCATTGTTATTTTTGGTTGGGTAAGCATAGCACTTCGTTGGATAGGGATTGAAGATTAAAGATGAACCGACTTAACATTATAGTTTAATTCCCCAATGTCACGTCGTTTTGACTTTGTGTACAGGCCCAACATACAAAAAAGATATTATAAAATTAATTACGTTATATTCTCTTTATGATTTAACTTTTGTGATATTACTTAAAGCAATCTTTTACTTTTTATTTTTAAATGACATTGTACTGTAATTTTAAATATTGTAAAATAAAAAATAATATTAAAATTAAATGAATTTTAAAATTTAAATAATATTCCAATTGCAAATAATAGTAATTATTATTATAAACAATACAATTATAATTATGATTATATGTATAATAAAGAAACCACATTCACAATATAATGTAACTTAAACTCAAACATGATATGACGAATTTAAAACCATGCCTAACTAAAAGATGATCAGGGCTTGACTCGATAGTCCAATTTTGATATAATTAACATTTGAATTAAATTAATATTATTTTAATTATTTATTTTTATGAGTGATGATGAGACAAATTTAGTAAGTGAAGGTGAGGAAGGCGACAATGATAATGAATGAGCATTGGCAAGAACTTTGTTTTAAAATTTTGATTAGGTTAAGAGTTTTGCTTCATATTTTGTAACAAGATTTTCATTATATTTAAACATTCATTTATTTTGATGAAATTTCAAAGTTATGTTTAGCAAATATCTATTGATATGTAAAATATTACTTTTCTATTATTAATATATGTAGTTTGAATATTTTATAAGAAAATATTTAAATTTTTGTAAATAAGAATATTAAAGAAAAAATGTGTCAAGTAGTTTCTAGTCCTTAAAATTCGTACAATAATGACAAAATTAATCATTAGAGTAGTTAATCTTAATATGTTGTTATAACAAGAAATAGTTCTTATTAATTTGTTACGTCTATATTAATAATAACCTTTATAACATAAAGTTGATGATCAAGTGACAACAAAATTTCTTGTCACAAAAATTACAAATAGTAGTGACCATAGTGATATTTCCTTTTTTGTTGACAATATTAAGTAGATACAACTAATTGGATTTTTATTGAAATAAGTTTTCTTCACAAAAATTAAAATATCGAGTAACAGTAAACCGTTTCATCATGGCAAGACAAAAAGTAAAATATCGTGTGACAGTAAACCATTTCATCACAGCAACAGAAAAATATTAGTGACCAAATTATGTTCTGTTACAATAAATAGAAAAAATTAGTGACTAACATATGTTTTGTCACAACTACAATTCATTCCCTCCAAAATTATTTTGGCACTAAATTACATATGCTTTTATTGATAGAACTTAGTGATAAAAGAAATTTTGACACTATTAATATATTAATATAGTGACAATTTAGTTGTGAAAGATACTAAATTGTCACAATTACCGATGTAAATTGTCATGGTTAATTCAAACAATAGTTTCAATCAATTTTTTGTCACAAAAAGTTTTTTCACTAAATGTCTTAACATATTAACTGTTAAAACAAAAAGTTTTTTCACTAAATGTCTTAACATACTAACTGTTAAAACAAATTGTAAGAATAACAAATTGTAACATATTAGGAGTAAGCAACATACATAGTGAAAACAAATTGTAAGAGAAAAAGAAATTGTGCACTGTCATGCCCGTCACACAATAAAAATTAAAAGCTTGTGTTTAACAAAATTTTTGTCAAGTTAGCCCATCACCATCGTGCACAAGCACGATCATGCACTCCTATAACTGAAGGCTGATGCACGATCGTGCACGACCGTGAGTGAAGGGCTAGGGCATGATAGTGTTAGTGCATAATTGTGCATCCCTGATGTGCACTCAAACTTGTAAAAATCATATCTATCAATTCTGACATCCAAAAGTTACAAACTTTATACCATTAGAAAGCTAAGAGGATAAGGTACCACTTTATGAAGACTACTTTGCATGATTCGGCCTACATCAATACAATTTAATCGTTGAAACCAGGACACAATTTTTTATTTAGGATAGTGTTGCAGCCTTTGCTAGCACCAATGATATTATCGTATAAAGGCCATTTCTCTTTCATCCGAGTCTAAAAATTTCATGTGATATACCTTTGGAAAGCTAAAAGGACGAACTACAATTTGTCTAAAGACCACATTATCAAATGTGAGAAATAAGGCATGTGCAGAAGGATCAATTGCTAAGGCATATATTGTGCAAGAATGCATGCATTTTTGTTCAAGGTATTTGCACAGAACTGAAACTAGGTTGAATTGTGTTGGAAGAAATGATGAGGGAAGTGATCAAGTTACCAACATATGTTTTGTTACAATCACAATTAATTCCCCACTAAAGTTATTTTGGAGTCAAATTTTATAGGCTTTTTAGCAAAAAAACTTAGTGATAAAATAAAATTTAACACTATTAATACCTTAATAGTGACAATTTAATTGTGAAAGAAACTAAATTGCCACGATTACCATTTTATTAGTGACAAAATATAAATCATCACAGATAATCGAAACAATAGTTTCAATCAATTGTCTTGTTACTAAAAAAACTTGTATTTGTGACGAAACAATAGTTAGTCACAACAACTTTGCCATTAAATGATGAATAGTAGTGACCATAGTTATAGTTCAATTGTTGTGACATATGAAGTAGACAGTAATTAATTGAATATTTATTGATTTTTAACACTATTAATATATTAATAGTAACAATTTAATTGTGGAAGAAACTAAATTGCCACAATTACCTTTATATTAGTGACAAAAACTATAAAGCATCACAGATAATCCAAACAATTGTGTCAATCAATTGTCTTGTCACTAAAAAAACTCGTTTTTGTGATGAAACAATAGTTAGTCACAACAACTTTGTCACTAAATGACGAATAGTAGTGACCATAGTTATAGTTCGGTTATTGTAACAATATGATGTAGACACTAATTAATTGAATATTTATTGACAAAACATTTTTTCACAACAAGTAAAATATTGTGTGACAATAAACCGTTTCATCACAACAGGAAAAGAATATTAGTAACCAAACTATGTTTGGTCATAACAAGACAATAATATTAGTTACCAACATATGTTTTGTCACAATAACAATTAATTCCCACAAAATTATTTTGGAGCCAAATTTCATAGGCTTTTAGTAACAAAACTTAGTGATAAATTTTTTTTAACATTATTAATATATTAATAGCGACAATTTAATTGTGGAAGAAACTAGATTGCCACAATTACCATTATATTAGTGACAAAAATATAAAGCATCACAGATAATCCAAACAATTGTGTCAATCAATTGTCTTGTCACTAAAACAACTTGTATTTTCGACAAAAAATAGTTAGTCACAACAAATTTGTCACTAAATGACGAATAGTAGTGACCATAGTTATTGCTCGGTTATTGTGACAATATGAAGTAGACACTAATTAATTGAATATTTATTGACAAATTTTTTTTCACAATAAGTAAAATATTGTGTGACGATAAAATATTTCGTCACAACAAGAAAATAATATTAGTGACCAAACTATGTTTGGTCACAACAAGACAATAAATATTAGTTACCAACATATGTTTTGTCACAATTACAATTAATTCCCAAAAAAATTATTTTGGCACCAAATTTCATAGGCTTTTAGTCACAAAACTTAGTGATAAATAAAATTTTAACACTATTAATATATTAATAGTGACAATTTAATTGTGGAAGAAACTAAATTGCCATAATTACCATTGTATTAGTGACAAAAATATAAAGTATCACAGATAATCCAAACAATTGTGTCAATCAATTGTCTTTTTACTAAAAAAACTCATATTTATGACGAAACAATAGTTAGACACAACAACTTTGTCACTAAATGACGAATAGTAGTGACCATAGTTATAGTTAGGTTATTGTGACAATATGAAATACACACTAATTAATTGAATATTTATTGACAAAATTTTTTGCCACAATAAGTAAAATATTGTGTGACGATAAATCAATTCGTCACAACAAGAAAACAATATTAGTAACCAAACTATGTTTTTGTCACAACAAAATAATAAATATTAGTTACCAACATATGTTTTGTCATAATTACAATTAATTCCTGCCAAAATTATTTTGGCGCCAAATTTCATAGGCTTCTAGTGACAAAACTTAGTGATAAAATAAAATTTAACACTATTAATATATTTATAATGACAATTTAATTGTGGAAGAAAATAAATTGCCACAATTACCATTGTATTAGTGACAAAAATATAAAGCATCACAAATAATCTAAACAATTGTGCCAATCAATTGTCATGTCACAAAAAATCTCGTATTTGTGACGAAACAGTAGTTAGTCATAGAAAAATTGTCACTAAATGTCTTAACTCTTATAATGGTGATAGATTTTTGATTATCCTTATGACACTATCTTACTGGACCTAAAATTGGAAGAAACTTAGTTGCTAGTACTAATTGGTTTCTACAATCTTGGAAGAGCACTGGAGATCCTGGTAGAGGTCAAGTATTTATAAGTAATAGGGCTAAAGTGGTTTTCAGAGTAAGCTTATGGGACAGCCTACGCCTTATAGGAGTTCCTTAGCTAAGGTCTACATCAACATTTACATTTGAATTCATGATGAACAAAATTGAAATCTATTTTAAGTTTAACTTAATTAGAGCAGATGACCATATGTATACACTAAATCCTTCAGCTCTTCTTCAACACTTCATATGGAGTGAGAGAACAAATGATTTGGTGGTGTTTACTACAGCATAGGTTGATCAATGTGACTTTTATGGGTTGTGTGAGGGGAATTCTACCTACAAAATCAACAACTATCCAATGTGTTCATATTTGGAAGGCTTCTTGCACAACCCCCCAAAAGATTGGAACTAACAAAATTGGTCAAACGGGTGTGCTTGAAGAACTCCACTCTCCTGCAATAACACATATGGTTTTTTAAGGATAACAACTATCAAACTTCCAGACGCATCTTTTTGCCGATTCAACAAGAGCATTTTCTAATGGAATATAAAAGAGCCTCCACTTTGAAAAATGCTCTTGCAGCATACTCAAGTTTAGATATCAAAGATATCCATGTTAATGCAGATTCGTGCATACCCCAGTCTCTTCCTTTTAGCTGCTTTATCATCCAAATATAGTGGTTTGCCTAAAAAGCTAGCAATCAAACTTAACCCTTTTGTTGTCCAATATTTAAGAGGAGCATTGTAGAGGTGCACTGACATTGGTATAGGCTTATTCTTGATAGAATTGATATAAAAACTAGGTTGCCAAGGTTGTAGGAAAAGTGGAGAGTTAGAGACATGCAGTGGACCTTCTTGCATGACTTTGAGAGCTTAAGCTTTGGACGAAAATATGAATATGATGTATTTTTCTTCTGCTATTAAAGCTTCTATGAAGCCTTTGTTTCTCCATGCTAATAATGCCCATTTTAGAATTACTGGAAACGCAAGTTTAGTCTCACAAGAATCCTATGAGGGAGTTTTCCTAAGATTTGACATCTTCTTCAAGAACTTCAGGGTCTGGCCTAATTGACATAAGAGTATCACTAGAAGGTGAACAAGACCTTTATGTACTTATAGCCACATTAAAGTTAGGTGCATTTTATTATTACACTTCCTAGTAAATTCTGATTGAGGTCAAGACAACTACCAGTAACAATAATTACAGACCTAAGATTCACTTTAAGGCTCTTTGTTTTGTCCAAAAAACAATAGGGGCATATGATAATAAAGAAAAAGCTTGATAGGGTTTGGTCAACCAATCTTGGTTAGATCACTTCTCTTATTCTTTTGCTTATTCTGGGGAAATTTCATTCTCGAATCACTCATATATTCTCATTCAAAACATGCATGCCACAAATTTTTATAGGTTACCCTTTAGATTCTTCAATGGGCTTACTCAACAAAAAGGGTTATTGGAACTAGTGTATGTTTGCTGGATTTATACATTAATAGTTAGATATCCTAATACTTGATGCAAAAACTGAGGATGGTTAAACAAGCTCTTAAATCCTTCATTAACTCTTATACCAGGTTGATCATAGAGACCAAACTAAAGCTAAGAGAAGCTCATATTGAGTGTTATAACTTTCCCTACAATAACCAATTAAAGATAGTAAAGTGATAAGTGTAAATTGCATTTTGTTTTATGGAATAGTTTGATATGTGTTTAGCTATTAATTCAATCATTTAGTATGTGTTTTAATTAGAATTGTGTTAGTTTGTTAATTGTTTGTGTTTTAAGTGTTCTAAGGGTTAGTACAAGCTTTTGAGCTTAAGTATTATATTTTTAAGGTACCTTGATGTGTTTACTAGTGTTTCAAGGTTAATATCAAAGAACAAAGGAGTTTTGGAAAACACTCGTGCTGAAACAATGACCCAAAATTATGGCCTATCAGGACATGATCGTGATAGAAGCTCCAGGAATGGCCCATGATTGTGGCCTACTTGCCACAATCATGACAGAAGGCTCAGATGTGAGCCACGATCCTGGCCTGCATCGGGCAACCGTGTAGAAACTTACGAACTTCACGTTTCTAGGGACTTTTTGGACCTTTCAGACCCTGAAAAAACCCTAAGGTTACCCGAAACATGAAAGACTATTTAAAGAACAAGAAGTGAAGAAAAAAATGGGGAGATTTTTCATGCAGCCACTGCTGGAAACCGTAAGATAGAAAGAGAGGAGGAAGAGGAAGAAAGAGGAAGAAGAAGTAGTCTCAACGTGATTCTCAGATCAGGAGGTTTCCTGACGCTACTACCTTCTCAGATCGTCCATTCTAAGTTTCTATTTCCTTTTAGTTTAAATTTTATTCATATATAAAGTTGGGATGGATTGTATGATGATAGATGATAGAATATTGATGATGTTCTAACTCTTCTTTGGGATTTTATTTTAATTTAGCGATAATTTAGTCGATTGAGTTTATTAGATGCATGTCATGATTTGATTGCATTATAGCTCAATTTGGTAATAAATTGAGAGGGTGAACTGAATTAAAAATGATTAAATCAGATTAATGAGAGTTAGGCAATATAATAAAAACCATGAAAATCATATTTGTAATAAGAGATACCATGTGATGTTCCGATAGTTTATTAGAGTGCTTCAGATTTAATTAGGTTTTGGATAATTTTTGTTAATTGAGAGATTATAAATTTCATAATCCAATTAGGGTTTATAAATTATGGTTTAATGATTATAACTCGAGAGAGAGCAATCAACCCTAGGATTGTCTAGAACTGACACCCCATTAACACATAATCGACTAGGTTCGCATTAATGATAGGTAAAATTCCCTTTATCATAACTTGGTAAATTCTTTGGTTGATTTCCATTGTGCGTGCTTGGTGCTCAATTGTTAATCTTCGTGTTTAACTTCTAATTTAATTAGTTGAATTCAATTATTATATTTACTTCCCGTTACATTGTTTATTTTTAGTTTCATATCTTTTTAGCCTTAGATAACATAAAATTATATTAGTCCCCCTCCTCATGGGATTGACACCTCTTATACTACAATCGCGACCCGTGAACTTGTGGTATTTCAGAGCTTATAAAGTTTAAAGTTTGAAACTTCACATTCATAGTGACTTCGAGACTTAGAGAACATTAGGAGGCCTTTAAATTGTGGAACTTTTTTTCTAAAATAGAAAGCTCGAATAGATTTGTTAAGGGATGGTGATTTAAATAAGAAACTTTTTAATGTCTCTCTTATAGCAAGAAGAAACTTGAATAAGATTGAGTAACTTAAAGACAGCAATGGTATCTTATTCACTTATCAACCTTCCTTATTAAAACTCACTAGAGATTATTTTTTATAGTTAATGGGAATAACTGAGGATCTACCTCATGTTGACAGTATAAAAAAATTCTTTAAGTTTTCATTAAAGTAAGACATCAAGGAGAACTAACATCACCATTAACAAATCAGAAAATCAAAGAAGTGTTGTTCAGCTTGCACCCTTCTAAAATGCCTGGGCTAGATGGATTCACTATTTGGTTCTTTAAAAAAACTTGGCAGATCACAGGCAATTTGTTCATAAAAGTAGTTCAAGAATTCTTTTCTTTTTGCAAACTGTTGAAAGAACTAAATCACACATACATGTCTAGTTCTAAAGAAACGTAATCCTTCCTCAATGGTGGACTATAGGCCAATCTCATGCTGCAATGCAACTTACAAAATGATAGATAAACTCTTTACTAATAGGCTGCAAGTAGCTTTAAAGGGAGTGATTAATCTAGCACAAGAAGCCTTTGTTGAGCAAGTTATATATATATAATAAAACTCTGAATACTCGTAAGTATACGGATTGTATCTTGTAATATTGAAAGATATCATTCTTAGGAGGATTATGCAAGAGCCAATCCAAACCTAACTTTGTCTAAAGTAATAAAAAATTGTTTTTTATAAAGTAAAAAATAGAAATTGAAACAAATAATAAAACAAAGCAAAATGAGCTACCAATTAATTTAGGGTTTATCAAGGATGAATGCTTAGGACTTATTTTTTCTTTATTTTTCCCCTTAAATACTATTGATCCAATTGTATGTTGATCCTATATTTCCCAAGATATTGATTTCTCTCTCTTAAGACCAAATCAATTAACCTCAATTGAATCAAAAAATTTCATATTTGTAACCTCTTGATTAACAAAACTTTCCCTAATGTTTTCAATTAGATTTGAAGTTATCTATTGGATAATCAGTTTCTCACACAAGATCTATCTTCGAATGATTATTGATTTGGTAATTTTAGGACTATTTAACTGCGAACTCTCATTGCATAATCTAATATGATTACTGATATATGCTTAATTGATTATACATTTGTTCCAAAACACTTAATGATTAATGTTATGAAATACTTAAGATATTCACTTTATTTTATATATGGTTTTAGGTACAATTTGGAAGCGAAGGAGCTAAAGTAAGTCGAAAGCACTATATTTGAGTAATTTTTCGAAGATTCACACTCACTTGTCTTTGTAGAGCAATAATGAGATGGGTTAGAGCAAGAGAAGACAAGAAAATACATAAGACGAAGAGCATGAAGAGTGTGGAACATGGTTGACGACCATGTTTGGAAGTGTCAGGGGTGTGAGACATCTCTTACGCCTGTAAGAAATGGCCACTTGTCTGATTTTAACCCTACTTTTTGGTATGATAGAATGTGACTATAGAAGACACGTTTCATTTAGAGAAAAAGTGAGGTCTCGGTTTTGAAGTTTTAGGATAATGAAGAGTTAAAAACCTCTCACCCTTTGGAGACTCATTGAGGGATAGCTTTTTAATGCAAGTTTAGAGGTTACATCAATACCAAAGAACCTGGTTAAGCATATTTTTCATTGTGTTTGTTATTCTTACTCTCTTTATAGATTATTTACATTATCTTGCATTTATGGATTGGGTATTGTGTAGGAATGATTTTGATGCTCTATTGGATTGTTTTTCATGAGAACCCATTGGTAGAACTTTAAATACGATACTTAATAATCGTGTTTGAATTCATTTGTAGCAACTAATGGTATTATATAATTAGGAATAAAACAACTTAGGTTAAATAATATGATTTTTTGTGATTATTGCTTATAATTGGTATTTTTTTCTCATTCGCAAGGAGGCTGTACGATTAAATTTAGAGAGCTTGTTCTAGATGTTGGACCACACACGGTTGTGATTTGAGAAGTCACAGCAGTGACTTTTCCTAGTTTGCACAGTTATAACTTGAGAAATCACAACCGTGACTTCCCTCACTTTGCCTAGAAAATTGTTATTAAATTATCTGTTTCCATGAATTAATGGAAATGTTAGAATTAAGTTAAAGAGTTAGAAGATATTAAATTAAATATGGAAGGGTAAACTTGGAAGGAAAAAAGTTGTCTTAAATTAATAAGAAAAGAAATGAGAAAGAGTGGAGAGTCATAGTATAGAAGTAAGAAAGAGTAAGAAAGAGGGAAAGAAAAACCTAAAAGAAACTAGAAGAAGATAAGCAGCAACCAAAACATAAAGAGAATAAGAAAGAAAGAAAGAAAAGAAAGAAAGAAGAAGAAGGAAAAGATTCAACTGAGTTTTTGGGTATTCTTTATCTATTCTTCTTGCTTTGGTATAAGAAGGAACTAGAGCTAAATATGAAGGGAGAAAGAAGAGAACCAAGAAATCCATTTTCTTAGATTTTAAACTAGATCTTAGTTATTCTAACTTAGATAAATCATGAGTAGGTTAAGTCCAAGCTTATTTTTAGATATTAAAGCATTAAGGATTTTCTATAGTATATTGGTTGAATGAAAGTTTGTTTGTTTGAAGGGAATCAAGAAAATCAAATCCAAGAGTAAGAGGAAAGGCAACCTTGAGTTGGAGTTATTATTAATTAGGTGGGTAATAGGTTTATGGTTATTGTGATGATGGGCTGATTTCTTACATGTTTGTGTGCTTAAATGCTTGTCTTTGAATCATTATAAATGTGGGAAAAATGCATTGTGATTTGTTATCTTGTTATGCTTAAAAGATTTTACTGCCATTTGTATTGATGAAAAACAGAAAAGTCCAAGAAGCATGAAAGTAATATGTGATGAAATGTGTTAGCATCGAAATTTGCTTGTGTGTAGGCAAGAGAGATACCATTTCATTCATCATGTGCACGTTGACTTAAAACCTTCTCCCAGCTACCCGCTTGTGGAATATGAGCTCCCAAAAAATGGACTCATTTCGTACATGGTGTAAACTTCAGTTTTGCCATTTCATTCCATGGGATTCTCTCAAGCTATTATATGTGTTCATTTCACTTTAAATTGTTAAGCATGTGATGCAATGAAATGCTACATTTTGATGATTGAAAAATACATTATTTAATTTATGTGATTCTATGTTTGTTTATAAGCTTGAACTGTGGATAATCTTATTGATAGATTCAAATGTGATATAAAAATATGTCTATGCTTAGTTGTATGTATGGTTGATCACCAATGACCATAAACGTATTAGCCACTGAGCTTCATAGCTCATCCCATTATTTCTACTCCTCAGGTGCAGAACAACAAATCATTGAACCTTGCAAACTTCAGTAATCTCTAAGAAACTTATCTTTTGAAACTAAGTTAGCTCAGGCACATTTGGTAGCTTTGTAAGCATATAAAGCATAAGGATTCATGTTGTATTTTAGTATTATGATACTATTTCGACTCTTGATATGTAATTAAAGTTATGTCTAGACTCTACACTGTTTGAAAATTGAAACTTTGTTTTGTTTAGGAAATGGAAGAAGAGTTGAAGGATTTCTCTTTTAAACATGTTCAAATTCTCTTCTCTGTTAAGTTGTTAATTTCGGCTTGGAATAAAATTGTATGCTGTCTGATGGATATTGGATAGATTTCTCTTAAGTAAATTGTTATATTGGAAGTTTGTTATGTTAGGAGTCTTGTGAGTATGTAAAGTTCTTGTTGGATTCGGGTCTTTTAGAAAATGTATGGAAGTTCATATAGGCAGCAGAGAAAAAGGGGGACAAAAATTATGTTCTGACTTCCACGAATAAATTGTATTAATTTAGGAAGAATTAGACAAACTTGTCTTCATAAAAGTTGTAGTTTATTCTCTTAAATTTCGAATGACATAAAGTTAGTAATTTTTGGATGTCAGATTAGAGAGTCATGATAAGTTGGAGTGCATAGTTAGAGTGCACCATCGTGCACATGTACGATTATATCTGACCCCTTATATTTTCATAGGTGCACAATCGTGCACACGCATGATCATGATCAATTCCATGTTAAACAAAAATGCACAATCGTGCACAAGCACCATAATGACTAAGCTGGTTTTTCTCAGAGGGCGCACAATCGTTCGCTTATAAGGCATGTCTGTGACTTAAGAAGCCACAACCGTGACTTCTATAATACACGGTTGTGGCTCCTTATAGTCACAACTGTAACCTTAAATCCTTTTGATAATCACGACCGTGACTCCTCTTAGTCACGATCATGACTTTTTTTTATTACGTGAAATTTTCTTGTTCATAATCCATAACTTTTGACTTCTTTTTGCTATTTTAATTTCTTTTCTCACTTGGTCACGACATAAAGTTTGTAATTTTTGAATGTCAAGTTAGAGAGTTATGTTTTTTTCAAGTTGGAGTGCACGATCGTGCACATGCATATGCACATACATATAGATCGTGTCTGACCCCTTATATTTTCAGGGCTACACGATTGTGCACACGCATGATTGTGACCAACCCTATGTTAAACAAAAATGCACGATCTTGCACAAGCACAACCGTGACTAAACTGGTTTTTCTCAAAAGGCGTACGATCGTGCTTGCACACCATAATGCATTCCCTTTTTCTTATGAGGCATGACCATGACTTAAGAAGCCATGACTTTGACTTCTCTAATACACGATCGTGACTCCTGACCTTAAATCCTTTTGATAATCATGGTCGTGACTCCTCTTATTCATGACTATGTCTTTTTATTTATCTGGTGAAATTTTCTTACTCATAATCCATAACTTTATGACTTCTTTTTGTTATTTTATTTTCTTTTTAATTTCTTTTCTTACTTTATCTTCACCCAATCCTCTCATAATAAGGCCATAAATTATGTTCCGAGACTTGGGCCCAACATCTTTGGTATCAGAGCCCACAATTTTCAAAGATTCCTAGGCTTAGAATATGTTATACTATGAATTATTATGATGTGTGATAAAATGTTTGCATTGCTAAATAAATTGTTTGCATTGTTGAATTGATTGATTGCATTGAGTGATATGCATATCATGCATATATGTAGGAAGTAAGATTAAAATGAAATGTAAGCTAGTTGTTAATATGTAAATTGAAGGAGTAAAATGCCACCTCGTAGAAGGGCACGAGGAGTTTTGCAAGGATCTGCTACACCTAATTCTCCACCAAGAGAGGAGGATACTGATGAGTCGAGAGCCCCAGCGATTGCTGAGGCAACCGTAGGGTAGGATAGTGAGCCATTTCAACCACAAATGCCTGAGTCATCTCTTCCTCCTAAGTAAGTGCCTAATCCTTTTAATCCTAGATTGTTCTAAGCCTTTGCTCAGGCTTTTATCCAGGTAATGGGCTAGACGCCATCAACTTCTACCCCAGCCCCAGCTAAGAAAGGGAGACAATTTGTTAAGTAGAGGAACTATAGTGCAGTGGAATTTTATGGAACTACTGATTTAGAGGAAGCTGAAACTTGGTTGAGAAAGACAAAAAGAATATTAGAACAGATGGATTATGAGGATGATGAAGGGGTAGCGTATGTTGCAAGTCTACTACAGGGAGATGCCTTGTATTAGTGGGAAAGTGTAACAAAAGTTAGATAAAACCACCAGTGTAGATATAGAAGGATTTCCAAGCTGCTTATAGGGAGAAATATCTGTCTTAGGTGTACATCTAGTAGAAGCAAAGGGAGTTTCTGAGTCTCACCTAGAGTGAGATGATGGTGAGTGAATATGAGCGCAAATTCACACAATTGTCCCAATATGATGATGAACGAAGCGGATAAAAGCTGAAGGTTTGAAGTGGAATTGCATTTAGCCATCAGAGAAAAAAATGGTGGCGTAAAATTTTTGTGATTTCCAACAGCTGGTAGAAGCTGCGTTAAGGGTTGAAAACGTGCAGAATATAAAGAGCACAGTGACTAGAAAGAGGAAAGGAAAAGAACAGTTCAGGAGAGGAGGTAGTAGCAGTGCTTTTATTCTAGAAAGGAGTTCTAAGACCTTCCCCACATAGTCTAATGTTTGGAGTAGTGGCGCAAGCAGGCTCAAACTGACGGGAACTATTTCTCTTTAAGCCTTGACTGTTGGAGGTAGTGGAAGAGGAGGGGGGAAAAGTCATCCTTTCCCAAATGCGATCATTGTGGCAAATTCCATAAAGGGGAGTGCTATAGATTGACTGGCGCTTGTTTTAACTTTGGAGAAAAAGGGCATATGGCTAAAGAATGTCCACAGTATGCTAGATGAGAGGGAATTTAGATGTAAGCTTTAAAAAGGGCTAAGACTGTAGAAGTAAAGCCTACAATTGAAGTGGGCAGTTCCAATGTACCTAAAAAAGTAAATCCTCTAGGAAAATCAAGGGGCAGGAACCAGCTAGGGTTTTCGCAATGACAAAGGAGGAAGTAGAAGCAGCTCTAGAGGTTGTGACTGGTATGGTTAAATTGTTTAATGATGATATTATAGTTTTAATTGATCTGAGGTCTACCCACTTATTTATTTCGTCAAGTATGATTTTGCATGATTGTAATTTGAGTCCATTAGATAGTCCTTTGATGGTTAGTACCCCGATTGGCCAGTCTATCATTATTAGTCATGTTTATCGAGAGTGCGAAATATACATTGGTGAAGTAAACTTAGTGGTGAATTTAATGCCATTGAAGATGAAGGGATTAGATGTGATTTTTGTCATGGATACTTAGAAAAATATAATGCCAATTTGAATTGCAAACTGAAGACAGTAGAGTTTTAGTTAGACAAAGGTGAAAGGGTGGTGTTTATGGGAGACAAGAAGGCAAGCACACCTAGAATAATTTTAGCTCTAACAGCAGAGAAAATGATGAGGAAAGGATGTGAAACATTCTTAGAATATGTGGTATACACGAAGGTAGATGAAGGAAAATCAGAACATATTCTTGTGGTCAAGGAATTTCCAAATGTCTTTCTAGAGGGATTACCAGTACTACCACCACCAAGAGAGATCGAGTTCACTATAGAGCTTCTTCTAGGCATGGCACCAATATCAATTCCACCTTATAAAATGGCTCTGGTAGAATTGAAGGAGCTTAAAAAGCAGCTAGAAGGGCTATTGGAGAAAGGTTTTATTAGGCCTAGCTCTTCGTCTTGGGGAGCTCCGATTCCTTTTCTGATGAAGGAAGATGGATCCTTGAAGATGTGTATGGACTACAGGAACCTCAACCATGTCACCATCAAGAATAGATATCCTTTTCCACGCATAGATGATTTGTTTGATCAATTTCAAGGAGGAAAAGTCTTATCCAAGATAGACTTGAGATCGGGTTATCACTAATTGAGAATAAAGGAGTCTAATGTGTCAAAGACTACTTTCATAACATGATATGGGCATTTTGAGTTCTTAGTTATGCCTTTTATGTTAACTAATGCCCCTACAGCCTTCATGGACTTAATAAATAGAGTCTTCA
The DNA here is from genome assembly GCA_027563885.1 of Erythroxylum longipes. NCBI lineage: Eukaryota > Viridiplantae > Streptophyta > Magnoliopsida > Malpighiales > Erythroxylaceae > Erythroxylum > Erythroxylum longipes. Next base: position 19,619 of record JAOQMS010014877.1, read on the forward strand.
AGCCTTTCTTAGACCAATTAATCATAGTCTTTATTAATGATATATTGGTTTATTCCAAGAGTGACAAGGAGTATGAAGAGCACTTAAGGATTGCCTTGGAGACATTAAGGAAGAAAAAGTTGTATGCTAAATTTAATAAATGTGAAATTTGGCTAAAGGAATTGGTGTCTTTTGTAGTTAAATGGGAAGCTCCCAGGAATGTAATAGAAGTGAGGAGTTTCTTAGGTTTAGCTGGTTATTACAGAAGATTTGTAGAAGGCTTTTCCATGATAGCAGCCCCACTCACCAAATTGACAAGGAAGAGTAAGAAGTTTGTATGGATAGAAGAATGTCAGCAGAGCTTTGAGGAATTGAAGAATAGGCTCACAACTACACCAATTCTGACCTTGCCTTCTAATAGTGATGGATATATAGTATATAGTGATGCCTCAAGGAAAGGATTGGGGTGTGTGTTGATGCAAGGAGATAAAGTGATTGCCTATACTTCCAGGCAATTAAAACCTATGAGATGAATTATCCCACATATGATTTGGAGCTAGCTGCCATAATTTTTGCATTGAAAATATAGAGACATTACTTATATGGAGTCACCACCAGGGTATTTACAGACCACAAGAGCCTGAAATATTTGATGAGCCAAAAAGAGTTAAATTTGAGGCAAAGAAGGTGGTTAGAACTACTGAAGGATTATGACTTGATGATAGAGTACCACTTGGGGAAATCTAATGTAGCAAAGGATGCACTGAGTAGAAAGTCTACTATGGAACATATGGAGACAGTATACCTTCCTTTGTTAAAGGAGTTAGCTAAACTTAAGGTAACGTTGAGGCAAGCCGAATCTGGTTATATATTGGTTAATTTTAGAATAAGGACAGTATTCAATGAGAAGATTAAGGAATTACAAGAACAAGATGAATACTTGAGCAAGCTCAGAGAAGAAATTAAAAATGGTAAGCCCTCTGAAATAAAGATAAGAGAAGATGGACTGATGGTGGTAGGTAACAATTTATGTATTCCAAACATGCAGGAGTTAAAGGATGAAATTCTTGATGAGGCATATAATGCTCCATATGCAACGGATCCGAGGAGTATAAGAATGTATGGAGATTTTAAAAAGCACTTCTAGTGGAGAGGAATGAAGAAAGATGTTGCAAAGTATGCTAAAAAATGTTTAATGTGCCAACAAGGTAAAGCAGAATATCAAGCGCCTACTGACAAGCTTAAACCTCTGTGTATTCCTGAATAGAAGTGGGAGAAGATTACCATGGACTTCTTAATAGGATTACTGAGGACCAGAAGGAAGCACGACGAAGTATGGGTGATTGTTGATAGGCTAAACAAGTCAGCACATTTCTTGCCAATTAGACAAATTGATTCTTTGAATTCCTTAGCCAAGAAATAGATAGATGAAATAATCAGACTTCATGGAATTCTGCGTTTCATAGTTTCAAATAGAGATCCCAGATTCACCTCCGGATTCTAGGAAAGTTTGCAAGAGGATTTGGGAACCAAGTTGAATTTTAGTACAGTTTTTCATCCACAGATTGATCGCCAATCAAAGAGGACAATAAAGACATTGGATGTAATGTTAAGATCTTGTGTTATAGACTTCAAAGGCTCATGGGATGATCATTTACCTTTAATTGAGTTTTCTTATAATAATTCCTAGTACTCAGGAATTCAAATGGCACCTTATGAAGCTTTGTATGGTAGGTGGTGCAAAACTCTTATTTGTTGGGATGAGGAAGGTGAAAGGAGACTTTTAGGACCCGAGTTGGTACAAGTTACAATTGAAAAGATTAATTTGGTGAAGTAGAGACTTAAAGCAGTTCAAGATATGATGAAGATCTATACGGATGCACATAGAAAGGAGATGGAATATGAAGTTGGAGATAAAGTATTTCTTTAAGCCTCACCATAGAAAGGAGTCTTAAAATTTGGTAAAAAGGCAAGCTTAGTCCCTCATATATTAGTCCCTTATGAAATTATTGAAAGGATTGGGCCTATAGCCTATAAGTTAGCCCTACTGCCAGAATTATCCAAGATTCACAATGTCTTTCATGTATCAATGTTGAGGAGATACAGATCGGATCCTTCACACATAGTCTAACCTTCAGGGGTTCAAATAAGGGAGGATTTGACTTATGAAGAACAGCTAGTAGAGATTCTGTATTTAAAGGAAAAGGCCTTGAGAAACAAGACTATGAAGCTAGTTAAAGTCTTATGGAAGAACTATGCAAGAAAAGAAGCAACGTGGGAACCTTTGGAAGCCATGAAGGAGAACTATCCACATCTACTTGTAGACATAGGTAAGAATTTCGAGGAAGAAATTCTTTAAGGGGAGAATTGTTGGACCCCACATGACTTAAGAAGTCACAACTGTGACTTTTCCTAGTTTGCACAGTTGTGACTTGAGAAGTCACCTAGAAAATTTTTATTAAGTTATATGTTTCAATTTATTAACGGAAATGTTAGAATTAAGTTAAAGAGTTAGAAGGCATTAGATTAAACATAGAAGGGTAAGCTTGGAAAGATAAAAGTTGTCTTAAATTAATAAGAAAAGAAATGAGAAAGAGTGGAGAGTCATAGTGGAGAAGTAAGAAACAGAGAAAGAAAAACTTGAAGAAGAGAAGCAGGAACTGAACATTATGAGAAGAAGAAGGAAAGAAAGGACAAAAAAAAGAAAGAAGAAGAAGGAAAAGATTCAACTGAGTTTTTAGGTATTCTCTATTTATTCTTCTTGCTTTGGTAGAAGAAGGAACTAGAGAAAATGAGTTTTTGTATGCTGAATATGAAAGGAGAAAGAAGAGAACCAAGAAATCCATTTTCTTAGATTTTCATGGATTTTCAACTAGATCTTAGTTATTCTAACTTAGATAAATCATGAGTAGGTTAAGTCTAAGCTTCCTTTTGGATATTAGATCTTTAAGGATTTTCTATAGTATATTGGTTGAATGAAAGTTTGTTTGTTTGAAGGGAATCAAGAAATCAAATCCAAGAGCAAGAGGAAAGGCAAACTTGATTTGGAGTTGTTATTAATTAGGTGGGTAATATGTTTATGGTTATTATGATGATGGGCTAATTTCTAAAATGTTTGTGTGATTAAATGTTTGTCTTTGAATCATTGTGAATGTGGAAAAAATGAACTGTGATTTGTTATCTTGTTATGCTTGAAAGATTTTACTGCAATTTGTATTGATGAAAAACAGAAAAGTCTAAGAAGCATGAAAGTATGAATATGTGATGAAATGTGTGAGCATCGAAATTTGCTTGTGTGTGGGAAAGAGAGATACCATTTTATTCTTCACGTATACGTTGACTTAAAGCCTTCTCCCAGTTGCCCGCTTGTGGCATATGTGCTCCAAAGAAACAAACTCATTTCGTACATGGTGTAAACTTCGATTTTGTCATTTCGTTCCATAGGATTCTCTCAAGCCATTATATATATGCATTTCTCTTTGAATTATTGAGCATGTGATGTGATGAAATGCTACGTTTTGATGATTTAAAAATATATGATTTAATTTATGTGATACCATGTTTGTTTATAATCTTGAACTATGGATAATCTTATTATTATATTCAAATGTGATATAAAAATATGTCTATGCTTAGTTGTATGTGTGGCTCGTCACCAAAGGCTATAAACATATTAGCCTTTGAGCTTCATAGCTCACCCCATTATTTCCACTCCTCAGGTGTAGAACAAGCAGATCATTGAGCCTTGCAAACTTCGGCAATCTCTAGGAAACCAAAATTCGAACACATTTGATAACTTTGCAAGCATATAAAGCATGGGCATTCATGTTGTATTTTAGGATTATGATATTTTTTCAACTCTTGATATGTAGTTAAAGTTATGTATAGACTCTGCATTGTTTGAGAATTGAAACTTGTTTTTTTTGGTAAATGGAAGAAGAGTTGAAGGGTTTCTCTCTTAAACATGTTCAAATTCTCTTCTCTGTTAAGTTGTTAATTTCGGCTAAGAATAAAATTGTATGTTGTCTGATGGATATTGGATAGATTTATTTAAAGTAGATTGTTATGTTAGGAGTTTTGTGAGTATGTAAAGTGCTAGTTGGATTCGGATCTTTTAGAAAATGTATAGAAGTTCATATAGGCAGTAGAGAAAAAGGGGGACAGAAATTATGTTTTGACTTCCACAAATAAACTGTATTGATCTAAGTATAATTAGAAAAAGTTGTCTTCATAAAAGTTGTAGATTATTCTCTTACCTTTCAAACGACATGAAGATTGTAATTTTTGGATATCATATTAGAGAGTTATGAGTTTTACAAGTTAGAGTGCACAGTTAGAGTGCATGATCGTACACATGCATGATCTTGTCCGACCCCTTATATTTTTAAGAGTGCATGTTCATGCACACGCATGATCATGACCAACCCCATGTTAAGTGGAAATGCATGATCATACACAAGCACTCGTGACTAGGCTAGTTTTTCTTATAAGGTGCATGATCGTGCTTATGCACAATTGTGCACACCCCTTTTCTTATAAGGCATGACCTTTTCTAATGCACGGCCATGACTCCTTATAGTCACGACTGTGACCTCAAATCCTTTTCATAATCACAGCCGTGACTCCTCTTAGTCACGACCGTAACTTTTTATTTATCAAGTGAAATTTTCTTAGTCACAATCCATGACATTTTAACTTCTTTTTGTTATTTTAATTTATTTTTAATTTATTCTCTCATTTGATCTTCACCAACCTGACTTTTTATTTATCAGGTGAAATTTTCTTAGTTATAATCCGTGACTTTTTGACTTCTTTTTGTTATTTTATTTTCTTTTTATTTTCTTTTCTCACTTGATCTTCACCTATTCCTCTCGTAATGAGTCCATGAATTAAGTTCCAAGACCTGAGCTCAACATCTTTAGTATCAGAGGCCACAGTTTTCAAGGATTCCTAGGCTTAGAATATGTTATAATATGAATTATTATGATGTGTAATAAAATGTTTGCATTGCTGAATTACATTATTAAATTGATTGATTGCATTGAGTCACATGCATAACATGCATACATGTAGGAAATGAGATTAAAATGCGATGAAAGCTAATTGTTAATATATGAATTGAAGGAGTAAAATGCCACCTCATAAAAAGACACGAGGAGTTTTGCAAGGATCTGTTGCACCTGATTCTCAACCAAGAGAGGAGGGTAATGATGAGTCAAGAGCCCCAGCGATTACTGAAGTTATCGTAGGGCAAGATAGTGAGCCCTTTTGACCACCAATGCCTGATTCATCTCTTCCTCCTGAGCAAGTGCCTAATCCTTTTAATCCTAGACTGTTCCAAGCCTTTGCTCAAGCTTTTGTCTAGGCCATGGGCTAGATGCCATCAACTTCTACGCTAGCCCTAACTAAGAAAGGGAGACAATTTGATAAGCTGAGGAAGTATAGAGTAACGGAGTTTTATGGAACAACCGATCAGAGGAAGGTGAAACTTGGTTGAGAAAGAAAGAAAGAATATTGGAACAGATAGACTGTGAGGATGATGAAAGGTTAGTGTATGCTATAAGTCTGCTACAAGAGGTGCCTTGCAGTGGTGGGAAAGTGTACTAGGAAGTCAGATAAAACCACCAATGTTGATATAGAAGGATTTCCAAGCTGCTTATAGGAAGAAATATTTGTTTGATATGTATATCTAGTAGAAGCAGAAGGAGTTTTTGAGTCTCATCCAGAGCGAGATGACGGTGAGTGAATATGAGCGCAAATTCACACATTTGACCCTATATGCAACTGATAGGATGATGAGTGAAGCGGCTAAGCACTGAAGGTTTGAAGCGGGATTACATTTGGCCAACAGAGAAATAGTGGTGTCATAACAATTTTGTGATTTCTAATAGCTGGTAGAAGCTGCGTTAAGGTTTGAGAACATAGAGAATATAAAGAGCGCAATGAACAAAAAGACGAAAGGAAGAAAACAATTTAGGAGAGGAGGTAGTAGCAATGCTTTTATGCTAAAAAGGAGTTCTAGGACCTTCCCCACACAGTCTGATGTTAGGAGCAGTGGTGCAAGCAGGCCCAAATTGACGAGAACTATTTCTCTTCAAGCCCCTACTATTGGAGGCAGTAGAAAAGGAGAGGGGGAAAAGTCATCCTTTCCTAAATGTGATCAATGTATCAAATTCCATAAAGGAGAGTGCTATAGACCGACTGGCACTTGTTTCAACTGTAAAGAAAAAGGGCATATGGCTAGAGAATGTCCGTAGTATGCCAAACGAGAGGGAATTCAGATGTAAGTTTCAAAAAGGGCTGAGACTGTGGAAGTAAAGTTTGCAACTGAAGTGGGCAGTTCCAGTGTAGCTAAGAAAGTAAATCACTTAGGAAAATCAAGGGAGTAAGCACTAGCTAGGGTATTTGCAATGACGAGAAAGGAAGCAGAAGCAGCTCTAAAGGTTGTGACTGGTATGGTTAAATTGTTTAATAATGATATTTTATTTTAATTGATCCGGGATCTACCCACTCTTTTATTTTGTCAAGTATAATTTTGCATAATAGAAATTTGAGTACATTAGATAGTCCTTTGATGGTTAGTACCTCGATTGGTCAGTATATCATTATTAGTCATGTTTATCGAGAGTGTGAAATATACATTGGTGAAGTAAAATTTGTGGTGGATTTCATGCCATTGAAGATGAAGAGATTAGATGTGATTTTGGGCATGGATACCTTAGAAAAATATAATGCCAATTTGAATTGCAAACAGAAGATAATAGAGTTTGAGTTGGACAAAGGTGAAATGGTGGTGTTTGTGGGAGATAGGAAAGTAATCCCACCTAGAATAATTTCAACTATAACAACAGTGAAAATGATGAGGAAAGGATGTGAAGCTTTTTTGGCATATGTGGTAGACACAAAGGTAGATGAAGGAAAATTAGAAGATATTCTTGTAGTCAAGGAATTTCCAGATGTCTTTCCAGAGGAATTACTAAGTTTACCACCACCTAGAGAGATCAAGTTCACTATAGAGTTTCTTCCAAGCACAGTACCAATATCAATTCTACCTTATAGAATGGCTTCATCATAATTGAAGGAGCTTAAAGAGCAGCTAGAAGGGCTGTTGGAGAAAGGTCTTATTAAGCCTAGCTCTTTGCCTTGGGGAGCTCCTATTCTTTTTATGAAGAAGAAAGATGGATCCTTGAGAATGTGTGTGGACTATAGGAAGCTCAACCATGTCACCATTAAGAATAGATATCCTCTTCCATGCATAGATGATTTGTTTGATCAGCTGTAAGGAGCAAAAGTCTTCTCTAAGATAGACTTGAGATCTGGTTATCACCAATTGAGAATAAAGACATCTGATGTGTCAAAGACTGCTTTCATAACACGATATGGGCATTTGGAGTTCTTAGTTATGCCCTTTGGATTAACTAATACCCCTGCAACCTTCGTGGACTTAATGAATAGAGTCTTCAAGTCTTTCTTAGAACAATTTATCAAAGTCTTTATTGATGATATATTGATTTATTCCAAGAGTGACAAGGAGCATGAAGAGTACTTAAGGATTGCTTTGGAGACATTAAGGAAGAAAAAGTTGTATGCTAAATTTAATAAATGTGAATTTTGGCTAAAGAAAGTGGTGTTTCTTGGACATGTAATTTCAAAAAAAGGAGTACATATGGGTCCAAGAAAAATATAAACTGTAGTTAAATAGGAAGCACCCAAGAATGTAATAGAAGTGAGGAGTTTCTTGGGTTTAGCTAGTTATTACAGAAGATTTGTAGAAGGCTTTTCCATAATAGTAGTCGCACTCACCAAATTGAAAAAGAAGAGTCTGAAGTTTGTATGGACAGAAAAACATTAGAAGAGCTTTGAGGAATTGAAGAATAGGCTCACAACTACACCAATTCTGACCTTTCCTTCTAGTAGTGATGGATACATAGTATATAGTAATGCCTCAAGGAAAGGATTGGGGTGTGTGTTGATGCAAGGAAATAAAGTGATTGCCTATGCTTCTAGGCAATTAAAACCCTACGACTCAGGCCAAACACTAGGTTATTCGATAGCAAGGGTTAAATAATGAGCTCTTCTTAATTAACTATCACTTAAGGAAAAATCGGAGTTAACAAAACTTGTTATTAATCTATGATCAATAGTTCAAAGAGAGGTATGAAGACAGCAATTCAATGAAATATGTCTAATTGGGTATAGGCTAAGATTGAACTAAATAACCAGGTCCCTAACGAATTCATCACTCTCATCATTTTTGCATGTTTTCTGTAATTTTTTCATTAGTTTAGTTTTATTTTATTTTATTTATTAAACCAATACAACATCCCCTAAAAAAAATAAACACCGATTATTTTCATTTTAAAAGCTTTACACACACACTCTGTAGGATCGACTTAAACTCAGCACTACTATAGTTTTAGGTCCAGTTATTTTAAATAGTGTTACAATGCGCTACATAAATTACTTTTTACTCACTCTCTTGATTTGTTGTCAAGTATAAGCATGCATAATTGTCACAAATTCTATAATATATATTTAATCAATAATAATCAAAGTCACAAAATAAATTCAAAATAAATCATAATCTAAAATTTAGAAACTCATAAACATGTTAAACATCTTGGAATTCAGGTTACATATCAATATTGATGAAATAAATAAAGGAAAAGAACAAAACTCTATTTAGGTCTTGATCTAGAAAACTGGGATTCATGAATGTTCTTGATCTCCCACTTTTAATCCACTTTGGTGTGTTGGTTATTGCCTTTTTGGTGAGTTTTACATTGTTAAATAGTGTATTAAGGTCTTGGGAGTGTAACTATGGTTTTCCGACTTTAATTGTTCTAAAAATGCCCTCAAATCCTAAAATAGATGAAAAAACTCGCGCCTAGGAAGTTTCTGTCATGATTGTCACATAGTAATCATAATCATGACACTGAAAAATTTATCTTTGTCACGATCGTGAGTCTAGGAAATTTCTCTTTGTCATAATTGTGAACCTGCTTATGCAGCCCCATGCACCTCCATCCTCCTTGTTCTTTAATTATCTAATTTCCAACACTAACAAACACATCAAACACCTCAAAAAAAACATAAAACTAATATTGAAATCATGTTTTAAACTATACAAACACTTAAAATATAAACATAAACTCACATTAACTCAATTATAAACCTATAAATATGATAATTATCTGATAATCACCTAAAAACACACTAAAACATCTATCAAAACATAGTATAAACTATACCTATCAATATCCCCACACTTAAACTTTTTCTTGTCCTTAGGCAAAAGCAAAAACACAACTCGAATAAACCAAACAGAAGCATATAAGAGCACATTCATATAATTGGCAATAATATAATGGCATCAATTCTTATGGAATCAATTTAACTGCAAACATCAATCATTTAAATTGTGCCAACATAATACCCTATTCCTTTTATGTTTAAGCACTTTGAATGGAATATACATATTAATCAAAATATTAGCACCTTATTTATACACCTAAGGCACTTATACACATACATTTATAATTAGTAATCAATTAAACATGCAATTATCACTAAGTATCCTTTTATGAAATTTTTTGCTATTTTCAAAGATCAGTAGGTTTTATTTATCAAAACACCATTTTTTAATGTTCTTTAACATTAACCTAGTATTTTGACAAGAAATCAAACACCTTGTCATAAATGTCCCCTAATTACTCAACTAAGATAAATTGTTATTATTTCGCTTGGTTGGATATCATTCTAACCTGAATGCCCTCGATTACTTAGCTATATCACATCCTCAACTGGCTACAAGCTCTATTCGTAACCTAATTTTTTTCAAAAAGGGCCAGCAAAATAGTGATTTATTTAACAAAACATTTTTCTTATCACATTCTTAGCCTACCTCATTTATTTTTAGTCAATCATCCTTGTCAAAGGTTACTAATGATGCTAACTCATTAAATTGACTTATAAATATAAATTTATACAACAAATTTCGTAAAGTGACCAAAATAGGTGTCATATTCTAATTAACATGCATATTCATCCAAATATACTTAAAATAGAAAATTCATAAAATATGCCTTTACAAATTAAAAGACCATGTTCAAAGCTAAACTAATTCCATGAAATTTTTCCATTGAAACATTGATACATTTCAAACATATGCAACATAAGTTCACACAATGTCAATCTAATCAAAAACTAACATTGTATGATATGCAAATTTCACACACATATGACATGCTAATGCACAAACTTCCCTACACTTGGACAACACATTTTCCTTAATGTGAGAAAACAAACAACAGATAAATGGAAATAAAAATGACAAGAAATAACAAAAAGAAAAGGTTAAGAGAACAAAACCATTTATGGAGATTAAGGTGGTGATGGTATTGCTGAAGACATTTGAACAAGTTAAATAGCAAAGTCATTATAAATCTTCTTGATATCACATCACTGTCGTTGTTATTCTTGTGCCATCTCCTTAAAAAGTATGTTATTATTGGAGACCAAACTGAATACCTTCTCCTAGCCTTCCTCTTCACCATATTCTGTTTCTTCACTTATTAAGACCTTAGGTTGCTGTTGTGCTGGTGCTGAACTAGAACTATCTTGTTTTGTCTTGTGACATGAGTTTTGGAATAATATCTCAAAGTTCTATGAGATGGACAGCTAGGATCCCAGCTCGTCTTAAGTGAATTTGATTTTAAAAAGTTAGGAAAAACAATGGTTAGTCCTTTAACATCAACACTATAGTAAACAATAAGCACAGTAACAATATATCCCATGCTAAGATGACTACTTTTCTTTTTAAGAGTGGTAGCTATAAATTGAAAAATATGAGTGATTGTGCAAACTTTTACATTATTATCCATGCACCACAAAATGAATAATTATTTAACAAATCATTTTTCACTTTTTTATTTATCCAAAATAGTCTAACAGTAAAATTGTGCAATAACAAATGCTTAGGAATAAGAATGACATTATTGTGAGCATTTAGAACATCAAATTTATCTAACCATATTAAATTTTTTCAATACCTTTTAACATAAAAATCATCATATTTTTTAATTATATTTGACTAAAATAGTCCACCAATGTTAGTCGAAGCATCACAATTCAAATGATATGGTTCACCTCTCAATCTAAACCAAAATTCAGTCAAATCTCGTACCGCTAATTCTCAAGTATTACAAAATTTAAGGTTTAATTCCTTATATACAATATAATCAAAATTAGTAAAATTATCCCATTAAATTTTATAACTCGAAGTCTCAACCTTGTCTTTCGACCCTAGATTGCCTAAAATGTCAAAATCAAAGTATCTAGGGGCATTAACAATCCTAGAGCGAAGAGCTTAGAATCAGATTCCTTCTTCTTCCAAATAAATCAGAACAGGAGCTTTAAAGTTTATAGCCTTAGCCGTATCCCTCTCCCCACCGCTTATACTTTTCCTTTGATTGTGAGTGTTTATCACTTTTTTTGATTCTTGAAGCCATAAATAGATGTATACCTACACAATAAACCAAGGACAAAACAAAATACATCAAAAAAACCCAAAAAATGTGAATAGTGAAAAGAACCATAAGATCTTGTAAAAGCCACTCCAAAAATTTGAGGTTTGTGTGGAAATTATGAAATATGTATAGGAGGAATGAAAATATGGTTGAAAGAATAAGTGATAACCCTAAAGAAAGTGGAGAGAATTGTAGTGGTGGCTAAGATTTTAGAGAGATAAAATGTGTGTGAAAGATGAGAAAAGATGAAGAGATAGGGTTGAAGAACGAGGGGTAAATTGGGGTTTACGAAGGATAATTGACATGTGGGATGGTATGACTGCAATCATGATCATGATATAATCAAAATTCAAACATGCATGATGGTGACTCCCATGTCACGATCGTGACATGCTAAAATTTGTCACCTTTATCCCTTTTTGATGTTTTTTCATAATTTAAACTCCAAGCTTGCTTCCCTAACTTGCAATAATTTTATAAAAATGAAATTTGGCCATCTAAACCACTCTAAAAACATTTAAAATAAAAATTTAATACTAGAATTCAATAAAAACCTAACAATCAAAATTTGCTAATTTATGGTCATTAGTTTGACAATTCATCATCTGAAATATTTTTAATCATTGGAAAGGAAAGAAAAGAAATTACTTCCCTTTCTATTGAAAATACTCCTCTGAGACACAGTTTTCATCTATGTTTGTTCACATAGAAGGTTTCCTTTTTTATTTTCTAATTCTGAAGCTCCGTCTGCACATACGTGGGTTACTTTGAAAGGCCTACTCCACCTTGATTTGAGCTTTCTTGGAAACAACTTTAATCTCAAATTATATAATAAAACTACATCTTATACTTTGAACTCTTTCTTCTTAATATAAGAATCATGCCACTTCTTCACCTTTTCTTTGTATAATTTGACATTCTCATACACATTTAAGCAAAGCTAATTGAGTTTGTTCAATTTTAGGAGCCTTCACTCGCTTGCTTCCAATCAAAGTTTAAAGGTTTTGTCACCTAGTATGCTTTATGCTCTAGTTCAATGGGCAAATCAAAAGTTTTACTGTACACAAGTCTGAAGGAGTCATCCCGATCGAAGTTTTGAAGGCAGTTTGATAAGCCCATAAGGCTTCATCCAGCTTTAATATCCAGTCCTTCCTTAAATGATTCACTATCTTCTTTAATATTTGTTTTAGCTTATAGTTACGACTTCCACTTATCCATGTATTTGTAGGTGGTATAGAGTGGTGAAACGATGTTGAACTCCATATCTTTTTATAAGAGTATCAAAATATTTATTGTAAAAATGTGCTCCTCCATTTTTTATTATCACTCGTGGCACTCTAAACCAATTGAACAATCTTTTAATAAATTTTAAAACTACCTTGCAATGATTCTTTAGAGTTACCATGGCTTCAGCCCATCGTGACACATAGTCCAGTCTTAATAAAATATACATGTTTTCTATGGAAGATGGGAAAGGGCTCATGAAGTCAAGTCCCTACATATAGAAAACTTCGACTACTAAAATGTTAGATAAATACATCTCATCTCTTTTTGGGATGTTACCCATTTTTTGGTTTGTTGCTTTATACCATGAACTCCTAAGCATCCTTAAATAGATTCGGCTAATAAAATCTACATTCCAGTACTCGCAACACTATTTTGTTTGCTTCATATTACCTAACATACATAGCTTCATGACATTGCATCAATATATCTAACATCTCCTCCTTTGAAAAACATTTCCTTATCAGCCTATAAGCACATGTTAGATATAAGATCGAGTCATCCCGTTAATAATGGTACACTTAGACAATAGTCAAGTTTTCTATATATGATAAATCCAAAAGAAGCGTACCGTTTGTAAAAAAGTTTATTATATCAACATACCATAGTGCAACAAGGTAGTCAAGCAACATTAAGGTTTCATCGAGGAATTGCTCATAAATATCATCGCTCTAGTCAATTTCCCCTCCTTTCAAACATGATAAGTAGTTAACTACCACATTGTATACTCCCTTCTTATGTTTGATCTCAATGTCAAATTCTTGTAATAAGAGAACCCATCAAATAAGCCTCAGTTTTGCATCCTTCTTGAACAAAAAATACCTAAGTGCTTAAAAGATATGACCGAAACTTGTCATATACGTAAACCACCACTAGCAACTTCTTCTTAATGATTGTATAATTTAATTGGGACTGATTTAATTTCTTGCTTTTGTAATATACCGCATGTAGTTTTATATCCTTCCTTTGGCCTAACAAGCAACCCACAGCTTGGTTGCTAGCATAACATATGACTTCAAATGGCAATGACCAGTCTGATGACATTAAGATTGGTGTTGATATTAGTATCTCCTTTAGTTGATTAAACATAGATAAAAAATTATCATCAAAATTAAAAGGCACTTCCTTTATTAACAGGTTTGTCAGAGGTCTAACAATTTATGAGAATTTCTTAATAAAGCAGTGATAAAATCCTCTATGACATAGAAATGCTCACATGCCTCTAAAATTAATAAATGGTGGAAGCTTCTCTATGACCTGTCTTTACTCTGCCCACTTCAATTCCTTGACAAGATATTTTACATCCCAACACTAAGCTCTTATACACCATGAAGTGACACTTCTCTTAGTTTAGAACTAAACGTGATTTAACAAATCTTTGGATTACTCTATCCAAATTTGTTAGGCATTGTTCAAAAGAGTCTGTAAAAACTAAAAATCATCCATAAGGACTTTCATAATGTCCTATATCATATTTGCAAAGATAGACATCATGCAACTTTGAAATGTAGCTGGGGTGTTGCATAACTTGAAAGGAATCTATCTATATGCAAATGTTCCATAAGGACATGTAAATGTGGTCTTTTCTTGGTCATCTAGATAGATAAAAATATGTTTGTATCCTGAGTAACTCTCCAGGAAGCAGTAGAATGAATGAACAACCGCCTTTCAATCATTTGATTAATGAATGAGAGAGGAAAGTAATTCTTTTTAGTCACATTGTTGAGTTTGTGATAATAAATATAAACTCTCCATCTTGTGACTATTTTCGTGGAAATCAGCTCTTCACTTTCACTCTTCATTAAGGCCATTCCATTGATCTTTAGTACATATTGTACCGGGATAACCCATTTGCTATTTGATATTAGGTGTATGATACGCGTGTCTAAAAGCTTAACTACTTCCTTTTTTATTAGTCCCTTCATATGAGGGTTTAAAATTCATTGACATTACCTCATTGCTGTACTTCCTTTTTGAGGTTTATCCTATACATAACAATGTTTGGGCTTATACCTCGCATGTCAAATATTTATCATCTCATGACCTTCATCCACTTCATTATGATCTTTACAACCCTACTCCCTTATTCCCCATCCACATGATTGGAAACAATAATGGATAGAGTTTGGCCCTCATCTAGAAAGGCATATCTAAGGTTTGTGGTTAAAGGCTTAAGCTTTAAAGTTGGTGGTTTCCCAATGGAGGGTGATATGGGTGCTTCGCTTCTTACTAATATATCTTGCAATATTTGATCACCCAACTCTTCTATCTTAATTTCTTCCTCAGACTCAGCTTCTTTCACCTTCCTAGCTTCCTCATATTTAACTTCTTCAAAGTAGCTCTCCTCTTACTCTTTAATACATTCATCTATAATATCAATCTTCACGTCAGAGCTACTTTCTTTCATATTTTTCAAGCCTTTTTTCATGTTGAACTTTACTTGATCCTCACCAATTCAAAGTGTTAGTTTGCCTTCATGAATGTTTATTAATGCTCTCTTAATGCTCATGAAAGTCCATCCAAGAATTAGTGGATAGTGGATAGTTCCTATCCTCTTCAAAATCTAGGACTATAAAGTTCATAAGAATATTAAACTTGTCCACTTGTATTAATCTCCTACCACCTGAAATGATCTCTTAATTAATTAATCCACCAACTGAATAAGCATCGAAGTTGGTTTCATCTTGCCTTTGTAAATATTAATAAAGACATAAGATTTGTAGTTATGTCTAAGTTTTATAAACACTTTGTGAACTTGAATTCATAAACCACACAAGGTATTATGAAACTCCCTAGATCCTTTAGCTTCGAAGGCATATGACTGGTGATAATGGAGCTCCAACTTCCTATTAATGCTACCATTTGGTTATTTTCCTAAGTCTACTTCTTTGATAATATGTCTTTCAATAACTTAGTGTATTTGGGTATATGTTCCAATTCCTCCACAATAGATAAATTAATTTTCAAAGTATTTAACTTTTCCATGAACTTTACAAATTGTGCATCCAGTTTGTTCTTTTTTACTTGTTAGAGAATGGAATCTTTAGTGGATTTGACAGAGATGAAATGTAAGGAGGGTACTCACTCTTGTCTTCATCTAACATGTGTTTAATTGATTATACATTTATTCCATAACACTTAGTGTTTAATGATAGGAAATGCTTAAGATATTTACTTTAGTTCATATTTAGGTTTAAGTACAATTTGGAAGCAAAAGAGCTAAAGTGAGTCAAAAGCAATATATATGAGCTGTCTTCTCAAGATTCACACTCACTTGTCTTCATGGAATAAGAAGGAGAAGGATTAGAGCTAAAGGAGACAATAAAACACCAACAGGAATGAAGAGTGACATTGTTATGGCCATAAGATACATCTCACGGCTATGAAAAATAATTCATGGCCATAAGAGGTTTGTCACACTCATGACACACTTGTTATAGGCGTGACACTAGACATATGCTAGTTATCTCATTTTAACCCTACATTTCAATATAAAACAACATGATGTGACAACAGACATATGTTTCATTTGGGGTTTTCATTTTGGGAGTGAACTTTTAGTTTTAAAGAAGAAAAGGGGCAAAGCTACATTCCTTTGGAAACCTATAGAAAGCTAGCTTCCCGATGCCAGTTCGGAGGTGACGTCAACATCAAAGAACATGGTTAAGCATATCTTTAATTGTTTTTATTTTTCTTTCTCTCTTAGAAATTGATTATGTTATCCTATGTTTACTATTTGGGTATTGTGTTAAGATTATCTTAACATGTTCATTGGATTGTTTTATTATGAACCCATTGCTAGAATCTTCAATATAATTCGTAATTATTATGTTGAGATTCATTTGTGGCAACTAATGGTTTTAGATTATTAAGGATACAATCCCTACTTGTGTCTCTGATCTGTGTCGATCATTAGGGATAACATAACTTGGGTTAAATGACCCAAGCGTATATGGTTGCTACCTTGATTAGTCTGTTTTTTAACTTGTAATATGGTTGTCCAATTAAATCTAGAGAGCTTATCCTAGATTATTTGATGGCTAGGTTTAATTAATGAGCGTCTCTAAATTAAACACGATCTAAAGGAAAGCCAAGGTTAATAGAGCTTATCGTACATTCCTTTGGAAACCTATAGAAAGCTAGCTTCCCGATGCCAGTTCGGAGGTGACGTCAACATCAAAGAACATGGTTAAGCATATCTTTAATTGTTTTTATTTTTCTTTCTCTCTTAGAAATTGATTATGTTATCCTATGTTTACTATTTGGGTATTGTGTTAAGATTATCTTAACATGTTCATTGGATTGTTTTATTATGAACCCATTGCTAGAATCTTCAATATAATTCGTAATTATTATGTTGAGATTCATTTGTGGCAACTAATGGTTTTAGATTATTAAGGATACAATCCCTACTTGTGTCTCTGATCTGTGTCGATCATTAGGGATAACATAACTTGGGTTAAATGACCCAAGCGTATATGGTTGCTACCTTGATTAGTCTGTTTTTTAACTTGTAATATGGTTGTCCAATTAAATCTAGAGAGCTTATCCTAGATTATTTGATGGCTAGGTTTAATTAATGAGCGTCTCTAAATTAAACACGATCTAAAGGAAAGCCAAGGTTAATAGAGCTTATCGTTAAGTCATTTTAATAGTTGCTTGGAGAGGTAAGAGAACAACAATTCAATGAAGTATGTTTAATTGAATGTAGCTGAGATAGAACCCATGTTTGGGTTCCTAAAGAATTCATCACTTTCATCATTTTTGAATATTTTATTTAATTTGTTTTCATTAGTTTAGTTCTCTTTTCTTGTATGAAAACCAAACTGAACCCCCTAACCTAAACACCAATTGACTTCATTTCAAAAGATTTACACACACTCTCAGTGGGTCAACCTAGACTTACCACTTTTATAGTTGTAGATCTAATTATTTTGAGTAGTGTTATGATGTGTTATGTCAATTTTTGCGTCTTTACTGGGGACTGTGGTGCTTTAGGTTTTGTTCTTGATTTTAATTAGTGTTTTGTACATGTTTGTTTATAATTACTTTCTTTTCAATTATTTTATAATCTTTTCACTTTTTGTTTGTTAAAAAATTTAAAATTACATGGATGGAATTTTTTTGTAACTCATATTCCCAATCTTATATCCATGTTTGGAGTGATCATATAAAATTTAGTTATAGATGGGATAATCAATATAATTACTTCTTGATAATATACAGGACACATAGCAATTACCATATAGACCAAAAGCTTCTTATCAGGACTCAAGTACCTATATGGAAGACTTGCTTAATATTATGACTGGTAATAATACTCAACTTCAACAGGGTATTCAATAGAGTGTACAATAGTTCTAGGAGGATATGATGTAACTTCAGCAGAATTTGATGCAATTCCACCAGGATACAATGTCTAGACTCTAGAATGTGGCAAGCCAGATGGATCAAATGACAAAATTTCTTGACCACCTAGCATCACAAAGTGAAGAGGACCAGCCATATCAACCAGAGGTGTACCCAAATGATGTTAATGTAGAAACCTTATAGAGTGAAGGGGAGCTTGAGAATCTGGAAAGAACCACTCAAGGAATTGCTTGTGTCGAAGAAGTAAAGGAGGAACTCGAAGGATAAAAGGAGATATCATTTAGCTCAAAGATAAATACTAAGTTCCTAATTATTATTGAAACTAACCCTTCAGCTTTGCCTAATAGATTAGAGAACTTAAACGAAGAAGAAAAAGGTGAAGAGACGCTCAAAATATTTTAAGAGTTCATGGACTCAGCAGAGATTGGAAGTTTGAAGATAGGGAGGATGCTGGAGGTGAATAATCATCAACCTAAACCCTATCC
The DNA here is from genome assembly GCA_027563885.1 of Erythroxylum longipes. Classification (NCBI taxonomy): domain Eukaryota; kingdom Viridiplantae; phylum Streptophyta; class Magnoliopsida; order Malpighiales; family Erythroxylaceae; genus Erythroxylum; species Erythroxylum longipes. The sequence continues at coordinate 38,265 of JAOQMS010014877.1, forward strand.
TGAAGAAACTCCAGTGGAGGAAGTGCATATGACACCCAAAGATCAAAATTTTGTAAAGTGAGGGAAAAAAAAGGAGTCGAGCCAGTGACAATAGACAAAGGTGTTTCTTGGTAGGCAACCCAAGGGAAGTTAATTTCTTTTCCTTTACATTTTCACATTTCTTTCTTATATGCATATGTTTTTTAATTTTTTTGTTCTTGCTTGTTTTTTAGTTTTCAACCAAAAGAGAGAGAGAATAAAACAACAAATAAACATTTTCTCTTTTTCTATTGCTTCTAGGATGATATAGTTATGATTAGAGAGTGAATTGGATAGAAGAATCTATAGCAACTTAGCGTTTAATTTTACTCTTGTGATTAGTCAATATGCATTATCTTTAGAAGAGTAGTGATTAGTGGTAGATACAAGCCAGTTAGATTTTGAGCCTTATTTGACTTACACATCCATATTAGTCTCATTGTCTTTTGTTTATGTATGGCCTTCATGACATATACATCCTAACTTTACCTTGAATTTCTATTTGAGACCACATTTTTATCACATGCTAGAACATGAAAATGATTAGGCATTCTTTGTTTCATGAGCCACATTAGCGAAATATCCTACCTATTAATATGAATTTTCTCTTTATTAAGCCCCTTTGAGCTTTATTAGCCTTTATTTTTGTGCTAACCAACTTACATGCCTTAAACATAACCAAATGTCCCACCTAAGAATTAAAGCTAGTGGAGTATTTGTTGATTATTGAGTTTAAGGATGTACAAAAGCATAAGAGTAAGAGTATGCATATGTGTGAGATGGTTAAAAATTAGGATGTTATTTTATGTCTTATCAATGAAATTCCCATGTTTATGTAACTTTTTTGAATTTTTATATGAAAAGAAAAAAAAAGAGAAAATAAAAAGAAAAAGAAAAGAAAATTTTTTAAATAGAAATATCAAGGAGGAAATGCATATTTTTTGCAAAGTTATTTATGATTAGTCTTTCCTCCTAAATTTGTATGGAATGGCTAATTTGAATATGATGAATATGAGGTAGATGTGGCTTGGAAGGATCACTCCTTATAGTATCAATGTATTTTCATCAATTTTATGAGTGATTGCATCTAGTTGGTTATCCTTTATGTGGTTTGTGGTGTGAGAGCTTGAATTAAGCTAGGAAACATGGTTTTTGCATTCGTCATATTTAACGTACACAATTGTGAGTGAATGTTGGTTTTTGCTCTTGATATTATATTGAGTTTTTTTTTCTTGATTCACTAGCTTTGATGGCTTTTATGCCACTTTACCCAAATACATCTCACCTTACCCTTACCCACATTACAACTTTGAAAAGTTTTTTGATTCATAATTATACATGTGACTCTTAGTGGTGGAAAAATGAAATGATATGCAAAGTTGTGGAATGTCTTGATCATAAATGGTATTTGAGTGTACCTTTGAATCTATCTTATTTAAAACATTTTGCAAGTCTACCTCTAGATTGCGTAGTTTCTAAAGGTGATGAATGTTGATTGATCATAAGTAGAAGCGTTGAATGTTGATTTCTTTCTATAGTTTTTAAAAGTTATTCATCTTTACTTATGATTATTTATTATTATGAAATATGGAAAATGAGTAAGTGTTTTTGTGTTTGTGACTTTAATTTTTATGTTTTGCCTAAGGTCAAAATTTAAGAGTAGGGGAAATTTATGTGCTTGATTTATTATACATTTATTCCTTAACACTTAGTGTTTAATGATACGAAATGCTTAAGACATTCACTTTAGTTCATATTTGGGTTTAGGTATAATTCATAAGCGAAAAAGCTAAAGTAAGTCCAAAGTACTATATTTGAGTCATTTTCTTAAGATTCATACTCACTTGTGATAAGTGTAAATAGCATTGTGTTTAGGGCATAGTTTGATATATGTTTATCCTTTAATTTAGTCATTGAGAATATGTTCAGGTTAGAATTATGTTAATTTGTTAATTATTTGTATTTTGAGTGTTTTATAGGTTAGTACAAGCTTTTGAGCTTAGATATTATGTTTTGGCGTATCTTGATGTGTTTGTTGGTGTTTCAAGGTCAATATCGAAGAATGGAGGAGTTTCAAAAGATATTTGGGCCAAAACAATGGCCCGATCATGACAGAAGGCTTAGATGTAGTCACGATCGTGGCCTGCAGGGCCTTGGTCATAGCCTATGTCAGGCAGACGTATATAAACTCAAGAAAGTCAAGTTTTGAGGGATTTTTTGGACCTTTCGGAGCCCAGAAAAAACTTAAGGTCACCCAAAACAAAAGTGGATATTTAAAGAATAAGAACAGAGGCAGAAATGGAGCTTTACATTTAACCACTCTTGGAAACCTGAAATAGGGAGAAAAAGAAGAGAGAGAAAGAGAAGAAGAAGAGGAAGGAGGAAGAAGAAGTGGATCTCGACGATACTACTCCCCGGATTAGGTGGGATCTTGACGCTGCTACGTTCCCAATTTATCCAACCTAAGTTACAATTTCTCTTTATTTCCTTTTTCATTTAAATGTATAAAGTTTAGATGGATTGTATGGAAATGGATTTCGGGTTATTGATAATGCTCTAAACTCTCCTTCAGGATTTTACTTTGAGTTAATGTTGATTTAGTTATTTTTGGGTCTATTGGTATGGATGTTGTAATTGACTAATCTATTTGCATATTTCAGTAACAAATTGAGAGGTTAAGCCAGATAGAAATGATTAGATCAGATTAGTGAGAGTTAGGCAATCTAATTGACCACTTAATCAATATAGTCGATAATTTCACAGAGAGAGATCCCATGCAAGACCTGATTGTTTATTAGAGAGCTTTAGAACTAATTAGAATTATGGGTAATTTATGAATTGAGAGATTGCAAGTTCCATAATTCGATTAGGGTTTACAATTTAGGGTTTAATGGCTATAACTCGAGAGATAGTAATCAACCCTACGACCATCTAGAACTGACATCCTGTAAACATATATAGTTAGATTAGCATTAAAAATAGGTAAAATCCCCTCTCTCATAACTTGATTAACTCTCTTGGTGAATTTCCATTGTGACATGTGACTACTTAGTTTAATTATGTCTTGTTGACTTTTCCACTTTACAATTTTTGAATCAATTTCCAGTATTTACTTTCCTTGTTTACTTGTCCAGCTTTTATTTCTTTTTATTCTTTTCTTTGAGCCTTAGACAACTTAGGATTAGGCTACTAACCTCCTCGTGGGATCGACCATTCAATACTACAAAGTACGACCCCTGCACTTAGAGATTATTGAGGGTTTTATAAATTGTAGAACTTGCTCAACAAGTTTTTGGCGTTGTTACAGCGTGATCATGCCATTCATGCTTTAAAATTTAGAAACCCTTAAATACTGCAAGCACATAGATCGCGAGGGTAGTATAAGAGGTGTCGATCCTACGAGGAGAGTACTAGCCTAATCCTAAGATGTTTAAAGCTCAAAGAAAAGAATAAAAAGAAATAAAAACTGCACAAGTGAACACGGAAAGTAAATACGAGAATTTGATTAAAGAATTGTAAAGTAGAAATTTCAACAAAACAAAATTTAACTAAGCAGTTATCACAATGGAAATTCGTCAAGGGAGTTAATCAAGTTATAAGAGAGGGGATTTTACCTATCATTAATGCTAATCTAGCCATTTATGTGTTTACGAGGTGTCAATTCTAGATGGTCGTAGAGTTGATTACTCTCTCTCTAGTTATAGCCATTAAAACCTGAATTGTAAACCGTAATCGAATTATAGAACTTGCAATCTCTCAATTCAAAAATTACCCATAATTATAATTAGTTCTAAATCTCTCTAATAAACAATTAGGTCTTGCACGGGATCTCTGTAACACCCCACTCCCGCTGGACCTGAACCCGATACCGATGGTGATATCCGAATCCGTGCCCCTCGAGGGTGGCGTGTCACATCACTTAACATTTAAAACTCGGT
>JAOQMS010014878.1:0-16254 GCA_027563885.1 Erythroxylum longipes
ACACCACCCTCGCGGGGCACGGATTCGGATATCACCATCGATATCGGGTTCGGGTCCAGCGGGAGTGGGGTGTTACATTTGCTCCATTATCTCATTTAGAAAAAATTCAAAGTTGAATTTCAATAATAAGGTTCTATCTTTTATCAGCATTGTTTTCTCTATCCCTTTCTTGCTCCATCGTATTGTTGCTTAGGCAAGAACCACTAGAAAGGTGGGTCTTCTACTCTAGAAGAACCCTACTAAGATTGTGGACCAAACTGCAGCTCCTACTTTAAGTAGCTCTATAGCAGGTGGAGAACTCCATCTATCATCATATCCTGGAAATGTTTCAATTTGCCTTTGTTATACTAGATACTTAATATATTCTTCCAAGATCCAGCAAGTTGTTTTGTTGCTTTTAAAGCATAATAAGGAATCCCATTCTTGTCATTCTCAACTAGACTTGCTTAGGTAGAGATTCTCTATGTTTAGCACTATAAGCTTCTCAGATGAGTTCAAGAAACTCCTCTAGAGAGAAATTTAGAGAAGATATTGCTCCTTTAACACCTTTAGTTGATTGAAAGGACAAAAAATGGCCTTCCATTAACGTAAAAACCTCTCATGATGAAGCACCTAAGGTCTATACTAAGAAGTTAACAAACCAATCAAGGGAGTTAAGTTTCTAGAAAAGGAAATTTTCAAGGGAAGAAGCATAAATTGCTATAGGGAAGTCAAAGAAAATTTCCTAGAGAGAGAAAAGTTTTAGTATGAGCCATTTTCTTATTGTTTTCCCTCTTCTCCTTTTCTTCATTTCTTTCATGTTTTCATTGTATTTAAAAAGTGGGCATTAGGACTTCATGTGATTGTCATACATTAAAAAAATTAATGTTAGAAGATTTGCCTTTTGAATCAACCTTACCTTCCTTGAATTCTTTTTCTAGAAGTTATTTCCCTTTAAAAAAATTTGAACTTCTTAGTGATAAAGATGATCTCTTCATTAGCTCTTCCACTTAAGGATTTTTCATATTCATTTCTTTATTCCTCCTTTAAGCCTTTAAATTCTAGGTTTTTTTCCTTTGAGGAGTTATCTCGTTTTGCATATCTTTTAAACCTCATTTCATAGGTGTAGAGAGATCTAATGAAAAATTACAATGGTAGTGTTGTTAAGTCCTTAACTTATTATATGAATGTCACTTTGGTTTCCTATGTCCTTAAAAGTAACCTAAATAACTCTATCACCATTTCCAAATTCTTCTTAAGGCCTTTGGAATGATTAATAACATAAATAAATCTTGTATACCTTTTTGATACACTTTCGTCAATATTTCATTTGGAATGATTTATATTGATGAGTTAACTTGATTTGTACGCTCATAATGACTTCAAGTGTGTGCTAAATTTCATGAGTAGTTTCATACATGGATACCTTGTTGAATTCATTTTTACTTAGTACATAAAATAATATATGAAGGGTTTATCTATTGAAATAAATAAGTATGTTATCTTAAGGTTCTCATTTTTCCTTTAGTTTGGGCATGTGTTTATCTTCTATAACTTTATAGGAGTTAAATGGCCATCTGAGACTATTTCCCATAAATCAACACTCTCGAACATTAAAAAAATTCATCCTAGTTTTCTAATAAACATAAATATTACCATTAAGGAAAGAAGATCTGCTAATACTTTATCCCTCTTGTTTTGATGATGATGATGATGTAGCTAAGTATACCATCATGATATTTATTCTAGAATTTTGTTTGAAATACTAACTTAAAAGACATACTCTAATATCTCTTGTTATTCTCTATTGGCATCTAAGAAGGGGAGAATTGGGTGTTAGTGAATTTAAATAATTATTTTTATTTAATAAATACAATTGAATAAGGATCAATATAAGATTAAATAAAGAAATAGTTTAATGTAAATCAATCACATAATTAAACAATAATTTAAATAGTATAGGAAAGAAGAAAGGTAAACCAATTTATAACAGTTTAATAAACAACTCTTGCTTACTTTCACTCTCTAAGATACTTCTTAGAATTCCACTAAGTCTCTTCTTTTAATAATGCAAAGAATAAACTATAGGTCCTTATGGAGAGGTAAATCTAACTCTCATATGAGTTAGGGCATGATTAGAAGCTATTAATGTGAATTCGTAAGTAGTTAGTGTGTCTGAATAATCAAAGAACATTTGTTTATACACTCTAATTTTATTCTCTACCAATTGAATAGAACCACAATTAGAATTATAGCATCATAAGTAGAATTGGATTCAAACACAATAAAAAATGATAATATTTTACTTTAAAAATGAAATTGAAAAAAAAAGAAAATAGAATGCAAAAGATTGCTTATCTTACATTATCTCACTAACCTGTAAAATATCCTCATACAAAGCGGTGAAATTGATTTAGATTGGCTTATAATAGATAAGTAACATTGTTAAAGAGTTGTAAGCATCACTATTGATCGGGGTGTTATGCTATGAAAAAGTTTTAACATTTATAACCTCGATATTTCTGCAAGCGCACAGGTCGTTCGCGTAGTACTTAAGGTATCAATCCCAAGAGGAGGGTTAATCTAATCCTAAAATCTAAGGCTTGACTAAATTTTGCAATAAATCAAAATGAACAACTAATGCAGAAATTAACCAATCAAACAATCAATATCAAAAATTAAACTCATAAAATATAAACAAATAGCAATTTTGCACAACCTAATCCAAAAACAACCTAGAAACTACCAATTAAGAGAAAGGGAGTTTTAATTCAAAATTAATGAAAATCTAATCAATTATGCAATTATCGAATTGCTGGGTCTAAACGGTCCTAAGGTGGATTACTCTCTCTCGAGTTATAATCTTTAACCCTAAATTATAATCCCCAATTTAAATTATGGAATTGTAATTTCTTGATCCAATTTACCCAAAACTTAAATTAGTTCTGAATTTGTCTAATAACCTACCAAAAACCTATGCTCGATCTCTCGTTACACGATTTCACTAGTTTGATTCAATTCTTATCTATCAAACTACCTACTCTCGTTAGTCCAATTTGATGATATTCACTCAGTTCATCCTCTCAGTTTATTACCGAATTATTAAGCACAGATATTGAATCACAAATAACTAAATGAAAACACAATAAATCAAATTTCATTAATCTTAAAGATAAAAATCCCGAAGGTAAGTTTAGACAAAAATTGACATTCAACAACAACTATTCTCATGATTATCCCAATTATATACATCAATAAAATTGAAATAAAAATGAAAAATACTGCCAGAACAGACTCGTGGAGGCATCGACTACGAGAACCACCTATTCCGAGAAGTACTTCACGTCAAGCTTCTTCTCCATATCTCTCTTCCTTTGTCTCCTTCCTCAAATCTCTCGATATGCTCTCTAGGGTTTTGGAATTGACTGATGCAAATAGGCTGCAAAGGCTGCTTTCTTTGTCATTTAATTTTCTATTTATATCTTGGAAGCCTTAGGGTTGATTCGGGGTTAAAATGGTCCAAAAAGTCCTGTGAAATTTGATGTTTTCAACAATTTTTTTGTCAGCCCGAAGCAGGGCACGATCGTGGCTAGCACCTGACCCTCTCTGTCAAAATCGTAGCCCAAAGTACACGATCGTGGCCTAGTCCAAAGCTCTCTGTGACGATTGTGACCCAAAGTACAAGATCGTGGCGTGGGTCCTATCAGCTCGCCTCTTCTATTACAACTGTGGCCTATTGTGACACGATCGTGAGTCGTATTTTTAGCCCGAAACTCTTCGAAACTTCTCCATTCTTTGTTGTTTACCCTAAAATACTAACAAACACATCAAAGTACCTCAAAAAATATAACATTTAAGCTCAAAGATTCATACTAACCCATAAAAAACAATTAAACACATAAACTAACACAACTGAACCTAAATACACACTAAACACTCAAATTAACACTAAATACCTAAAAAATTAAACCCTAAAACATAATGCAAATCACAACTATCAAATATCCTAGAATTAAGGGTTCCATAGCTTATAACTTTGTACCACCAGGAATATTTTAGCTAAACTTAGACTTCCTTTAATGAGTTAGATGTGCTTGCATTTTAATATGCTCCTTTTAAACTTTAATTCTTTGTTCAATAAATCTAGTTTTTTAAAAAAGGGTGAAGAGGAACCTTCTCACATTAATATTTTTTTCATGAGTAAAAAGCAGCTCCTCTTACATTCTTTCAAGTGAAAAGTAACCCCACTCATGAATGAATTTACAACTTAAAAAAATTCTTAATCACTTTTATAACCTAAAGGTTTACTCACTTCAAAATGCAATAATAAATGCCTACAAAATCTTTAAGTAACTCTTTAAAATGTATTTATAGAACATCTAAATATTTTCTCATGTCTAAAATAATGAAAAATCATGTATTTATAAGCTGTAGGACTCAAACTAGTTGTTAAAACTAAGAAGTAGACAATGTCAACTACTAGTTATTGAACATTGATCGACCATTATTACACATAGGTCAAGCAATGTGAGCTGAATGTATAGATTTTCTAGTCATTGAAATATTAGTATAACACTATTGTAGATTAGGCAACCAATATGTATTTTGGTAGGACATTGGTCAACCATAACATCACATTGGTCAATCATTATGTTACCTACATAATCTCGATACACAAAAGACATTTGCATTAGTGGCATGGCATGAAACAATGAGAATGTTGATTGAATTATTTACATATAAGGGATGGAAGTTATACCAACTTGATGTGAAATCATCTTTCTTAAATGGCATGTTGAAAGAAGAGGTGCATGTTAAGCCATTACAAGGTTTTGAGATTGAAGGAAAAGAAAAAAAAAGGTGTACAAAATGAAGAAGGCATTGTATGGAATAAAGCAAGCACCATGTGTATGGTATGACAATATTGATACATACTTCACCAATAAAGGATTTAGAAGAAATTCAAGCAATTCAACACTTTATATCATGCATGTAAAAATGGTATGCTTATTGTTTCTCTTTATGTTGATGGATTGATTTATACTAAATGATAAGAAAATGATACATGAGTTTAAAAAACAATGATGGAAAAGTATGAGATGAATGATTTAGGCTTGCGTCAATATTTCTTAGGTATTGAAATTAATCGAAGAGAATATGGAAAGTTCAAAATGGAGAATTGCAATATGGTACCATCACTGTTGTTGGTGAATGAAAAATTGTTAGAAGAAGACGATGAGTTTATTATATCTTACAACTGCAAGACTTGAAATAATGTATGTCTCATGTCTCAGTTTATGCGTTGATCGAGCAAAAACCTTTTGGAGTTACAAAGAGAGTATTTAAGTGCATTCAAGGAACTAAACATTTTGGGGTCATGCATGAGAAGAATGAGAAGGAAAAATTGGAGTCGTTTGGATTGTGATAATTATTGGGCCAATAGTATGGGTGACATGAAGAGCACATCTGGGTATGCATTTATAGTTGGATAGGGAGTATTCTATTAGGCCTTCAAGAAGTAAGAGGGAGTGGCACATTCCTCCTCAAAAGCTAAATGTGTTGGCAAATGAGGCTATAGCAAGTTTTGTGGTTGAGAAAGATTATAAAAGATATAACAGAGAAGGAAGAGAAGGCCACGATTTTCTTTTATGACAACAAATTTGTTATCGTCATGTCGAAGAATTCAGTCTTCCATAGCATATCAATCTCAAGCATCACTACATTTGAGAAGTAGTTAAAGATGAAGGGGTCCTTGTGAAATATGTCAAAACCAAAGATCAGATGATAGACATTGTTACCAAGGCGCTTCTACGTGAAAAGTTTGTCTATCTTAAGAATTATTAGGCATGAAGAACAAAAGCATTAAGGGAAAGCATTGAAATTGATGCTTTTGTTAAATATTTATTTTGGATTAGTATTTCGTGATGTAGGATGGTAAAATAGTGAGCGAATATAACTATTAGGCTAAAAAATGTAGTATTGATGTTGAAAATGACCCATACAAGGTCTAGTACGAATTTGCTTTATATGTAACAAAATCATTTATTAAGAAAGGCAAAAAAAAAATAAAGAGAGTCGGCAGGTGTCCACCATCTTCATCCTTTTCTTCTATCTCTTCCACACGAACACAAAAAAACCATAATATGAACAAAATATGCGCACATTATTGTTATAGATTGTACTCTAAATAATTTAGTCAAATGTAGCGGAAGTAAAATTCCCAAAAGTTGGACAAAATTCCTATCGTCAACCAATTAGTGTTTTTTTTTGCCTTTCTTTTTTTGTTTCTATTTTTTCTTAAAAAAACAAAAACATGTTTGGTTTTATCATCCTGTTTCTATTTTTTGTAATTATACTCTTATGTGTAATAATTATAATATAATACAATATATTTTTAAATTAATTAATTATCATTCTAGCTAAATTAAATTATATGCAAATCAAATATTATTAAAAACTTACACATTAGTTGTATATAATAAAATTAAATAAATTAGAAATTATATTAAGTCATTCTAATCAATAAAATATGTCATACTATAATTCTTGAAAACATAATAGTACTATCATTTACAAAAAGAAATATAAATCAATTAGAAATAATATAATCATTCCACATTTGCCTAGCAATTTCATCTTGCTTCCAAGACATACCTCGAAGTTGTGCTGGAGTGATATTATATTCTGCTTGAGAACTTACATCTTCATTTGCACTTTCCCTAATTTGTTCTTCATTTTTAGCACAATTGTCAAATAATTTATCGCTTTGTTCATAAATTCTAATATAGTTGTGTATAACATAACAAGCAAAAACGATGTTTTTTTGTTTCTTCATATCAGAACTTGACATGTTTTTAAGTATAGGGAATCTTGCTTTTAGAACGCTAAAACATCTTTCAATAACATTTTTGAATGAAGAATGCCTGTAGTTAAACAATTTCTATGGACATTGAGGTCTTCCTCCACCTCTATAATCTCGCAATGATATCTTTCACCTCGGTATGGTGAAAGAAATCCAGGCATATTAGTGTAGCCTGAATCAACCAAATAGTACTTGCCTAACATATAAAGAACATAATATTAACAAAAAATATTTAAAATGAATCATAATCACTATGTTAATTTAAAATAATATATTACCTTGTGGAGGCATAGGAAATTGATTTGCTGGATTTATCACTGTCTCTAAAAAAAACTTGAGAGTCATTTGCAGTACCTTCCCATCCAGTCATTACATACGTAAAACGCATGTCAAATGAGCAATAACACATAATATTTTAGGTTAGATTAATTCTTTTTCCCCTGTATGGTATTTGTTCATTGGTCGGAACATATGCATCAATATGTTTGCCATCTATTGCTCCTACACAATCCTAAAATTAAAATATATATTAAATTAATTATTAATCATAAGAACATAATTAAAATAGCAATTAAATATATAAATATACCTAAAAATATGGAAAGAATTTTGAATTCTTTTGAATCTCAAGAGGTGTATTAGTAAAAGATGGTAGAGTAATGAATCGTTTTGCAAGACGATTAACTGCATATAAGACTTTATGAAAGTACTTCGAAATTTTCCAAGTCAAATGTTGAAAGCATTCTGTATTGACTCTAGTAGTCTCACTATGCCCTATAGGCATCAAGAAAATTGCTACTTATTCCTCCACAGTCAAATGACTTGTTACCTTTAAGCCTCCTAAACTCTTCAACTCATCACATAAGCTTAAGAAGATTATCTTTTTCATTCTTAAGTTTTCATAAATCTTTGTAGGATTCCCATTCAAAAGTTCCATTATCCAATCATGACCTTGTAAAGCAGAAGTTTTACATAGTTGCTTTTGTAAGTGAAAATACTTGCCCTATCCCCTAGCTAGAGAAATAATGATTACCTTCTTAAGTTCATCATCAGAATCTGATAAGAAATCTGATAAGAAATCCATTTATCTACAATGACAACATTAAATAATTAATATAACATTCAATCAAAAAATTTAACTGAAGGTAGATAAAATATTCATACATTAAGTCAAATATTCATACAATTCACAAACTTAAAATATTCAAACTATGGAATAATATTTAAAATAAAAGTGTGAAATTAATAAAATTCGATATGCAATAACATGAAAATATAACTAAAGCGACATAATCCAATGCAACTTCCTTGTATCTGTCATCTTCATAAAAATATCCCTATAAAGTGGAGAATCATGTAAAGCCTTTATAGCTTTTCCATATTGCACATCGTCAACACCCAATTCATTTAAGAACTTCATACATTCTATCATTATGTTACGCTCTTGAGATCTACTCTCTGCGGTGGATGATGTTTCACTCAGTTTTTTCACAAGTAAATCATTCTTCCTTTTTGACTGTTTACCAATTACAATCAAGGTCTCTTCTACAATGTTAGAATGTGTCTTCTTTGCCTTCTCATTCTTAGGAGATTTCTTTCTTTGAGATATAGAACTTATATCTTGATCTTCTTTGTCATTATACGAGTAATCTTCATCAACATCATTTTCATGTTCCTCTTCTGTACTATTCGATGGAGATTTAGTTGATGGATGTGCATGCACACCAGTTATAGTAGTATCTCCAAAAATATGACATAAGTCTGAAAACTTCTTACATCCTTTTTACTTGAATCTGTGAGCCATTTTATGCACGTATAATGACGAAAAATGAATATGAGAATAAATATTATATAATATGATATACTAATAAAAAAGACATTTTTTTTACCTTAAATAGATTTTCCCAACATTCATTTATAGCATTAACTTCACCAGTAAGGGAGTTGTAGCTGATTCCTGTTTCTTTCAATAAGTTCTTGAAATTCTTCAATCTAGCCCTTAATCCATTGTACTTATTCTTCAATTGAATATCAGTATACTCCTTATTGAATTTTGTTTGAAACCCTGCCTTAATATTCTTCCAACCAGATTTAGAAAAGGTAGTAGTCATTCGATTTCCCTTCTTCACTTCATCAACCATTAAGGAGATTAAATATATCTCTATAGTATCATTCCATACCCCATCTTTTTCATTTATTTCCACACAATCATTAGAATCGTTCATATTGTTCAAATCTTCCATCACTAAATGTAAGCACGTATAAGTGACATGAATCATAACAATTTCTACAAAGTATTAAATAGTAAATATGGTTCAAAATAAACATAAAACAACTTAATCAATCTAGACAAAAAAACATAATCAATTTCTAACAAGAAATTTGACAAATTAATATTTTAGACTACCGTACTATTCACTCTTATTTTCTTACTCTTTATTCTTCCCTCACTATTCACTGATTAGACAAATTAATATTTTGCCCCCTCTACTATTCAATCCTCTCACTACTATATACTCACATCACTCATTATTACATACTTACGTCCCTATTCAATCCTCTCACTACTATATACTCACCTCACTCACTATTACATACTCACGTCACAATTCAATCCTCTCACTCTTATATACTCGCCTCACTCACTCAACCCTCTCACTGCTATATACTCTCCTCGCTCACTATTATATACTCACGTCACTATTCAATCCTCTCACTACTATATACTCATGTCACTCACCAGTACATACTCACGTCACTATTCAATCCTCTCACTACTATATACTCACCTCACTCACTATTCTATATGTCATTACTGTATATGATGTTAAACCCTTCCTCGCCTTTGTTTGTTCTGGCAGTTTACCAACAAGTGGAGGATTTCTCGCTGGAGTGGTGGGAGCTTGTGAAGACTTTGACATGGTTTTGTGAATTTTGGCTGAGTCAACATCGAGAGGGCAGCTTTGAAGACGGTGAGATGGATTCACTTCCAGATAACTTTGATCTGGAAGTGGATGATGCTCAGTTCGAGAAGATGATGATGACCATGATGGACGATGATGATGAGAGTGTTGACTTGATGATTGGATCTCCTAAAATGGAAAAGCAACATCTTAATGATTTGCAACGCATAGGTTCAAAAGTGGATTCTAAAACTATACTGAAGGACATCAACATGGCAAAACCTCCAAAGGAAAGGAACTACAAGAAGTGCTCGAGGTTGTTGGTTTGTAGTGTGAGAGACCAGCTTAAACCCTGCTTGTTTTATCTCCGAAGGCTTGGGTTTACAGATTTAGATGCATTGGCTTATTAGCGAAAGTGTTGGGGTAAAAGTGTCGAGAATAGTGTTTAAAAGGATGGGATACTATAGAGTAGGCAAAGAGAGTAGGATTGGATTTTCCGGGTATAGAAAGTGCAACAGAGAGGAGAGAGGATATGAAGTCACGACTGGTGAAAAGAGAGTTCCAGTTTTTACAGACTGACGTAAACTTTGCAAGAGATGAGATTGGTAACTTCAACAAGATTAGGTCCATCAACTCCTGAGGGAAGGAGCCTAACACGGTTTGCAGTTTGTTTGTTAATCCAAGAAGCTTTTGTGTTTCTGTGCAAACAACAGAATAGGAAACAACAGAATAATGTTATTGTTTATCACGTTGACTTAAAAGACTTTAGGTTTTACGTTTTATTACTAATAACATCATTGCCTTTAGAACAATACATGTATGAGTAATGCAGTAATGAAGCAAGTAACACAGTCGTAGTAACGCAGCAGTGAAGTAACATAAGTAACGCAGTAACACAGCAGTGAAATAACAGAGTAGTAGAGAAATCGCAGAAACAGAATAACAAAATTGTAGAGAGATATAAAAGCAAGCACAGATAACGCAGAAACGTCTTTTTTACGTATAGAATAATAGAGTAACAAGCTACAAAAGTAAACATAAACCTGGACTAGGAAAATCGTAGTAGAGCGATGCAGAAGAGTAGGCGGCGTAGAAACGGTTTTAGAATAAAAGAAAACCTGTTTTAAAATCTTATAAAAACATCTTTTTTAAGTTTCCTTAAACCTGTTGCAGATTTTTATTTTTAGAAACTTAAAACGGTAACAATACTCATCCAAACATATTTTAATGAATTGTTTACTTTTTCACGAAAGCCAAAACTAAAAATAGGAAGAAAAAAAATGGAACCAAGCAGGGCCTAAATAAGCTCAACGTTTTTTAAACCAGATTAAAAAAAAACCGATATAACAAAAAATTTAAGATTTAAAAATATTAATCAGTATTAAACTCTTATAAAATAATTTAAAATTAAAAACATTAAAAAATTTAAAATATTATTGAAAGAAATTTTTTATTAACAATTTTAATAAAAAATTATTAAATAAAAATTAATTAATTAATTTTAATTTATAATTAATAAAATGATTAATTATTAATAATAAGAATTATTACAATAATTTGAGTCTAAAAATTAAAAATCATTGAACGTGAGATTTAAATGTATCCACTGAATCTAATCCCCCAACCAAAACATAAACAAAAAGCTGATGAAATTGGCAAGATCTATATGCCCTTCTAATAAAAGCTGTCCAACATTTATCCTTTTATGTTGACAGCCACCGAAAATTTTCCTTTTCCTCTCCCTTTCACAAAATTTCACTTTTCACTAATTTTCAAAAAAAATAATAACTTTTCATTGCCTAAAGGCCCTAAACCCAAACCCAAATACATACCCGTTTGGGTCGGCCACCGAAATCCATGCGGGTCAAGCGAGTTACGGAAGTTGTTACGAGCCGACAAGCCTGAGCGTTGACAGAACCCAGAGTTGTTAACTTGCTGCGACGACTTTTCCCCAATCTGCACTACCTCCTCAGCCGTGATGACCATCTTCTCCGCCGCTGTGTTGAGGTTGCAAAGCGGTGGCATGTGGGAAAATACAAATCGCTGGTGTTACCATTCGGGTAACTTGTAGTTTCCTGACTTTGAGAGCCTGGTACGAGTTCGGTGATCGCGGCAAGATTTGCCCAAGCAAAACCGCCGGAACCCGGATTGTTGAGGTTGATCTTCTCGTCGGGTTGCATTGTTCTGAGGGAGTTGGTACCGGGTAAAGCAAAGAAGCGGTCTTCAATCTCCGGCGAGGAATCTAAAACATCGTCCAGATTTGAAGAGGACGAGGAAGTTGATCCATTGTTGCTGTTGTCTTTGCTTGAAACGCTTGACATGGTTTTTCGAGCACTTGATGAATTCTTCTTGTAAATCCTACACAACACCCAATCATCCAACTGCTGAAACAGCAGGAAAAAGATCAGTAAATCCGCGTAAATTTAACCAAGTTGAAAAGTTTAGAATTTGATTTGTAGACATGAAGAAAAGGAAACTTGATTAATATAGTGTAAGAACATGAACATACTTTCGAGCATTAAGAAGTTGTACTGAATCACGTATTCTAGAAACCTTAAAAAAGAGCGCAGTGGCTATTGTTAAGAAAAAAAATGTCAAAATAAAAAGCAATACGAACAAAATCGTGTTTTTCATGTGCCGGCACGTGGGTGCATGTGTGATGAAGTTAGGATGGAAGTTTGTCGATGGAGGAGGGGCTTGGGATGGAAAAGAAAAAGAGTCTTCACGTCCACAATTATTTTTGTTGCTTTTTTCCTTGTTGTACACCGTTAGACGGTGGAATTTCACATATATAATTAAAAGGAAAAGGAAATGGCGAATGATGATGATTGAGAATGGCGGCATTGAAAAGGGTACTCGATTGTTCGGTTTGTGTTTAATTAGGATATTGTTTTCCAAAATTATATAGACGGGGAGTACTTGTCGTGTGGAAAGAAAATGAATAAATGAAAAGGAATGGAATGGAATTTTGGGACCTGTTCGATGGGGTTGAAAGAGGACTCATGACACCTGTCTGTTTTTCCTTCCTTAAAATATTTATCAATATCAAATAATTTCTATTTATTAAAAATAAGTTTAACACGTGCTACATGTGCTATACTAGTAAAAGATAAGGAAATAGGACCTAGCCAGTTTATGAAAGGGGTAAACAGAGTACAGAGCATAATTTTTCAAAGGAAAAGCTAACATACGAAAATTATGCGTATGCTTTATGAAGACTTCGAATTTATAAAATACGTCACGTGCAAATAAAATTTGATTCTCATTGTTGGGCGTTGGCACCTTTAACGAGTCATTCAAGTTCTTATTTGATTACAAAAATAAGGGATAATTAATTTTAAACTGCCCAATTTTTTTAGATTTTAAAATTTAGTACTTAAATTTTTAAATTTTCAATTAAATAATTAACATTTTAAAATGTTAATAACATATTTTAAAATATTAATTCCGTTAATAATTTACTAATTTAACTAACAAATTTGTTGTTATCTATAACATATAGGCGTGGCAAACTAATATTGGCCAACTAAATATACTCAGCAATCCAACAAGTGGCCTTAGTCACCTTGCAAGCTACATTGGCAAACCTATTTCAATGGACCAAGTTATTGCTGAGATAAGGAGGGTGAATTTTGCAAGAATGTGCATATTGGTTACCTCAATGTTTAATTTACCTTAAACTATACCTTTCATAAGACTAAATGAGGATCTTCAATGTAACATCCCATGATTAGGGTTAAAACTTTATGATGCTTTATAAATAAGAATTTGTTGAGACTTAAGAAATACATTTCATGCATTATATGGCATACACATGCACGTGAATAATGTTGTCATTCATGAAATAATTGTACATGCATTCATTGACATTTTTCTGAGCATAAGTGAATTTTTAATGTGATTAAAGTGTGAATTTTGGATAATTAAATTGGTATGTATTAAAACAATGATAATAGTTATTATTTCGGAATTTTTGGTGAATTGTGGATTAATTGTCTTGGATATTTAAATTGGTGTGTATTAAAATAAATTCCGCATTTTTGGAGACATTTAGGATATTTAGGAAAGCTATTGAAAATTTGAGGCAATTTGGATTAAGAAAAATAAAGAAATTAAGAGACAAATTATGAAGTGACAAATAGATCAATGAATATGTGACATTTGGACAAATTACTAAGTGACAAGTGGTAGCCTTACATTGATGACAAATGGGCTACATGCAACAGTGACATGTGTCAAGCCTTAAAGAGAGACACCTAGGCATTAGGAGAAATGTTTCTGCAACCCTCTCTTTGCTTTCACCGAAAGTCTTCTTCTTCACAAAAGTTTCTCTTTATTGTTTGTCACCGAAGACACCATCTTGTTCACTTATGAACATTGGCTTTTAGATAATCTGTCAAGGTTACACCTTGTGAAGTTTTCTGTCATTAGAGGTTTTAATTGTTGCATAAAATCGCCTGTTTATCCATCACCGAACCAGTTGTTTGATCTCCTAAGTTCTGTAAAATTTCTGAAGAGAGAGGAGCTTAATCAAGTTTGTTTTATGATAGTCTAAATGATTTATGTTGAGGTTTTAATGTTTGTAACTGGATGCATACGTAAATGGAGTACATTTTCATGCTGGTGGATTGCTGCATGCGTAAATGGTGTTGATGCGTGTGTGGGTGGCGATGGAAGAAGCAGATTCAGAGATATGAATAACTAGATGAAAGTTTGAAGTGAGCTGGAGTATGAGATATGCATAATTTTACCAAACATATGTCTGTATTTAGGGCATAACTTGATCTATGAATACCCAAATTAGATGGAATTTGATTCAGAGTAAATGAGATACATAGAACTACATTTTTTATGAAGGAATCAAATTCGAAATATGTCTTTAAAAGTCTGGAAATTTGGCTTGAAGATGAATTTTGTGTTTTGCCAAAGTGTGAAAACAGTTTGTGGATTTTTTATTATAACTTGAATGATACTGAACCAAAATTGCATGAAATTAGCTTCATTAGAAACTTAAGGCATAAAGGAAAACATTTTCAGAAGAATGTTTTGCCTAAATCCTTCATATTCCTTGTCAAAATGACCATGAAAGATTGACCCGAAGGTCTGTTTTGGGAAGAGTTGGGAGAAGTTGGAATAAAAGGTAGTGCACAATGTTGTTTGACATTTTTTAACATCCTTCATTCTTTTGGCTATAACTTCTTCTTATGACTTCCAAATGACTTGATTTTTTAACCAACAAACTCATAACGCATTTTTCTTCCTCTCTATAAAAATATATAGCCATCTGAAGTCATTTGGGAAAGATTTGGTTGATGAATTTAAGATGAAAATGAGGAAGTGAACTGGAATATTTTCATTGAACGTGCTTCGGTATTGTGAGTATATCTTGATCTATAGATTTTTAAATGAGTTTATTCTTAATTCAGATTAAATTAAAGTCATACGGCTACAAATTTTTTGAAGAATTCTAAGTTTAATTCTGTCTCTAGGCATTTCAAAATCTAGCTCGAAATTAAGTCTTAACTGAGGCTATAGTACTACTCGAGACAGAAATTATGTCCTGTTGATATTGAATAAAATGTATTGATAGTTGCCGAATTGGACAAAAGTATCTTCACAAAAGTTGTAGTTCATTCTCTTATCTTTCAATTGGTATTAAGATTGTAATTTTTGTATATCTTATTTGAAATATATGAGTTGTATAATTTGAGGGTATGATCATGAACTAGCCAAAAGTTCAATTATACATAGTTTCGATATTCTGAGCATAACTCATAGAATACTAAACCAAATTAGATGATCTTGGAGTCATTAGAAACTTAAGGCATGGGAGAATAACTTCAAAAGGAAGTGTTACCAAATTACCTCATTTTTCTAATGTTAATAATCATGCAAAGTAGAACCAAAAGTATGTTTTAGACAAATCTGGATTGATCAATTGAGTATTGTGGTATGAATGAACATTGTGACAAGAAATTGAATAAAGAACCCAAAATTTGTCATGAACATGCATTGTACATATTCAGTATACATGAATGTGCATTTATAAATTCATAATTGTGTAAAATTGTGATGTTTGTATGTATGATATGTTATAGAGGATCAATTTGAGCGACAACATCTAGATATTGCTGGGACTTCAAGGCAATAAGCTAAAAGGAACATTTGTGAGTCAACCTAGATGATCTTCCTAGGATTGATTGTTTGATTTATTCTATTTAACTTCCAATTATTGAATTGTTGTGATCTGAATATGAATTTCGGACTTAAAGGTTCGAGGAGTTTAATAGTCGGGAATGTATTGGAAGTGTTATACTCGCATCTGTCAATTGAATGATATATGTTGCCTTTGAATTTTGAATGCTCAATGAAAGTTGAATACCGGACATAGGTCTGATGTTGGCCCACAAATTTTTTTAATTTATTAAGCATTATTTAAATGAATTATGAGGTGTTGATAGATTAATTTTTGGAGTTAATTTGTTATGACAAGGTTGGGAGGATTTATAG
>JAOQMS010014918.1:0-16251 GCA_027563885.1 Erythroxylum longipes
GACTTCTTGAACTCCACGAGGGATTCGGCAATAGCTATAGCACTTGCAAGATCTTGAGCTCCATGGCGTTGGATTTCTATCTTAACCCAATTTTGGAGACCATCCTTGAATGCAAAGAGTGCCTCCTTGTCGGGGTCATCCAGGATCTCCAAGAGCACTTCAGAAAATTCAGCCACATAGTCCCTCATGCTTCCCATTTGATGGAGACATCTCCCCAAAAGATGCACCTAATGGGGTGTGCAGCGCCCATGCTTATAAGCCAGGACCCTTCCCGTTACCTATCCGATGTGGGACGTGACACTCTCCCCCACCCAATCCTGTGACGCCCTCGTCACAGGTGGGCCCCCTGCCTACCCCACCCCAAGGGGCCCTTGGGGGGACATCGGAGTCGGGAACAAGTTGGCTCTGATACCACTTATCATGTATCCATTACCCTCTCCCCAAAAGATGCACCTAGTGGGGTGTGAGCGCCCACGCTTATAAGCTAGGACCCTTCTCGTTACCTATCCGATGTGGGACGTGACACTTGTTGGGCAAACCCAAGGTCATTCTTGGTGATACCAAAGATTGACCCATTAAGAAAATTATAAGTTTTCTCGAATTCGTAGTGAGGGATATAGATTTGAATAAGAATAATGGGACCTATAATGCATATGATTAAAGTCCTTATCGATATGCATTAATGTACATTCTAACACTTTCTCTTGTTCTTCTAGGTTATTGAATCGCCACGACGTCTTCTAGTGTGAACCTACGTTCCCTATTAGATTCCAACAAACTCACAGGACCAAACTTCTTGGATTGGCTACGGAATTTGAGAATTGTTCTCAAATCTGAAAAACTAGGATATGTCCTAAATGAACCACCTCCCGATCCCCCTGTTGTCGATGCATCTTATGAAGATCAGAAAGCTTATAAGAAGCTACTAGATGATAATGAGTTAGCTAGTTGTATAATGCTAGCTCTACCAGAACTACAGAAGCAGCATGAAGCTATGGATGCTCATACCCTAGTCTATCATCTGAGGGAATTGTTAATGAGTAAGCTCGATCTGAAAGGTTCGAGACCTCAAGGTTGCTTTCCCATCCTAAGATGGCTGAGGGAACATCTCCAGTGCAGTATGTGCTGAAGATGAATGGATACATTGAGAGATTAGCCAGTTTGGGCTTCATAATGGATCATGAATTAAGTATAGACATAATTTTGACTGGTTTGACTGATATTCACAATTTGTACTTAACTATCGGATGAACCAAATATCCACAATGATACTTGAGCTGATTAATCTGCTCAAAATAATTGAGCAAACTGTTAAGAAGGACAGTAAGGCTGTGATGCTGGTGGACTCTACTTTTAGTTCTTGAAAAAAGAACCAAAAGAAGAAGAAGAAGTCTAAGAAGCTAGTGGGAGGTATATCCAAGAAGAAGGTGAAGGAGACAACACTAAAAGGGATATGCTTCCACTGCAACAACTAAGGACATTGAAAGAGGAATTGCAAAGCTTATTTGGAGTCACTGAAGCAGAAAAAGGCATTAGATGCCCCACCGTCTACTTCAGGTACAATATTTATCATTGAGGTTAATACTATTTATGATAATAACATTTGGGTATTAGATATCGGATGTGGCTCACACATATGTATTGATATTCAGGGTCTCAGGGATAGTAGACAGCTCAAGAAGGGAGAGATGGACCTACGTGTAGGAAATGGAGCAAGAGTTGCTGCATTAGTCGTAGGGACATATATTTTATATCTTCCTAGTGGGCTAGATTTAGTTTTGGAAAATTGCTATTATGTACCCGTTGTGACTAAAAACATTGTATTTGTTTCATGTCTTAACAAAGAGGGATTTCATTTAACTTTTTCAATGAATTTGAGATCGATATCCTTTCAATTCTAATTTTCTGTTTTAGGGAAGATCAGAAGAAGTTTCCTTTATTAAGCTTTTTTTGTTTTTCTTTCTTCTAATCTTTGTAAGATGGATTATTTGTATGTTGATGATGTTATGGAGACCATGAGTGGCTGGTTTAGTTTTAGGGATTGCTTTTGAACTATTTTGTTAAAACTCCTATTTTATTGGATTGAATGAAAGTGTCTTTGATTATTGCTGATTTTATTTCTATCTTGTAATAAATTGAGAGAGTAAGTAAGGTTAATTGTGTAGGATTGTACAACAAGAGTTGGCAACCTATAGACTTGCAATCATCATGTTAATTGATTAGTCAGAAGAGAGATCTCGGGAAATTCAATTGATCACCCGTAGGATAGTTTAATAACTAGTTGAATTGGTGGAGTGATTGGGTAGGTTGAGAAATCGTTCAATCGATTCCAATTAATTTGGTTAGGGATAATTAATTACACCTTAAGAGAGGGTAGTTAATACATTCAAAAATCTTAGGTGAAACACAATTTGATTAATAAAATAGGAGGGAGACAAAATAGGGATAAAGTAATCTCTAGCCTTTAGATCTTTGAATTCTAATTTTCTGCATTTTGGTATTGTCTGTTGTTTTTTGTTAGTCTTTCAATTTCAATTCAATTTTCCATATTAATTTCAATTAAACAATTTTGATCCAAGCAACAATTGCATGAATTACAAGAACAAGACTCAAGACACCTCACTCTCACTTTAGAACTCTTCTACAGCCCTTACGCTATCACTTTTGTGTGTAAGAAGTTGAAGAAGCTCTTGTGCATAACTGAAGAACTCACTTATATATCATTTTGTGGCCTCTATCACGATCATGGCCCTATGAGTCACGATCGTGGCTTGCTTAAAATGGCCATACATACTTTATTTTTCAACCTATCTTTTATACGTGTGACCCTTAGGTTCCCAATTATTTTAGGCACTTGAATTAACTCTTAATTCAATAAAATCGTGAAGGGTTTCTTATCTTGGGATCTCATTACTTTATGTGTCATTGAAAACTCTCTTTATGACATATAATTGCTTTGGCCAGAGATTCCTGAGTAATGATCCTGAAAAGGGGTCGTGGGCATCATCTCCTTCTATTAGGAGTGGTGAATCCTTTAGTGGTTACCTAATTACCTTCAAATACAAATAGTTGTACCCAATCACCACCCTAAGTGCTACCTTGTCTTAAGGTAACAAGGACTAATGTCAAAACACATGGTTCATATCCAAGATATCCTTGAGTACCTCAAGTTTAAAGATATTTGCACCATTGCTATGATGAGATTAATCATTGACATTCGATAAATCATCTATATGATAATCTCATAGCAGGTCATCCGACGTACTTACTACTCTTAGTAAGCATCCACATGTTAACTCTAAACAACTCATGCTTACAGTTTATGAGATCCACTACTTAATTGAGGAGTATAACTTGTGCTAGTATGTCTGAATTAATAATGTCCTATCTTATTAATCCTATGACTAAAGATTATTTTGATACTAACATAATTACACATGATAGGAATCTCATTATCATGATCTCATCATGATTTCCTTCATGCTATGTTTTGTATTATGGACTTCATTAATTCAATTTAAGATAAATATCAGTTCATATATAAACGAATATTAAATCCATGAAAAATGCCTTTTGCTTTATTAATCAAATTAAGGTTTGTACAAAAGTGCTAACATTGATTGCATTTAGAGCATTACTCTAACAAACTCCCACTTGCACTAAACTCAATTGCCTTTGTATCTAATACCATAGGTGAGTACGCAAGAATCAAAATTTGCTTGAGGAAGTGGCTTAGTTAAAGGATCAACGATGTTCTAATTTGTGGGTACTCTCTCTATCTTCAGATCACCTCTATCAATTATCTCCTTGATCAGGTGTTATCTTCTGAGTACGTGCTTGGACCTCTGATAAGACCTCGGTTCATTGGGTCATGTAACTTGAAAGCTATTAAGCTAATGAAACAAAGCAACACTCAATGTGACATCAAGTGCACAAGTTAACACTCATCAATGTTAGGGTTATGTAAATATAGTGTCCCGGAAAGCAAGTGTATTTACTTATAACTTTAATTTTCTTCCTGTTACAATTTTATAATGAAAATATTTATTATTAATAAAACAAAAGAGTTTGTTTTTATTTGTATGAGCATAATATAACTAGTCATAAGGTGCCATGGTCCCTTTGTAAGTAATATACATATACATGGAGATTTATAGGAAACATGTATATTGTTAGAATTTAAATTAATTGATTCACAGTCGAATAATCAAGTTGGTCGCTTGATTATGATTTAGACTGTAGTATTGTGATTTACCTCCGTGTAAGTAAAGGAGTTTACTTCGAGGGAATGATGAGTTTCAAATCATGATAATAGTTGACTATTGGTAATGCCACTATTAAATGAATCTGGAATCGCGTATGTTTTTAAAGAATAAAGTGGACCGTTACTTTAATCTTAAAACATACACCTTAGCATTCGTTTATTATGAACCACAATCTTGATGAGTGGTGAACTTATGTGAGGTTCGTTATAATTCTTGATATAATCAGAATAGATTTTTATAAGGTATCAATCCAGTGTCCACATGTTGGAATTATTAATTAAAACATGAATAAGGGAACATTCACTCAAATAAAGTGTTGATAGTGATATCATCACTTCTAGATGTTTTACGAAGATTGGTGATTAAACTGGCGCTAGTAGTTTGATGGACTAGCTACCCATCAAGTCTTAATACCAAGATTAGTCTTGTGTGTTAATCACTATGTAGAGTGAAACAGGAGATCTAGAAGGAAAAATCAACATAAGGGCAAAACAGTAATTTTACCCTTTATTGTACGGATGACTATAATATGGTTCATAATAGAGTTTGTGATTGGACATCGAATTAAAAAATTGAAATATGTTTTCTTATAGTTTTAAGTAATTTAGGAGTTCAACCAATTGGCTTTTAATAGAATGACATTTGGTTAATAAGTCAGAATTAATTCTAATGAGATTAAATTAATTTCGGGCTTATTGGAGCTTGGATTAATTAAATCCAATTGGCTTTAAGGAAGGTTATCAAGGAAAGTAAGGAAAATAAATGGAAGTTACCGGAAAGAAAATGAGATAGAAAGGAGAGAAATGGACAAATTGGATTCAGGCAAATAATAAGACTGAAAAATTTTAATTAAGAGTTAATTAAATTGGTTCTTAAACCTATAATTAAATGTTGGGCGTACACTAATTAATTGTTAATTATAAACCCAAAGAAACATTTAATATTAGGATGGATTTTGGTTTAATTAATTAGATTAATTAAATTGAAACAATATAAAAAAGCAAAAACGAATTCTATAAAAATGTAGGATTCGGTAATGCTCATCATTAAAAATGAGTTTAATGGATGGTTTTAAAGGAAGGAAAACGTACGCCTCTCTTTTGGAATTCTTAACAAAAGAATGAAAGGGTGGTTTTTTTGGTCTTCCCACTCTCTCTCCCAAAAGCATCTAAGTGTAGGACTTGTAAGGCACAATTCATTTTTAGCTTTGATACAAAATTAAGTGTGCGTGATTTTGGCTCTCAATTTTCTCTCCCAACTTGCCGAACATACAAAAAGAAAATAACCTCAATTTGTTTTTCTTCTCCTTTCCCACCAAAAGATCTTGTTAACCAAGCTATCTAAGGAGAACAAGTGAGAGATCAGATTGGTTGAGGACACATCAGCAAGTAGTCAGTAATAATCCGATCTTATTCCTATTTTATTTATTTTCTTTATGTCGTATCATGTATGGATTAAAAGTATGTTGATTTGGTGTTTACGCTTCCACTGTGTTTTGATTTTGGAAAAAGTTTTTGAAATCTACTATTTGGCCAAACCAAGCATGAACTTGTTTTCGATCCAGCAATTGGTATCAAAACTGGTTTTATTATGCATAATTCGGTACCTATATGTTTCATGGGTTGGCGATTAAATTATGTATGTTACAATTTTTTTATGTGATAAAAATATATGATGTGTATGTTTTGGTTTGCTCTTTTGATTGCCCATAGAAAATCGATTCACTTATAAGCTTTCTCCGTTTGGTTTGTAATGAGGAGGGTGGCCTATCATCGCCATGTTTTCTCCTTGTCTTATTTTTTCAATTTGAAAATTTATGTAATTTTTAAAGACGAAGCAGCCATGGATCGAAGAAAAGAATAGGTAAATATTTTTGGTTTTTATTTTGTGTTAATGACAGATTTTCTTTTGATTAAATTCTGTTAATTCTTGAATTTTTATAAGTGTTGGGAATTTTATTTTTATGTTTTCCAATATGTTTTTTGAAAATTAAAAAAAATTCCTAGGAGCCACTGCGCTCGGCCAGAAAAGGCAGCGTGCAGCAAGTGTTGCTGCATGTCGATGCCAGAAGTGTGCACTGCACTCGGCAGCGCGCACTACTGCACGCGGCCAATAGTCATGTAGCTGTCGCGCTGCCTTGCAACAAATGTGGCTTGTGGATTGGTTTTAGGCTCGGCGCTCATCCTATTCTTGGTTGCTTTTTGTTTTTTAAGGCCTAGTAAAGATAGGTGTTAATAAATTTTTCCAAGAAAATTAGGGCTGCTTTAATAGTAGTGTTTACATTTTTCCTTTCACTCATAGTATGGGGCAGAAGTGGGCTTTAGAAAGACTATTAAGTGAGTTGAGAAATCAAACTGTATCAATTTTTTTATAGATCTTTCTGCAAAGACTTTTGAATTTAACCATTCAAATTGAATTGGATTGAATTCAATACATTCAATGTACTCTACAGATAGAGGAATACATAGAGTTGAATATAGTAAAATAAGAAATTGAAAGATTTTGTTGAAATTGTTTGTTTGGAAATTTCCCGAAAACTTAATCATAAACCTTCTTTCCATCGGAACAATAAGGTCATTATACTCATTACTAAACTTGTTGAAGAGAAAATATAACCAAGGTATATATTTTTGATCAGAGGTTTAGTCGATCATCAGAAGAAGAATTAGGCCATAAATTAGGATACATTCTGGGAAAATAATAAATTAGAAAAGAGAAACAATAGAAAATAGATTAAAACTTAGCGAAACTGGAAACTCGTCCTCATTTTTCAAATAAATTCACTCCTAAGAGAAAAATTATTTCCACGGTGCTCGTTTTTCAAATTATGAAGCATGACTAAGTGATCCTATTCATATTGTACCTAGTGCCCAAGTGGTTTGGCCAATAGTCGGACAAGAAATCTTGAATGGTGATGTGGGTGGGAGTTTCCAAGGAATACAAATAACCTCTGGTTTTTTTTTTCAGATTTGGAGAGAGTCTGGAATAAATACTTCTGCCAAAATTACAGAAAAGAGAAAATACATATCCATACAATTGAGTGCTTGGGTTTTCGAAATAGTGTATAAAGAAGTGCTTCGAATTGTTGTTATTTGACTCGGATCTATTCTAAAAATAAAAAAGTCGAGGTATTTCGAATTGTTTGTTGACACGAACAAAGTCAAGGAAAACCTCTAAAATTATTCTTTTGTTAACCGATTTATGTATAGGATTCTATTCACCATACGGTTGGGAACTAATGATTAGCTCTGTCTACAAATATTTTGGATGTTCTCATAATGATCAAATTATATCTGGACTTGTTTCCACTTTTCCGGTCATTCTTGATGCAATTTTTATTGATTATTAAGAACTCAATGGGGCACCCTTCTATTTTTCCTTTTTTTTTAATTTCTGATTTGAGGGATCTTGTTGAGTTCGTAAGCTGTCCATATCTACAATTCAGTTTATCCGTTCATTATTATTACAGGGATGATCCCAATCCCAATTATGAACCATAAAAGTAGTGGAGATAGTCGTACATAATGACAGATTATGACCATATTATTAAAAACTTGTGGTAAGAAGGGGTTTCGTTCTAGTGTTCGAAAATAATAATCCAAAGCTTTTGTGTGTTCTCCTTTACTTGTATGAATAAGGCCTATATTATATAGTATATAACTTCAATCATAGGACCGATTTCTAATTGCATAGCTTCATAATAATTTTGTAAAGCTCCAACATAATTTCCTTAAGATCTTTTTTATTTTTGGTTCTTCATTTAAACATCCTTACTTAAGTTGTATTTGGTACTTCCACTTTACTCATTTGAGCTCCTTTGATGAATTTTTACATCATTTTACTCTTTTATGAAACCTAAAATTTACATAATGCTTGATTATTTCTCATATTAAATCACTAATATCATAATAAATAAATGTTTTATTATTAATATATTTGGTCGTTATCAAAATCATATGCTACGGCTTTACTTGATCTAATGATAATTTTCATCAAACAATAAGTGAAAAATTCCTCAATTAGAATATTTTTAAAATTAAAATTTACACACTATTTACGTTATTTGATATCTAAACCTATTCGAAACTTATTTGATGAACATGGGTCGTGAACTTCCCTTTCGATAATGACGAGAGCTTATTTGGTCTTAAAGATGATGAAAATGCGATCAATCTGCTGAGATTAGGCCCTTCTCCTTCAAGAAACAAAATCACGGGCCTTGCTTAAGACACGGTCCAAATGTCTCCAAAATGAAAAATTGTTGCCAGCTAGGCGGAACTTCTAAACTCTATTTTTCCACACTTTTGCTGGCAGATTCCGTATTTCTATTCTCCCTTTTGCTTTTGCACACTCCCATTAAAACTCTGCAACGGTATTATAAAAATAAATTACAAATCCGAACGCCCCTCTCCTTTTCATTTTTGATCCCTCCCATCAACTACTTTCTCAGCTCATATTTTTAGTTCTTCGTTTCCGTAATACCGATCGGAGAAAGAAGAATGAATCGTAACCGGCGGAGACCAAGAATTGCAGATAGCTTAATCTAAAAAAGGTTGTATTTTACGTAAAATCATGTGGTTTTCCTTTTGGAGATCAAGAGATCGATTCTCCATAGAAGAACTAAGGTTTGGTTATCTTTGATTGCGGATTTCCTCTTAGTTTTCAGCTTAATTAATACGTTGCTTTTAGTGATTGTAGTGTGTCAGTGTGTTTAACTCACTGGAATTAAATATCCTGCCCTTTTAAGTGTTTGTTGAAAAAAATTGGGAATTCAATTGAAAATACCATTTTAGTTTGACGATTCCAGGAATTGGGTGCTCAAGGTTCGAATTTAAATGTCTTATGCTTGTTAGCTTATCAACTGTGGGGCATTTTGTGTTATTCTGCTTGATTGGTGATGACCTTCCACATACTATTTGGGAAAAAGTTGTAGCCGTAACTTTTTTATATGAGTATGCATTTGATTTGATAAACTTTTGGTATGTTCTGCAGCCAAATCGATCCTAGGTTAACTAAAGTCCTTTTCTAAGCAAGCTTTCCGAAGTGTGTGGTTGGCGGTACTATGGTAGTTATGTGATAATTGCAGCAACCCCTCTACTTGTCAATTAAAGTATATGGATATTCTCGAATATAATGTCGGCACATAAGTCTTTATACCTTTAAACTGGGGTCACTTAGATGTGGAACTTTGTGTGAGTGGATGTTCTTACCTACTTTTGGCTTTTAGTCATAGCCTATCTTGATTGTGCTATTCATGATTGTATATTGAAATGTTTCTTTTGTTGTTGAATTTGTCAGTGGGATTGTCTAGGTCTCATAACGAATCTTTCTTTTTCTTTTCCCCTTCATATCGGCTTAATTTTTGTGGTGGCATGAATGGGTATATTGGTTAGGATTCTAAGGAAGTTGTTCAGTCAATGTTATGAGAAAACTTTTGACTTTATAATGATTTTGCTTTTATATGGAGTAAGTATGTCATGCTTTTGCAGATATTTGACTGAGCAGTTGCAGAAAGTTCAGATTGTCAATGAAGTTAATCAGGTAAGTAGTTCCAGTATTCTATATTTTTTGGGGGAAATTTCCTGCGTAACTAGTACCAACATTCTTCTTCCTACTTTATCTGGTTTCATGAGTCCTTTGTTTTACTTTTAACTTAGTTATCTAAAGTTACCTTCTCCTATTAAGGATTTTGTTATTGAGGCCCTCAGATCAATAGCAGAGTTGATAACATATGGTGATCAGCATGACTCAAACTTTTTTGAGTAAGATTTTTAACTAATGAGTTTCATTCCAAGTTACATTTTGTGCACAACTATTTCATACTTTTTTGATTGCTTATAGATTTTTTATGAAGAAGCAAGTGATGGGGGAACTTGTGCGTATGCTAGCAATTAGCAAAACTATTTCTATTTCACTACAGTTGCTGCAGACAATGAGCATCATGATCCAGAACCTAAAATCGGAGCGTGCCATATGTAAGTTGGTTATTTGGGACAAAGCGGATTACACAGGCTGTAATACTATACATTCTAAATTACCCATGTTGTATTTGTTGGGTAAACCTTTTTTCCAATATTTTTGCAGACTATATGTTCAGCAATGAACATGTTAACTACTTAATTACTTATACGTTTGACTTTCGGAATGAAGAATTGTTGTCGTACTACATTTCCTTCTTAAGGTATTTATTTTGTCCGCAAAGTTGTCCTTTGATGTTGATCTTTTTCCTCATCTTTTGCTCTTTGAATTTCATTTTTTACACAATATTGACAATGGTTCTTGAATAGCATGTTTTTTTTTGTGCATGTAGAGCAATAAGTGGAAAGCTTAACAAGAATACAATTTCTCTACTTGTAAAGACTGAGCATGTAAGTTCTATTTGTGTACCTTGTTCTATTACAGAATGTCCATTAATTTGTATTGGTAATTCTCTTTTCTTATTTACTGCTGTCCTGATGCTAGTGATAAGGGACATAGAAGTTTCAAGCAAAGTTAAAAATGTTTTCTGCTAATACTGATATGCTTTACTAGGATATATAGTCTAGTTGGAGAAGGTTGTGGCCATGTTCAAGAACTTGTTTTTATTGTTTAGGTTGCCTTTTGAGGATATTAGTTCAAAAGTCACCTTTAGATCTCTTCTCTGTTGTAGTGAGTGTTATTTTTCCTTGAAAGCATGCTAAACTCAACTCTATTGACCTAAGTTGTAAACCATAAAAAGTTACGTTTTGTGGCACATATACTTTTCTCTCTATCCTTCTTGTTTTTGAATTAAATCAATATGTAAGCTTTAGTGATGCAAAATTCTCCTTTTCTTCTTAGTCAATCTTGTTCTCTCTCTCTCTCTCTCTCTCTATTTCCTTTTACTTGAAAATTACTTCCAAAAAGAGGTGGGTCATTGTTACATGTTGACAAGGATGTAGTTTGCTTGATGGTTTATGATTTTCATTATTCTTCTAAGTTACGTAACTTGTACTTGAATGCAAGCATTTGTGCCTCTTCGGCCTTTTGATATAGTCTTTTACCATCTTTTGCACTTAGGAAGAAGTTGTTTCTTTTCCATTGTATGTTGAGGCAATACGATTTGCTTTTCATGAAGAAAATATGGTTCGTACTGCAGTACGTGTTGTGACATTAAATGTGTATCATGGTGAGTAACTTCGATGCTTTGTTTTCCCTTTTAATTCACCTATTCTAAATCAAATTAAAGATCAATAACATCTATTACTCTTTTTATTGTTCTGGTTTCCAGTTGGCGATGAATATGTGAACAGATTTGTCACGAAGGTCCCTCATGCAGATTATTTTTCAAACTTGGTTACTTTCTTTAGGAAGCAATGTGTTGATCTAAATAGTTTTGTCTATGAAACATTAAAGTAAGTGTGAGGAACCTAGACATTTATTACCTTTTGTGGTTGGTAGTGCTTCTCAGCTAAATATTATTGCTTTACTAACGAGACAGAAGCCCAAGCCCAGAGCTATCCGAGGCAGTTATTTCTGCTGTAGATGATATTGAGGACAATCTATACTATATCAGTGACGTCATTTCTGCTGGGATTCCAAATGTTGCAAAATTAATAACAGACAAGATTTTGCGACTTTTGATACTTCCTTTGCTCCTTCCATCTTTACGGTTTGGTGCAGTAAATGTAATGCATTTTTTCTTTTGTTTGTTGATTTTATAACTTAACCATCATACCTCTTAAACGATTGGTCTTTTTCTGAAAAGTGTATTCTTCCTTAACCTACATTAGCTTTTTAAACCAGGAAAAACAAATTGGTGCTATGACTTCGCTGTATCTGCTTTGTTGCATCTTACGCATAGTTAAAATCAAAGACTTGGCAAACACCATTGCTGCTACTCTTTTCTGTCCATCAGAGGCATTTATTGTGGGTTCTGAAGCTAAACTCAATGGTTGTGTATCTGATCATTGTTCCGTGCACGAAAACCAACAGTTAGAAACTGGTAAAGGTGATGATTGTGTAAGGGTGGCTATGCTAAACTTGTCTGATTCTTCTCAAGTAGATGCTGGCAGTATTACTGAATCGAGTTCTTGTTGTTTTCCACATCATGCTTTAAGGTAACAAATTACTCTCATTACTTATTTCTCTTTTATAACAAACCATGTGTTTTCCAAGTAATACTTTCATAAACTGATCCTTGGTGACATCATTGCTTTATCCCTTTGGATTATCTGATGAATCATTTTTTTTGTGTTAATTATTGTTCCTATTTCCTTAATAGTCCGAATATAAATTTGAATGTAAATCCTGTATATTTAAGTTTCTAAAACTTGTTTTTATTAGTTTGTGATGGTAATTTGTATGTTTAGTAATTGTATCTATTCATAATGAATGAAACAATTAGTGATCTTTTTCGTAATTAAAATCCGTATTAAAAATGAATTGACATATTTTCGTTTCATTTTTTCCTTGTTGGTTAGGAAATAGTAAGAATCCTTCTAATAGTACAAGTGATTTTTATTTTGGTTAGCACGAGTAGTTTTTATTTGGGTAATTTAAGTTAGTCCTTGTTTTAGTGGAATTAGATCTTTCATATAAGCGGGAGATGTTTCATTTGTAAAAAAAGAAGAGATGATTTTCTGGTATTCAATTCAAAGTTAATAGTATGAGGCTTTCTTCTAGAGTAATTCTTCAATTCTAGGGGTGATTTGTAGAGAGCTGTGGTGTCTAATTCTTTACAACTAGATTTGATTTCTATAATATGCTAGTGTGAAGTTTGTAATCTTTGTATGATTTAATTAAGTTTTTCTTTATTGATATTAATGAAAAAATGTTCATATATATTGCCTTTTGCTTTGCTTTTATTTTTAATCTAAGCTGTGTTCCTTTCCCATCGTCCAATTAGTGTAGAAGTTATCCTTTAGTTTTCCTGCATTAGTTTGGTAATAGAGTATTGATTCAACTATGGCTACATGTAGTGGAAGGTCATATAGAGAATTACCACTGATCATAAACATGATGAATTGATTTTGCAAATTTTGAAGAAGTTGGATGGCCTTGGGGCCTATGTTCAAGGTGTTCTATACCCTAACTGACAAAAGATAGTTGGTTAGGAACCTAAGCTTGATAGTGAAGATGGGATATGCAAAATAAACAAGTTGAATGGGATGACAATAATCAACAAGTGGGGCAATTTAATTTGCAAACTGAATGAGGTTGTCATGGAAGTAAGTTCTCTAGATGTAATTGAAGAGGTCATTATGCATATTAGTTTACTAGGAAAGGTTTGTGTATGGCAAAGAAAGAAAAGAAAAAGTATCTGAAGAATGTATTTGTGAGCATGAAGTTTGGGATGAGCTAGGCGGAGACTTCAATTGAATGATTGATCAATACATCTCTTAATATAATGAGGAGGACTCTACAAACTGTCTGTGAAAGATGCATATGACAATAGTTAATTGTTACGGTTGACTTGTCAAGTTGGGGAGAATGACGAGGACTGAAAATTTTGGTTGGTTATTGTTTCTTCTTATTAGAAAAGAAACTGAAATATTTTATATATTAGTTTTTCCCCACTGGTTTAGCATTTAAGCCTATTACAGAATTGTGAATCAGAGCTAATTTGCTCTATATCTCTTTATTAGAGACTGAAGTATATATATACACGAATAAGGTTTACAGAAAAAGGTAGAAAATCTATACAGATATAGAAATATAATCCTAGGATATTGTATATCTATAAGATATTGGTATCTAATCTAAAAGATCTGATTATGATCATATCATGATATTATGAGATATACATATCTTGACCACACTCCCCCTCAAGTTGGATCATAGATATCTATCATGTCCAACTTGCCAATACAGTCTTCAAATGCTTGTTGTTGAAGTCCTTTGGTAAACACATCAGCTGTCTGCTTCTTTGTTGGAACATAGGTTAGGCATATTGTCCCATCTTCTATCTTCTCTTTGATGAAATGTCGATCAACCTCCACATGTTTTGTTCTCTCATGATGGGATTGGATTGTGTGCCATGCTTAGGGCTGCCTTGTTATCACAATAGTGTTTTATGGTATCTCAAAACCGATTCCCAATTCTGTCAACACTCTCTTTAACTAGAAACTTTCACACATCCCTTTTGCAACAGCTCTTAGTTCAGCTTCAGCACTATTCTTGGCTACCACCTTTTGTTTCTTACTTTGCCAAGTAACCAAATTTCCCCGCATAAAACTACAATATCCAGTGGTTGATCGTCTATCCTCTTCTGAACTTGCCCAATCTAAATCAGTATATATTTCAATTTTTCTTTGATCTCCTTTCTTGATTAGCAGCCCTTTCCCTGGAGTACCTTTTAGATACCGTAGGATCTTATAGACTACCTCCAAATGCTTTCTCCTTGGTGCATGCATATAGCGACTAACAACACGTACAGCAAAAGCAATATCTGGTCTAGTATGAGACAAATAAATTAGTCTTCCCACTAGTGTTTGATACTCTTCACGATTGACAAGTTTATCATCTTCGTCTCCAAATTTTGTACTGTCAATAGGAGTAGTGCTCGGTTTGCACCCTAACATTCCAGTCTCTCTTAAGAGATCAAGAATGTACTTTCTTTGTGAGATGTAAACTCCCTTCTTTGATCTTGCTACTTCCATGCCCAGAAAATACTTCATTTCTCCTAAGTCTTTAACTTTAAATTCTTTCTTCAACGCTGTCTTAAGTCTTGTGATTTCCTCTGCATCACACCAGTTAAGATAATATCATCAAGATACATAATCAAAATTGTCTTCTTACCTTCTCTAATTCTGAAAAACATTGTATGATCTGACTGTGCTTGTGTGTATCCTTCTGTTTTAAGGACTTTGGCAAATCTCTCGAACCAAGCTCGTGGTGATTGCTTCGGTCCATATAGAGATTTTCTTAGTCTATATACTTTGTTTCCTCCCTCTTCATCAAACCCTGGAGGAAGTTTCATATACACTTCTTCCTTTAGTTGACCATTCAAGAAGGCGTTTTTGATATCAAGTTGCTGAAGTGGCCAGTCAAGGTTAATAGCTACTGATAACAATAGTCTTATAGTATTTAGTTTGGCCACAGGTGCAAATGTTTCCTTGTAGTCCATCCCATAGGTCTGAGTATAGCCTTTAGCTACTAATTTCTCCTTATACCTTTCAATGGTGCCATCAGCCCTATATTTGACTGTAAATATCCACCTACACCCCATGGGTTTCTTTCCTTTTGGCAGATCAACTTCTTCTCATGTTTCATTCTTTCCAAGTGCCCTTATTTCTTTGAAAACAACTTCTCTCTATTCTGGAACTTTAAGAGCTTCTTGAACATTTTTTGGAATATCAATTCTGTCTAGATTAGCAATAAAAGTTTTATATTGAGAAGATAGAGCTTCATAAGAGACAAACCTCTTAATCAGATGCATAGTACATGATCTAGATTTCTTCCTTAAAGCAATTGGCCATTCTAAATCTGTGTTGTCTCCTTGATCCTCACTGCTCTGAATTTCTTCGATAGGGACCTGCACTGGTTCAGAAATTGGCGTAGCTTCAGGGATAGGAAGTGTACTACTTGCTTTCTTCCTCCGAGAATACACCTTGAGTGTATTATCAGGTATAGCTATTTCTGTATTAGGATTTGTCTGTATACGAGATGACATAGGCACTGGGATGGGTTCAGGAACAGATATAGGTTCAGGTTGAGGCTGAGATTCATCACCCCTAAACTCACTCCAATACTCCCTCTGAATCGAAGACTTAGGATAGAAGAAATCTATTTCGGAAAAAGAGACATCACAGCTAACAAACAACCTTTGTGAGATAGGGTCATAACATTTATACCGCTTTTGTGTAGCAGAATATCCTAGAAACAAACATTTTTTGGCACTTGGATCAAGTTTATTTTGTGAAAAACTATGAAGGAAGGTTGTGCACGCGAAAACCCTTAAAGGAAGGTTAGTTTCAAGATGAGTGGTAGTGTAGGTTTCTTGAAATTTCTGAAGTGGTGTTTTGAA
>JAOQMS010014939.1:0-16248 GCA_027563885.1 Erythroxylum longipes
ATAAAAATATATTATTAGTCATATTAATTAAGAGTATAATAGAAAATAATACTTATAGTGAAGGTTATTAATGGAAAATAAAATTTCTATCGTATAAATAGTTTTTTACTGCAACTCTCTCTCTGTTTATCGATTTCTGTGATGGTTACAGTAAATTCAAATATGTGATTGCGTTTAAAGACTACAGTAAATAAATACTAGCCCTTATTAAACCGCGGATCTAAATGTAGCCTAAAAGAATTTGGACGACTTGAACTCAATCCTATCTATCGTCCATTAATATTGGTCAGTCAAATATTTAATAAAGAAATTTGGAGTGACTCAAATTTCTTACAAACTCCCGAGTTCTTACGAAGTCTTTTTATTCTGACATTGATCAAGTGCCAGGAAGCTTCCTCTTGTTCTTATCGTCTAACTTTGTCTTCCAACCCTAATTTCCTCGAAGTTTCACAATGCGGATTACACTTGAAAAGGAACTACTTTTCCTCTTTTCTTCATTCATTCCCATTATTAAATCCAAAGGGTATACCATTCTGCTATCAAGTTCCTGTTTTGCCAATTCCTAGTAGATCAAATCGGCTGAATCATTTCTAGGTTTCTTCCCCCGTTGCCCTTTAATTATCAAAGGCTGGCATGTTACCTGGGGTGGAACTTGCTAGGAGAAGAAGATTATCGCGGGATTCAGCTGCAAATGAATGGACACGGCGGTCCCTCTACACCAGCAACCGTGGAACCTACCGTGCTTCGATCAATTCACTGGTATACACATATATCCCTCTCTTTCTCCAATACTTCTGTCTTGGTTTATTTGATTTTAGATGTTAAATTTTGCAGAAAAAGTAAGATTTCGTTCTCACCTTAACATCATTGAAAACTTCATAATCTGTATGTTAAAAGAGTAGGATTAATTTATTACTAAGGTTTGTATATCAATGGAACAGCAAAGAAGCGAATTGAAACAAACACTTGATGCTGAGGAAGAAAGATTAGGAGAGAAAGCTAGAGAAGCTAAGGGAAGATTAGATGTGAAGCTAAAAAATTTGAGCAGATTATCATCAATCAGAAAGCAGCAGGATTCGTTGAGTCTCAATCTTTTATCTGGTAAAACTTCCACGAAGTTAAGGATGATAAGCACTCTGGTTTGCTACAGGTTTTAACTGTATTACACTGTTCTCTTCTTTGTGACAATCAATTAATTTAGTATCAGAGATATATACTCTCAATTTATTTGCATCCCAGTTCTCTCAATTTTTGTTTAATATCTCATTTGTAAAAATGGAGAAGAAATTACAAGTAATCAAATGAAAAAGGAGATATAAGCTGCAATGAATCAAATAAACAGATATCAGCTTTACCGGGTGGTATATGATTTAAGGTGGTGGGAAGGGAATGCCTTTGAATGAAAACTTTTGGTTGGGGCAATCCTGCAAACACGTGGTGGGTGAAAGAAATTGATTTCATGATTAAGCAAATGCAATAATTGGAAAAAAGAGAGCTTCACTTATTTGGTAACTCTGGTACTGACTGAATGAATGACTGGTGTACAATTTCTTAAGAACTTGTTAGTACCCCATGCCATAAAATGGGAATTTAACAACATCAACTTCTTCAGGTGTAAAGTTTCTTGCTTTACGAAAGTTGGGAAATAGACATTAATTATATGTAATTTTCTATTTGCATGTTATAAAGAGGATGTTTTTATAATTCGAATTTGAAATTTTTTTATAACAAAAAAGTAATCTTACTAGTTGTTCCAAAATTTGTTATCTAAAATGACAATTTATATTATACAAAGAATCAAAGGAATGACTCGTATAGAAAGGAAAGTCTGCAATTGATTCTAAATCAATTTGAAGTAAATTAAAAAGATATCATTTTAAATGATTTGAGCAAGTTTTATGTTATTTAATTCTACTCATTATCAAGTCTAACTTGAGGAGGTCATAAGAACTCGTAAAACTTTGTGTAAAAGAGGCTCGGTTGAGAAAAGCTCCTAAACATTCTTCTTGAAGCAAGGTCATAGGTCTCAAATCCTAAAATTTTCCAAAGACCTTGTGAGAAAAAGCATGATTAAGTATAATATATGTAATGTACTTGTTTTCCAATTCATTATCACTTCCTAAAGTTTTGCATTTTTCTCCACACATGTCCAATAATTTAGACCCACAAGACATAGGAGACGGAATTATTCTATTCAAAAGGTGGCCACAACAATGACGAAAACTTAAAAGTAGGCATTAAGTGACAACCTGATCAATAAGCATTTTCAGAAATGGGCATGTAGTGATATACACATTGGATCGACTGCAAAAAGAAAAAGAAAAAGCATGAGATCTGGGATATCTGCTATTCACAATAATTTTGTTCACTTTGTGCCTACTGATTCGTGAAAAAGTACAAACTAATCCTCCATTATTGCTTTACCAATTCGTCCTCCAGTGGATTATAGAGAAGTGTAAAGTTACAAGATCCGTATGATTTTATTGCCTCACATGGCTAGATTGTTATACCAATCTGTGTAATCTATCCCATCTTATAATATTTGTTTAGGTGGAAGAACAATGATGAACGATTTTTATTTTAAAATATCTTTAGATAGGGAATATAATTATAGATCCTCTAAATATTTTTGTTGAAAGATAAAAGAATTCACTCATTAAGCCATAAAAGGCACCAATAAATCTTTAGAAAGTTGAATTAAGCAAGAATAAAAATAAAGCTTTTACAGCATTTCTACGAAAATACTTAATTTCAAAGATTTCATTGCTTTCTATAAAAAGAGCTCAGTTGTTCTTGCAAGTGACGAGCTAGTTACTACTGTTTCTCATATCTAATAACGTGACTTGTGAGCTAAGATATGCTTATTTGTGTTAATATTATTGAAAACTCTCTGGTTTCTTTCTATTCAAATTGAGACTGCATTGTTGAAGTTGAGACTTAACCAAATTCTATCTTTCCTTATTGATCTGAATTTACGATCAATCCATTCCAATATTTTGTTCCAATATGATTTATGACAGTAAACACCAAGAGTGTGCTAAATACCGGCTCAAATGGAGGCTAAATAATCACTCTTAAAGTGAAAGTGCTCAATGCTTTTAAGCTCACAGTAACATAGTTCATATAATTGTTTTTAGATCCCACATTTTTGTCTTTACTTTTTAACCTCTTCATAGCTGCAAGCCAACTAGTCAAAGAAGGTTTCGATTTTAGGGACCTTTTTCAAATAATATTATGACAAATAGTTGAGAGGAATGAATTCTCCTAACTTTTTATTCAGATTCAGAGGAACAAGTCCAATGTCTATTTACACATCAAAATTCAAATAAGGAATAAAGAAGTAACATAGTTGTGGTATGACAATTGGACTTATTCACCTTTTAATATCTTAGAGATGATATCTATTCTCTTTGCACTAGAACCTCTTTTGTAAGAGTTAGTAAAGTAATTATGAATAACAATAGATTGTTAATTATTTTATCTTAGTTTATTTGTATGTAGAATATTTGCCTTCAACTCACCGTAATTTTGTATTAGTTTTGTCTATTTAATGCAATGTTTATTAAAAAGTAATTGTGAATAACTTTTGGGATTTCCAAAGGAAGCTAGGAGGTTGAGTTAAGTCAATTGGGACTGTACATTGTACAGGTTTGTCATACAAAATTTGACCATTGCAGTAATCGTAAAAATTCTTAAAAGATTCATACCACTTGGTACTCCGAGAATAACATAGTTCACGAAGTTAAAATATTAGTTCAAAACAACTCTTTTTAGCAAGTCGACTCTTTGAACTGCTACTGTGGTACAGTGCCCCGATTTCTTGAACGACCTACTTGTGTGTTCCATACTTCTGTAATTGACTAATTTCTCTTTAAAAGGATAGGCTTAAATGTATCATCGTAGGTTGAAATTTCCGAGGAGGATAATTCACATGAACTCCATTATTCACAAAGCCATAACCGGTTTATCTCTCAGTTCTAGTACTAACCTGTAATATATAGATTACCTCAGAAGCATCGAT
Source organism: Erythroxylum longipes (assembly GCA_027563885.1). Classification (NCBI taxonomy): domain Eukaryota; kingdom Viridiplantae; phylum Streptophyta; class Magnoliopsida; order Malpighiales; family Erythroxylaceae; genus Erythroxylum; species Erythroxylum longipes. The sequence goes on from JAOQMS010014939.1 coordinate 4,022, forward strand.
TAAAGGCTTGGAGTTATTGGTGGAGGGTTAAGGAGACGATCCCCTGATTTTTGAGAAAAACAAAAGTGTCGTAGTTCGACAAAATCTTTGTGCTTCGAACAAAAATTTGAAACCTGCAATGTTTTTGTTTTCCCTGGTTAACTTCTTATGTTAAAAAAAAAATGACAACTTCTTTTGGCATGATTTCTCAAAGAGCCAAGAAAGCTTATTGGATAACTATCCGTTTCTAAGATAAAGAAGACTGAAATAAGATTAATTTGGTTCGTCACGACATTTGCGTGCAAGAGAATCGTCTACTAGAATTCGCAGGTTTTGGTTCGTCACGACCTTTCTCTCTTTCATTAGTTGCAGAACATTCAGTTAAAAGAAACGCTTACATACTTAAAAAGGACTTTAATGAAAAGTGATTTCATAAAAACAACTATATACTCTGTTATTCAGGTTTTCTGGTCAAGGAAGCTTTTTGTTGGTCTTTGTTTTGTCTGGTGCATTCCACGTTCCAGGAAGCTTCCCTGCCACCTTCTTCTTGTTATTGAATTGCAACATTTTCTACTTGGGCACTTGGTTTTTGTAAACCCAAGTCCTGTTTTTATCTGTAGCCATAGTTTCATCCGAGAAGAAAACTTACAGCGATTAAAAATATTTGCTTTTGAGAGAGACACAGTGAAGACATGATCTTTCAATTCCAGGGACCCCTTTTGTCTATTACTACATTTATTAAACCTTTCCAGCCAAGCTTTTCTCTTTGCCTATCCTTGTTTTGGACATGGGCTTTCAATCATTTTTACACTTATTCAGATACCAATGATCCTACCTTCTTCTTCTTCTTATATAGGAAATGAATTCTAGTTATTTTCCATTTCTTTGATTCATATTGAAACATCGAGAAGAATAGGCCGCTTTCGATTGTTTGAAGCTTTTGTCTGTTCCGGGAGTTGTTCTTCGTCGTCAATATCAATGGCTGGAATGTTACCTGGTGTGGAAAGCGCTCGCAGGAGACGATTCCATCGGAGCGGAGACATGCCTAGCGTCTCCACTCACGGCTATTCAAGGCGGTCGTCCTTTTGCTTGTATGCCAGTAACCATAAAAGTTCTCATGTTTGCTCGATCCCCTCTCTGGTAAAGTCCCTTCTCTCCAATCCTTCCTTCTCTGAATCTCTTGTCACTAAGATGATTGTTTCTGGATCTATAACTTCCAACCCCACTTATCTTTTTTTGTATATGATAACATTTACTTTGTTGGAACTGTAACAGAGAAGAGGAGTACTGACCCTGGCATCTGAAGATGAGAAACTAGGAGAAAGAGCTAGAGAAGCCAAGGAAAGATTAGACGAAAGGCTGAGAAATCAAAGCAAATCGGCTACAAGAAGGTACCTAACTGCAGCTGCAGCTACAGACTAACTTTTGTAGTTCCCATGTTGGGTGTGTTCATTGTCTTGATGTTGTTTGGTTATCCACATGTCAGGGATGGCAGTTCTGGGAGACCAGTGGCACAAGGGGAGTTTCAGACAGAAGTGTTTTGTACGAGGAGTAGTAGATACAAGAGGTTCAGTTGGACCAAATTTAACTGGAGAGCTAGTGACCAAGATGAATGCATAGTCTGTCTTGAATGGTTCAAACCTGGAGACCAACTGATGCACTTACCTTGTGCTCATAGGTTCCATACCATGTGTTTGGTCCCATGGCTTGAGACCAACTCTCATTGTCCCTGCTGTAGAATGGAAATACACGTTGAACTCTCTTAGCAGTATTGTTCTTCTTTTTCCTTTGTCTTTGTACATACTGTGAGATGATCCTGTTGCTGTTAGAAACTTCGTGTTTTATTACTGAATAACAATTCAGGCTAAATATAAAATCTTATTCCTAACATTCACAAATTTTAGTATAGTTTTCAAGTTATGAGAAATGACAAACAGAATTTGCAAGATAGCGAGGAATGAGAAAATGTGTCACATATTGTTGGGAAGCAATAGGAATACGACGTGACCTCAAGGACATGAGATGAAATGCTTATGCATTAATACACGAAATAAGTTATTATTTCATGATCAAACTCTACTTGGGCAAAATATGAGATCAAATCTTTTCTTTTGATTAACTAGTTGCTATTTTATTTTATTAAATTTTATCAATATATTTATATAGGGTTCATACAAATATATGAATCCGATTAGGTGACATAGAGTTCGAACACTCTAACAAGATAAGAGTGCTCCAACCCGCAAACTATACCCAATTGTCCTTTTTCAAGTAGTTTTCCTGACATTTCGTATAAACTTCTATGCAAAAGCTCATAGCCATGGAAGGTTGGAGCATCTTGTTTCCATTAGATTATTACAATCCTGTGCTACTTAATTTTATACACACTGGAAATAATATTTAATAGAATATAATAGAAATTGGTTAATCAGAATAGAGGATTTGTTCTGGCCATGAAACCTCAAATCTCTGAATGAAGAAGTATGGAACTTGATTATTTTATGACCAATAATTATGACCTAAATTGAATTAATTATTTAAATATAATATTTAAAAGAGTTTATGAAATTAAAACTTAACAATTCAATACTATAATTCTTATAAAATCTTCTTTCTTCTTCAACCATCTTAAAGTGGCTAAATATAGATTTATATATGAGTATATGTATCTGTTTTTTTGTAAAATTATTTATAAATTAGATATTTAGAATAAAATATTTAATAAATTAATAATTTAAATATAAATAAAAATATTCAACTAAACTAATATGTACGAATTTAACGGATTTCTATTTCTTGCTACTATCCTCTTAAGTCATTAAGATGGCAAACGAATCTGAATTTTTTTTTTATACAACATTATCGCATGCCTCGACGGTATAAAATTCCTCGACTATGTTGTTATACAAAAATCAACTTTTTCATCAAAAGTTTTAGAAGTACATGTAGTCCTGGTCAAACTCGCAAAGCTAAATTAACCAGATTATCAACACTCTAATTTTCTTCTCGATAGACTTGTTGAAGCTGCATATTCTAATCGCAGCCCAACAAAGCCTGTATGCCCTATACTAAAAAAGTAGCCTCAATTAGCATCCATTCAGAAGTTGAAAGAATATTAATTATCTCTAACAAATTCACTTTCAGGACGATGCTCCAATAGCTAAAGTCCCATGCTAAATTAAGCCCGTAATGCACTCTTCATAATTTAGCATGCAAGAGAGGGCATTCTTCATTAGGGTGCATAAATCTCAACATAAAATCTTTAAACTGATAGGCCATATAAGTGACAACGTTCTAACAATTGAACCACACCTTAAAAAACTTAGGTATTGCAAAAACAGTTGAAGACAATGGGAAACCAACCAGGTGACCTATTGTGTCTTCATGTCCTTAAAGAAAGGTAGCAGACAGGAGTGACATTTGTTGATGAGAACTTCTGAAATTTTAGCACTTAAAAGTAAAGCCAAGTGACTCTTATGTCTTATCGCTCTGGACGTCACTCTCTATCAACGTTGCTTTGCCCCACCTTCACATTGAATCTGTCTTTTAGCTCTGAAATCACTAAATAATGTAACACTCTTCTCCAAAAAGTGGGCCACCTGCAATTTTTCCCTCATTCATGATTCAACTATCAAAATCCTCAAATTGGCTTTGGTGTCACAAGGCAATCATCTGTTCTATGCGTTAGTGAGCCAAAGCCACATGGTATTCCATTAGTATCTAAAATACACGACACCCAATTTTTTATTATAATTTACTAAAAACCATCTTTTATTTAATCTTTTTTAAAAATTTATGTTTTATTTCAATATTTTAAAATTTACCTTCAATTTAATTTTAGTGTTCAAATTAAAGTATAAAATTTTAAATGAAACATGTTATGTCCTCAATCAAGAAATGTATCAATTTATCTCTATCCAAATATATAGTCTTAACAATAAGCATATGATGCAAATAAAGTTTAGTGATATGGGTTCAATGTGGAAATCTTACACTAATATTTTAATTACTACAAAGCAATCATTAAAAATTCTAATCGATTTAATCGAAAAATTTTTGAATCGATTAATTCTTTGGTTCGATTTTTAATATTCTAGTTTGATTTATTTAAGAATTCTTATTATTAAAAACTGACCAGTTTATTAATTAATCAGTTAATTTAATAAATTGATCATTTTTTATAAATCAAAATAAATGAATAAATTTTTATTTAACAATCTCATTTTTGGATTAAACTTCAAAATAAGTTAATTTTTATTTAACAATCTTCTTTTTCAATTAAACTTCAAAGACTTCAGTAGGTAAGGACAATCTCTTTCAATTATATTTTAAAATTTTTAATTTTTTCTAATCTTTAACTAATTTTATAACAATCAGTTATATCTTTTAAACTTTAAATCTCTTGTTTTACTGGTTTAAATTTTAGTTTGATTTTTAAAATAATGTTACAAAGTGAAAAGTGTATAAATATTTAAATTTTATGATATTCCACACACACCAAGAAGAAGTTGTGTATGTAGTAAGTACCATGCTAGCTACACCATTTTTTCGTATTATTTCTTTTTACAGGATTAATTAGGGCCACACTTATGTTTAAGGTCTATTATTGCACTTTCGTTCCATTATTAAATAATCAAGTTGTCAATTTTTTAATGGACTCCAAGAAATTAAGGCTGAAGCATAATATCATTTCAACATTTAGTTGGGAACTGGACATTCGTCAATTTGACATTTATATGTTTTGAGAGGTTGTGTATAAATAGTGATGGCTCTTACGCCCTGTTTGATTGAGGGGTTAGTAGTAAAATAGGATGAAACGTAACATACTCCCATCGTTTGATTGAGAGTTTTATAATAGAATGGAACGAAATAGAATGTAAACGGAAGATTTTATGTTACGTTCCATTTCATCCTAAATAGTGAAAATAAGAAACCTCTATTTTGGGAGTTTAAGATGGAACGTAAACTAATAAATACATACTATCTAACCTAATATACCCTAAATGATTTTTCTAATATCAATTATTTCTTCAAACCCTAATCTCCTTTTTTCCAAACTCATTTATTACAGTCCATAAATTTATCACTCTCAATAATATTTTTATATTATTAATAAAAATTGCATATAATTAATAAAAATAATAAAATTTTTATTAATGAAAAATAGAAAATATATTGAAAATTTATTCTTTAATTGTTTGTATATATTTTTATATAAATAAAAATATTAATAAATAATTTTAAAATATAAATCATATATAATAGAATAAAATTTATTAAATAATTAATAATAATATTTTTATATAATTAACAATAAATTGTATATAATTAATAATAAAATTTTTATTATTTTAAAATAGAAAATATATAAAGAAATTATTTGGCACGGTTCTGACTTGAACAACCGTGACTTTTTAATTGGACATGATTTCTGCTTTAAAATCATAACGTTAAACCTCTTGCAACAGCTATTTTAATATCAAGGGTATAATAGTCATTTATGATACATTACATTTCATTCCATCCATCTTCCAAACAACATTTCATTATATTACGTTATGAGCCTTTCCCTCCCTCCCAAACAACTTTTCACTATATTACATTCTATTCCATTATAAACCATTCCTTTCTGTTCCATTCCATTCCATTAATTAACATCTAACTAAATAGGCCCTTAGATAAGGCTAGATAAGGCAAAAGGGAGATGCTCCATTCCTCCACGTGTACTTCTTTCCAAGATCAACTCCTATAACCATTCATTTTTTTTTGCAACTCCCCGACATTTTGTGATCTATTAAAAGGAAAAGACCTACTGGCTTTCCAATTTCAATGTATAAAATTTTGGGTCTACAAAATTGACACTAAGTCTACGGTTAGATTTGACATTTTCTTATCAAACATTTTCCTGCTTTAGAAAAATAGAAAGAGAAGACCAACTAGGTGGGGTCTTAATGGCCGTGATATGTGGAATCTACTACAATTCTAAGCACCAGAAAGTTGGGGTTATCTAAAGATAGTAAGGTGTCTATTGATACTCCATGCTCAGACGAAGACAACGTACAAGTCGGTTTTCATACTATTGAAAACAATTGGTAATTTCCCTTTATTGTATAAATCTGTAATTAGTTATAGTTATAATTTGTTATGAAGTTAGTTACGTACAGACTTCTAGAACTCTTCCATTCAGTCGCCACGTATATTAGTTTGTTACCATCTGCAGTTATATAAACAAAGTCAGCCTCTCTGCAGATAAATGGGTCATCTTCATCATGAATACACTCTATTCAAGTTTCACCTTCTTCTTGTTTTTTATTAATTAATTATGATACTTCATCATGGTCGAGCAAGGTTGCTCATCTTCTTTTGATCCAACTACCATCACCTCGAATTTAAATTTTTTCTTGGCCATCAAATTAGATCATAATAATTACTTGGTACAAAGGTATCAAGTGTTACCGATACTAAGAGGATTTGGTCTCGATTTATTCATCGATGAGAAGTTATCACCACCATCAAAGTTTGTATTGATTTTAACCTCGCTAGATGGATCATTACTAGGAAAAACGTTATCCACCGAATATATTGCCTGGAGTAAGCAAGACCAGATCATTTTAGGTTGGTTGCGATCCTCAATATCTGAGACTGTTCTCAATCAACTTGTTAACTATAATACGTCATGTGAGCTATGGAAATTCATTGAGGTAACATATGCATCACAATCTCGAGTAAGAGACCTTTAATTGAAAATTTAGTGACAAACTACTAAGAAGGGATCCATGAGCATCACTGAATATGTTAATAAAATCAAAGGCGTTGCTGATAATCTAAATTCAATCGGATGTGTGGTGTCTGATGAAGATATTATAATGTATATAATGGCTGGACTTGGTATTGAATATGATTCTGTTGTCACTAGTGTCACAACAAAGACTGATAAATTTAGTGTGAATGAAGTTTATACAACCCTAATGAAGCAAAAAGCTCGTCTAGAACAGTACAATGTTACAGCCACTGTCGATATACAGAACCCTTCAACCAATATTGCTATTACTGGACATCAAAGAGGAAGAGATCTAGGTTACACTCAAACTTCTGGAAATCATTTAAACCAAAAATGTAGTGGAGGCCGAAAAAATAGAGGATAGGGAAGAGGTTACAGAGGCAGAGGACGTGGACACAACAGACCAGTATGCCAAGTTTGCACCAAACCTGGACACAGAACAGTAATCTGTTACTAATCTGTATGACTCGAATTACTAAAGACAATCTCAACAACAAGAACCAAATCAGCAAATGTCTCAGGGGCAACAGTATCAACCGTCATAATTGTCAGCCATGATTGCCACGCCCCAATCAGTAACAGATTCAAACTGGTCCCCTCGACAATGAAGCGAAACATCATGTTACTAACAGTCTTGGAAATTTGCAGATTAACAAGAATGAGTATTTAGGAGGTCAAGGTTTAACTGTAGGTAATGGTCAGCAACTGAACATCATGCATTTTGGTTCAAGTTCTTTACCTACACCTCAATCTAATATCTAGTTAAACCACGTCTTGCATGTCCCTAAAATAACCAAGAATTTATTAAGTCTACAAACTCACTAATGATAATCCTGTTTTTGTTGAATTTCATAAGGATCTATGTTTGGTCAAAGACAGGAGAATAGGGAAAGTGCTTCTCAAGGGAACAACTAAAGATGGATTATAATGTCTTCCTCTTCCTCAAGCTGCTCACTCACCTCACTCAACAACCTCCAGCTATCTTACTGACTTTAGTCTAAAAACCTATATGTCTAGCCTAAATAAGACAAATACACTTAAACTTTGGTATACTAGACTTGGTCACCCATGAGAGTTTGTAGTAAAATATGTTTTGAAGCTTTATCATATACCTTTCAGTAATGGTGCATTTTTGGATTCTTGTAATGCCTATTAATTGGAAAAAAAAAACACAATACCTTTTCAGCGTGCGCAAAATAAAACCACCTCTCCTTTACAACTCATATATGTAGATTTATGAGGTCCTGCACCCATAGCTTCAAAACAAGGCTTCATTTATTATCTGCAAATTCTAGATGATTTTTCGAGATATACTTGGACTTATCTATTGAGAAACAAATTCCAAGCATTTGAGTTTTTCAAAAACTGCAAAGCAGTGGCAGAAAAATAGTTTGATTTAAAAGTGTTCAAATCGATTGGGGAGGTGAGTATAGAGTTCTTAAACCCTTCCTCACCTCTTTTAGTGTCTTATTCCAACATCCATGCCCTCACACTCACCAACAAAATGGGAGAGTATAGAGGAAACATAGAGATATTTTAGAGAAACGCCTAACTCTTTTAGCACAAGCTTCTTTTCCATTGTTGTATTAGTGGGAAGCTTTTGAAACTTCTGTCTATCTCATTAATTGACTTCCCACACCTGTACTGCATCATCATCACCTTGTTATAAGCTTTTTGGTCATCACTCGAATTACAACATACTGAAAACCTTTGGTTGTGCATGTTTTCCTCACCTTAGACCATATAATCAATGTAAATTTAATTTTCATACTCAAAAATGTATTTTCTTAGGTTATAGTCCAAACCATAGAGGATTCAAGTGCTTGGATTCATTGGGAAAAATTTACATATCTCGGGATGTCATCTTCAATGATTTCGATTTTCCCTTTGCTAATAATCCTTCTTTTAACAAAGCCTTAGCTGAAAATACACCTATTACTTCAAAAATTTCCAGCAACATGTAGGTGTTAAGACGGTATGATTCATCTGAAGTGGCATCTCAGATAGGTATTAACTCTACCCCTACTTCTTTACAATCTCAGGAAGGCATTAACTCCACCCTTGCTTCTTTACGTTGTCCACCTAATCGAAATCCTACTTCCCATTCTGATTATTCTACCTTAGAACCAATACCTCCACCTGATTCTATAGTTCCAGACATCTCTCATTCTTCGAATATACCTACAGTGTCTCCTACAACCATCGAACCACCCAACATAGTTATTAACACACATCCCATAATCACTCGTAGTAAAAAAGGTATATACAAACCAAAAACCTACCTCATTAATTAACCCAAACCTAAAGAACTTGAGCCAAATAGTGTGAGTCAGGCATTGAAAATTCCTCAATGTCAATGGGCTCTTGAAAATGAATATACAACTCTCACATCAAATTCTACATAGGATCTAGTTCCATGTTGGCCAGAGATGAAGATTGTTGCCAACAAATAGATTTTCAAAGTCAAATATAGAGCAGATGGATCCATTGAACGACATAAAAGCATGTTTGGTAGCCAAAGGTTTTACTCAGACTCTGAGCATAGACTTCACCGAGACGTTTAGTCTTGTAATCAAGCCTGCAACAGTTTGCACTGTCTTAAGTTTGGCAGTAACTCAAAATTGGGACATTCAGCAACTAGATGTTAATAATGCATTTTTGAATGGCTATCTAAAGGAACCTGTTTATATGCTACAGCCAGAAGGATTTGTTAGTAGAGACAAACCTTATCATGTTTGTCATCTCAAAAAGGCATTATATAGTCTTTGTCAGGTGCCTAGAGCCTAATTTGATAGACTTAAAACTACTCTTTTACAGTTGGGTTTCTCTAATGCCAAAACAGATACCTCTTTATTCATTTACAACACTAATGGTGTTTACATATTGTTTCTTGTCTATGTAGACGACATTCTCATCACTGTGAATACTAAAGATGCTATTCAACAGTTGATCAACAAGTTGAACAAAGAATTTGCCTTGAAGCAACTCAGATCTCTTCACTTTTTCTTGGGCATTTATGCTACCAGGAGCTTCCACAGCCTTCATCTTTACCAAACCAAATATATTGAATCCTTGCTGAAGAAAGCAAACATGAGCTTTACCAATCCCCTTCTAACTCCTTTCTCTTTGAGTAAGACTATGACTACCAAAGAGTTGGAACCTTACCGAAATTCAAGTTTCTATCGCAGTATTATTAAAGGCTTACTATATGTTACTATCACACGACCAGAAATTTCATTTATTGTTAAAAAACTCAATCAACACATGGTGTGCTTGTAAAAGGGTATTGTAATACCTTCGAGGAGCAACAAACCAAGGCTTGTTTTATAAACCTTCTAAACACTTTGAACTTACTGCATTCTCTGATGCAGATTGGGCTAAGATTTCATTGACTGTAAATCCATTGGTGGTTAATGAATTTATCTTGGTGAGAATTTAGTTTCCTGGTCCTCTAAATAAAACAAGCAGTGGCTCGTTCAAGTACCGAATCTGAATATCGCTCCTTACCTGCTACTGTCGCTGAAATTACGTAGTTTCTTTACTTGTTGCAAGAAATGGGGCTTAAACAGTCTTAAAAACCAATACTTTGGGTAGATAACATCAATGCAACTTTTCTTGCTACTAATCCCATCATGCATTCTAGATTTAAACATATAGAGATTGATGTGCATTTTGTTCGTGATCTCATTGCCAAGCAAACTTTAGAAGTACGTTATGTTCCCACTTTGGACCAGGTAGCAGACATCATCACCAAAGTGTTTTCGTCCAGTCACTTCAATTATCTTAAAACCAAGCTGATTGTGCTTCCACAACAGCCTCGGTTGAGGGGGGATGTTGAAAACAATTGTTAATTTCCCTTTATTGTATAAATTTGTAATTAGCTAGAGCGATAGTCTGTTATGAATTTAGTTATGTATAGAGTTCTAGAACTCTTCCATTCAGTTACCACGTATATTAGTTTGTTACCATCTGCAGTTATATAAACAGATTCTAGCTCTCTGTAGAGAAATGGGTCATCTTCATCATGAATACACTCTATTCAAGCTTCATCTTCTTCTTGCTTTTTATTAATTAATTCTGATACTTCATCACATTCAAGTTATTTTCATTTTATTATGTAGGCAATACTGGATTGATCATAATGCTCCGTTATCTTATCAAAACAACATCTGAACTTCTAAAAATAAGCAATTACTTGCCTAATGATGTCTACACTAGTCAAGTTCTAGGATCTGTTAAAAGCAAAAGAATGGAGTAAATGCATATCATCACTTCCATTTCTTACAATAGATTAGTGATGTTTGTGGAGTCATTAGAAAAGAAAGGAAAGAAAGCGCATTGCCTCACAAGCTGAGTCTAGTGATTAGGATTAGTTGTTTAATGTTGTTTATTCTTGTTAGGCTCAATAATACTCTTAGTAATATACTTTTGATGCTGCTTCTAGTGTCACTTTAACTGCATACTATCAAAGTTTAAATCTATCCAGTTTTTATGTCACAAAAAATGTACTTCTAATTTGTCTCAATTACATGTAACAAGTCGTTTTCATCCCATTTTATCAAATTTCTCGTGTTTAACAATGCAGTTTTCAAACTAAAAAATTCCACAATCAACAGTAATATCTCCAAAGTCCAAGTTCTAACTCACCGACTAGTTATTGGCATACTAATATACTATATATATGGTCGAAACTTTGCTTCAGGTAGCGAGCAGTGAGAGCAACTACATATATCATGGTTGAACGTGAGAGTATGTACGTGATTTTAGCCATAATTTGTGCCTGGAAACTAACAACTAGAGAAAAGCACATTCATGCCTGTGTTCTGTCTTTGGGTTCTAGGAAAACATTTTTTCTTATCTAGGGGATGTTTAGCAAATATCAATAACTCAATCTAGCTAAGAACTTGTTGTCATATAACTATTTCAAAAGATTAGGGACGTTGTATATGAAGATATTGGTAAGTGAAGATCTTGATGTAAGAAAACATTGAGGATTTTTCTGATCAAATATTAGTGCAAGAGATTGTAGCTTTCTTCTCTCACCTGGGAGTTGAAGCATCATTTACTATCCCTCCTTGCAAGACTGCCTTGAATTATTAAGGGTTGTTTGGTTCGGCTTTCCCTTTATTGTGATTTTAAATTTTTGTTTCATATTCTTGTTTTCTTTAAATAAAAATATCTGGTTGATATTTGCAATAAAAACTAAAAAATATCATTTAGTTGAAATTTGCAATAAAAACCTGAAAATAAAAACGTTTAAGATTTGTAATAAAAATTAAAAATAAAATCATGTTTAATTTTATCATCCTATTTTATTTTATTATATTATTGGATATTAATATTAAGTTTTACTTTAATTTATTTTTAATAAACTAAATTATATTTTTAAATTAATTATTTCTCAATATCATTAAAAATAAAATAATGAATATTTAATATAATTAAAAAATATATACACAAATTTTAT
>JAOQMS010014960.1:0-16247 GCA_027563885.1 Erythroxylum longipes
ATGTCTAGTAGGTGTGAAACCCCTCTTGGAATCTTGCATGGCAAACTTATTGAGCATATTCTCAATGTAGGTTAATTGAGACAAGGCTATTTATTTGTTCTTGCGATCCCTTATAAGTTTGATCCCTAGAACATAATTAGCCCCTCCCAAATCCTTCATTAAAAACTATTCATTCAGCCATCCCCTAACCATAGATAACATTCCCACATCATTCCTAATGAGTAGAATGTCATCAACATACAAGATTAGGAAAGTAACCTTACCTTCTTGTATTCTTTTATAAACACAAGGCTCTTCTAGGTTTTGTATGAACCCATAGGTTTTGATATACTTATCAAACCTATTATTCCAAGACCTAGATTCTTGCTTAAGTCCATAAATGGACCTTTGCAATTTGCATACCTTATCAAACCTAATGTTCCAAGACCTAGATGCTTGCTTAAGTCCATAAATGGACCTTTGCAACTTTCATACCTTATGCTCATTTCCTAGCTCAATGAAACCTTCTAGTTGGGCCATATAAATGGGCTCCTCAAGATTCCATTAAGAAATGCATTCTTGACATCCATTTGCTATATTTCATAATTGAAATAGGTTGCAGACAAATACCGACGGAATATTGAATTTCCAAATTACTTGACTGCCTCGATTACCTCTCTTTTAGCGACAGACAAACATCAGTCTGTCGGTATTTAAGTTTCCCAACAGATGATTTACTGACGGTAGACCAATTCCGTTGGTAGAGTTAATTAACAGATACCGACGGAACGCATTACGTTGGTAATTATGCGATGCTAATTAATTGTGGGAGTAATTCTTGCAATTATTACCGACGGTGATTTCTTATCCGTCGGTAAAGTTCTGACGGACATAATTTTGTCGATATATATCCGAAGCAATTACATTGCGGGAACCATTCCCATAATTTATTCCTACGCTGTAGGTTGTGTCGTCGCTATATGTCGTCGGAGATTTTGCGCGAAATTCTTTCCCTCCATTATTGCTGACAGATATACTGTTCCTTCGGCAAATATAAACAGTATTGTTTATTTACCAACAGAAAGTAATTTTCTGTCGGTAAATAGCATCAGTTTTCTATTCGTCGATAAAGTTCCACCGTTATTCCATGATTTTCATGTAGTGTAGTTTTTTCTCATCAAAGCTGCCTAGTGACCGTTACAATGGGTCATTTTTGCATCGAACATGTCCAGCAGCTATGTCAATGTGTAGTTTTCCCAACGATGATGCCAACTGGTTGTTTTGCTCATCGAAGGTGCCCAACAACTATGACAAGGGATTGTTTTCCTTACCAAAGGTGCCCAACGACAATGCCAACTGGTTGTTTTCTCATTGAAGTTGCCCAGTGACCATTACAATGGGGTGTTTTCTTATCGAACATGCTCAACGACTGTGTCAACGGGTTGTTTTCCTCATTGAAGGTGCCTAGCGATCATTCCAATTGGTTGTTTTCCTCAATAAAAAGGCCCAATGACATACCAACTGGTTGTTTTTCCTACCAAAGTTGTGCCCATATACTGTTTTCTCACCGAAGGTGCCCAGCAACCATGCCAACGGGTTCTTTTATACACCAAATATGTGCCAAAAGGTTCTTTTCTTATTAAATGTGCCTAGCGACTGTGTGAATGGGTTGTTTTGCTCACCGAAGGTGACCAGCAACTATGTCAAGTAGTTTTTTTTCTCACCGAAGGTGTCCAGCAACCATGTCATTGGGTAATTTTCTCATCCAAAATGCCAAATGACCGTGTTAACGAGTTGTTTTCCTCACTGAAGGTGTCTAGCAATTATGCTAACTAGTTGTTTTGCTCATCGAAGGTGGCCAGCAATTACGCCAAACGGTTGTTTTGCTCACCGAAGGTGCCTAGGGACTATACCAACTAGTTGTTTTCTAATGGAAGCTACCTGGTGACCGTTGCAATGGGCTATTTTCTGAATAAAGGTGCTCAGTGGCAGTTCTAAAGGGCAATTTTTTTAGCAAAAGTGCCAAGCGATTGTGTCAACGTGTTATTTTCCTCACTGAAGGTGCCAGAGATCATGCCAACTGGTTGTTTTGCCTCTGAAGGTGCTAAGTAACTATGCCAAAGGGTTGTTTTGCTCACTGAAGTTGCCCAACGATCGTGCCAACTGGTTGTTTTGTCCACCAAAGATGTGCCCAAGAACTGCTTTCTCACTGAAGGTGCCCATAAACCATGCTAGTGGGCTATTTTGCCCACCAAAGATGTGGAAATGGGTTATTTTATCATTGAAAGTGCCCAATGATTGTGTGAACAGGTTATTTTGCTCACCGAAGGTGCCCTCCAACCATGTCAACAAGTTTTTTCCGCCAAAGGTGGCCAACGACCGTGCCAATGGGCAATCTTTTCATCAAAAGTGCCCAACGATTATGTCAACGGGTTGTTTTACTCACTATGGGTGCCTCGCAATTATGCCAACTAGTTGTTTTTCTCACTGAAGGAGCCGAGTAACTATGCCAAGTTTTGGTTACCGAATTTACCTAACGACCAATCCTACTAGTTGTTTTCTCAACGAAGCTACTCAGTGACTATTACAATTTGTTGTTTTCTCACCGAAGGTGCCTACCGACCATTAGAATGGGCTATTTACTCATCCAAAGTGCCCAGCGACTGTGTGACCAGGTTGTTATACTCATTGAAGGTGCATAATGACCATACTAACTGGTTGTTTTGCCTACAAAAGATTTGTCAACGGGTTAATTTCTCACTGAAGCTGCTTATCGATCATGTCAAGTGGTTGTTTTCTCAACGAAAGTGCCAATGACCTTGCCAATGTGTACTTTTCTCATAAAAAATGCTCAAAAACGGTCCCCTCGAGTTGTTTTCCTTTTCAATGGTGCCCAGTGATCATGCCAACTTAGTGTTTTGCTCACCGAAGGTGCCCTAAAATTAGGCCAAAGGTTGTTTTGCTCACCGAATGTGCCCATCGACCATGCCAATAGGTTGTTTTCTCATCGATGTTATCCAGTGATCGTTACAATGGGTTTTTTCTCACCAAAAGTGTCGAGTGACTATGTTAACGAGTTGTTTTTCTTATTGAAGGTGCCCAACGACCATGCCAGTAGGTTATTTTGGCCAAAAAAGATTTACCAATTGATTATTTTCTAACTGAAGCTACACAGCGATCATACCAACTGGTTGTTTTGCTTACCTAAGGTGCCAGCGACCATGCCAATAGGTTGTTTTGCTAACCAAAGGTGCTTGGCAGCCATGCCAACTGGTTGTTTTCCCACCGAAGCTGCATGACGATCATTACAATAGGCTCTTTTCTTGCCAAAACTACCTAGTGACTATGTCAACTGGTTGTTTTACTCACCAAAAGTGCCCATTGACCATGCTAACTGGTTGTTCTACTCACTTAAGATGTTTAGCAACGAAGCTAAGGGTTGTTTTGCCCATCGAAGGTGCCCAATAACTAGGTCAAAGGGTTGTGTTGCTCATCAAAGGTGCCTAACAACAATGCCAACTAGTTGTTTTACCCAAAAAAATTTGCCAATAGGCTATTTTCTCACAGAAGTTGGTTGTTTTGCTCACTTATGATGCCCAACCACCATGCCAACTGGTTATTTTGCTCACCGAAGGTGCCCACCGATTATTCCAACTAGTTATTTTCTCATCGAAGCTATATAGTGACTATTAGAATGGGCACTTTTCTCACTGAAAGGGCCTAGTAGCTGTGTCAAGTGGTTATTTTGTTTACCTAAAGTGCCCATCTACCATGCCAACTAGTTGTTTTTCCCACCAAAGAGGAACCCATGAAGTGTTTTCTCACCGAAGGTGCCCAACAAACATGTTAGCAGGTTTTTTTGCCTACCAAAGATGTGTCGATGGGTTGTTTTCTCAATGAAAGTGCCCAGCGTATGTGTGAACAGGCTGTTTTGCTTACTGAAGGTTCCCAGTGACCATGTCAACTAGTTGTTTTCTCAGCGAAGGTGCCCAGCGACCACGCCAATGGGCAATTTTCTTAGCGAATGTGCCTAGCAATTGTATCAACGGGTTGTTTTCCTCACCGAAGCTGCAATGGGTTTTTTTCTCACTAATGGTGTCCAAGGATCATTACATTGATTTGTTTACTCACCAAAAGTGCCCAACGACTATGTTAACGGGTTGTTTTACTCACCGAAGGTGCCCAGTAACCATGCCAACGGGTTATTTTGCCCACAAAAAGATTTACCAACCGGCTATTTTCTAACTGAAGCTACTCAACGATCATGCCAACTGGTTGTTTTTCTTACCTAAGGTTCCAAGCGACCATGCCAATAGGTTGTTTTACTAACCAAAGGTGCCTAGCAACTGTGTCAACTAGTTGTTTTCCCACCGAAGCTACACAACGATTGCTCTAATAGGTTCTTTTCTCGCTAAAATTGCCCATCCACTGTGTCAACTGGTTGTTTTGCTCTTTGAAAGTGCCCATCAACCACGCCAACTAGTTGTTCTACTTACCAAATGTGCCCAGCAATGATGCCAAAGGATTGTTTTGCTTATCAAAGGTGCCCAACAACTAGGCCAAAGGGTTGTGTTGCTCACCAAAGGTGCTCAACAACTATGCCAACTAGTTGTTTTGCCCAAACATGATTTACCAACAGGCTATTTTCTCATTGAAGCTACTCATCTATCATGCCAACTGGTTGTTTTGCTCACCTACGGTGCTTAGCCACCATGCTAAAAAGTTGTTTTGCTCAACTAAGGTGCCCAGCGACTGTTCCAACTGGTTGTTTTCTCACTGAAGCTACACAGTGACCATTAGAATGGGCTCTTTTCTCACTGAAAGTTCCCAACGGCTTTGTCAACTGGTTGTTCTGCTTACCAAAAGTTCCCATTTACCATGCCAAAAAGTTATTTTTCCCACCAAAGACGGGCCCACAAACTGTTTTCTCATCGAAGGTACCCAACAACTATGTTAGTGGGTTGTTTTACTCACCAAAGATGTGCCAATGTGTTGTTATCTCAATGAAAAGCCCAGCAGCTGTGTGAGTGGGTTATGTTGATCACCGAAAGTGCCCAGTGACCATGTGAACTAGTTGTTTTCTCACCGAAGGTGCCCAGCAACCATGCCAATGGGCAATTTTCTCAACGAATGTGCCCAACAATTGTGTCAACAGGTTGTTTTCCTCACCGAAGCTGCAATGGGTTTTTTCTCACCAATGGTGCCCAACGATCATTATAATGGCCTGTTTACTCACCAAAAGTGCCCAGTGACTGTGTCAACGGGTTGTTTTGCTCACCAAAGGTGCCCAGTCACCATACCAAAGGGTTATTTTGTCCACAAAAGATTTGCCAATTGGCTATTTTCTAACCGAAGCTACTTAGCGACCATGCCAACTGGTTGTTTTGCTTACCTAAGGTGCCAAGCTACCATGCCAACTGGTTGTTTTGTAAACCAAAGGAGCCCAGTGACCATGTCAACTGGTTGTTTTCCCACCGAAGCTGCACAGTGACCATTCTAATAGGCTCTTTTCTCGTTAAAATTGCCTAGTGACTGTGTCAACTGGTCGTTTTGCTCTCTGAAAGTGCCCATCAACCACACCAATTGGTTGTTTGACTCACCGAAGATGCCCAGCAATGATGCGAAGGGTTGTTTTGCTCATCAAAGGTGCCTAACAACTAGGCCAAAGGGTTGTGTTGCTCATCGAAGGTGCCCAACAACCATGCCAACTAGTTGTTTTGCCCAAAAAATATTTACCAACAGGCTATTTTCTCACTGAAGCTACTCAACTATCATGACAACTGGTTGTTTTGCTCACCTATGGTGCCTAACCACCATGCCAATAGGTTGTTTCGCTCAACAAAGGTGCCTAGCGACGGTTCCAACTGGTTGTTTTCTCACTGAAGCTACACAGTGACCGTAGAACAGGCCTTTTTCTCACCAAAAGTGCCCAGTGGCTGTATCAACTAGTTGTTATGCTTACCGAAAATGCCCATCTACCTTGCCAACAAGTTGTTTTTCCCACCAAAGAGGGGTCCACGAACTGTTTTCTCACAGAAGGTCCCCAACAACTATACCAGTAGGTTGTTTTGCCCGCCAAAGATGTGCCAATGGGTTGTTTTCTCAATGAAAGTGCCTAGCGTCTGTGTAAACGGGTTGTTTTGCTCACCGAAGGTGTCCAGCAATCATGTTAACTAGTTGTTTTTTCACCGAAGGTTCCCAGCAACCATGCCAATGGGCAATTTTTTTCAGTGAATATGCCCAACGAATGTGTCAACGAGTTGTTTTCCTTACTGAAGGCACACTACAATCATGCCAACTGGTTGTTTTGCTCACCGAAGGTGCGCAATAAGTATGCAAAAAGGTTGTTTTGCTCACCAAAGGTGCCCAACAAAAATGCCAACTAGTTTTTTTCTGATCAAAGCTTCCTAGTGACTGTTAAAATGGGTCATTTTTGCATCGGACATGTCCAGCGGCTGTGTCAACGTGTTGTTTTCCTTACCGAAGGTGCCTAGCGATCATACTAATTGGTTTTTTTCCTCACCAAAGGTGCCGAATTAACATGCCAACTAGTTGTTTTTCCCTGTGCCCACAAACCATTTTCTCACCAACGGTGCCAAGCAACGATGCCAGCAATGTTGTTTTTGCACCAAAGGTGCCCAATGACCATGTCGATGGGCAATTTTCTGATCAAAAGTGCCCAGTGACTGTATCAATGGGTTGTTTTCCTCACCAAAGTTGCCCAACGATGATGCCAACTGGTTGTTTTTTCTCATCAATGGTGCCCAACAACTATGCCAAAGGGTTGTTTTCCTTACCAAAGGTGCCCAACGACACTGCCAAATAGTTGTTTTCTCATTGAAGTTGCCCAGTGACCATTACAATGGGGTGTTTTCTCATCGAACATGCTCAACGACTGTGTCAACGGGTTATTTTCCTCATTGAAGGTGCCTAGCGATCATTCTAATTGGTTGTTTTCCTCAATAAAAGGGCCCAATGAGCATACCAACTGGTTGTTTTTCCCACCAAAGTTGTGCCTATAGACTGTTTTCTCACCGAAGGTGCCCAGTAACCATGCCAACGGGTTCTTTTATACACCAAAGATGTGCCAAAAGGTTCTTTTCTTATTGAAAGTGCCTAGCGACTGTGTGAATGGGTTGTTTTGCTCACCAAAGGTGCCCAGCGACTATGTCAAGTAGTTTTTTTCTCACTGAAGGTGTCCAGCAACCATGTCATTGGGCAATTTTCTCATCCAAAATGCCAAATGACCATGTTAACTAGTTGTTTTCCTCACCGAAGGTGCCCAGCAATTATGCTAACTAGTTGTTTTGCTCACCGAAGGTGGCTAGCAATTATGCCAAAGGGTTGTTTTGCTCACTGAAGGTGCCTAGCGACCATACCAACTTGTTGTTTTCTCATGGAAGCTGCCTGGTAACGGTTGCAATGTGCTATTTTCTGACCAAAGGTGCTCAGCGACAGTTCCAAAGGGCAATTTTTTTAGCAAAAGTGCCAAGCGATTGTATCAATATGTTGTTTTCCTCACTGAAGGTGCCAGAGATCATGCCAACTGGTTGTTTTGCCTCTGAAGGTGCTCAGCAACTATGCCAAACGGTTGTTTTGCTCACTGAAGTTGCCCAACGATTATGCCAACTGGTTGTTTTGTCCACCAAAGATGTGCCCAAAAACTGCTTTCTCATCGAAGGTGCCCATAAACCGTGCTAGTGGGCTGTTTTGCCCACCAAAGATGTGGAATTGGGTTATTTTATCATTGAAATTGCCCGACGATTATGTGAACAGATTATTTTTCTCACCGAAGGTGCCCTGCAACCATGTCAACAAGTTTTTTCTCACCAAAGGTGCCCAGCGACTGTGCCAATCGGCAATCTTTTCATCAAAAGTGCCCAACGATAATGTCAACGAGTTGTTTTACTCACTGTAGGTGCCCCGCGATTATGCCAACTAGTTGTTTTTCTCAACGAAGGTGCCCAGTAACTATGCCAAGTTTTGGTCACCGAATGTACCCAACGACCAATCCTACTGGTTGTTTTCACAACGAAGCTACTCAGTGAGCATTACAATTTGTTGTTTTCTCACCGAAGATGCCTACCGACCATTACAATGGGCTATTTACTCACCCGAAGTGCCCAGCGACTGTGTGACCAGGTTGTTTTACTCATCGAAGGTGCCTAATGACAATGCTAACTGGTTGTTTTGCGCACCAAAGATTTGTCAACGGTTTAATTTCTCACCGAAGCTGCTTATCGATCATTTCAAGTGGTTGTTTTCTTAACAAAAGTGCCAATGTGTAGTTTTCTCATAAAAAATGCCCAATAACTGTCCCAACGAGTTGTTTTCCTTTTCAATGGTGCCCAACGATCATTCCAACTTAGTGTTTTGCTCATCAAAGGTGCCCAAAAATTAGGCCAAATGTTGTTTTGCTCACCGAATGTGCCCAACGACCATGCCAACTGGTTGTTTTCTCATCAATGCTGCCCAGTGATCGTTACAATGGGTTTTTTATCACCAAAAGTCTCGAGTGACTGTGTTAACGGGTTGTTTTTCTCACCGAAGGCGCCCAGCGACCATGTCAGTAGGTTATTTTGCCCAAAAAAGATTTACCAATTGGTTATTTTCTAACTAAAGCTACTCAACGATCATGCCAACTGGTTGTTTTGCTTACCTAAGGTTCCCAGCGACCATGCCAACTGGTTGTTTTCCCACCGAAGCTGCATGACAATCGTTACAATAAGCTCTTTTCTCACCAAAACTACCCAATGACTGTGTCAATTGGTTGTTTTGCTCACAAAAAGTGCCATCGACCATGCCAACTGGTTGTTCTACTCACTTAAGGTGTTCAGCAATGAAGCCAAGGGCTGTTTTGGCCATCAAAGGTGCCCAACAACTAGGTCAAAGGTTATGTTGCTCATCGAAGGTGCCCAACAATCATGCCAACTAGTTGTTTTACCTAAAAAAAGATTTATCAATAGGCTATTTTCTCACTGAAGCTAGTTGGTTTGCTCACTTATGATGCCCAGCCACCATTCCAATAGGTTGTTTTGCTTACCGAAGGTGCCCATCGATTATTCCAACTAGTTATTTTCTCACCGAAGCTATATAGTGACTGTTAGAATGGGCACTTTTCTCATCGAAAGTGCCTAGCAGCTGCGTCAACTGGTTGTTCTGCTTACCTAAGGTGCCCATCTATCATGCCAACTATTTGTTTTTCCAACCAAAGACGAGCCCACGAACTGTTTTCTCACCAAAGGTGCCCAACAACCATGCCAGCGGGTTTTTTTGCCCACCAAAGATGTGTCAATGGGTTGTTTTCTCATTGAAAGTGCCCAGCGTCTGTGTGAACGGGCTGTTTTGCTCACTGAAGCTGCCCAGTGGACATGTCAACTAGTTGTTTTCTCACTGAAGGTGCCCATCAACCACTCTAATGGGCAATTTTCTCAGCGAATGTGCC
The DNA here is from genome assembly GCA_027563885.1 of Erythroxylum longipes. Taxonomy (NCBI): domain Eukaryota; kingdom Viridiplantae; phylum Streptophyta; class Magnoliopsida; order Malpighiales; family Erythroxylaceae; genus Erythroxylum; species Erythroxylum longipes. The sequence continues at coordinate 9,425 of JAOQMS010014960.1, forward strand.
TAGCGATTATGTCAATGGGTTGTTTTCCTCACCGAAGCCGCAATTGGTTTTTTCTCACCAATGGTGTCCAACGATCGTTACAATGGTTTTTTTACTCACCAAAAGTTCCCAACAACTATGTTAACGGGTTGTTTTGTTCACCAAAGGTGCCCAGTGACCATGCCAACAGGTTATTTTGCCCACAAAAAGATTTTCCAACGGGCTATTTTCTAACCGAAGCTACTCAACGATCATGCTAACTAGTTGTTTTGCTTACCTAAGGTTCCAAGCGACCATTCTAATAGGTTGTTTTGCTAACCAAAGGTGCCTAGCAACCAAGTCAACTGGTTGTTTTCCCACTGAAGCTACAGAATGATCGCTCTAATAGGCTCTTTTCTGGCCAAAATTACCCATCCAATGTGTCAACTGGTTGTTTTGCTCTTCGAAAGTGCCCATCGACCATGCCAATTGGTTTTTCTACTCACCAACGGTGCCCAGCAATGAGGCCAAAGAGTTGTTTTGCTTATCGAAGGTGCCCAACAACTAGGCCAAAGGGTTGTGTTGCTCACTAAAGGTGCTCAACAACTATGCCAACTGGTTGTTTTGCTTAAACATGATTTATCAACAGGCTATTTTCTCGTTGAAGCTACTTAGCTATCATGCCAACTGGTTGTTTTGCTCACCTATGGTGCCTAGCCACCATGCTAAAAAGTTGTTTTTCTAAACTAAGGTGCCCAGCGACGGTTCCAACTGGTTGTTTTCTCACTGAAGCTACACAGTGACCGTTAGAATGGGCTCTTTTCTCGCTAAAAGTGCCTAGCGGCTTTGTGAACTGGTTGTTCTGCTTACCGAAAGTTCCCATTTACCTTGCCAACAAGTTATTTTTCCCACCAAAGACAGCCCCACAAACTGTTTTCTCTTCGAAGGTACCCAACAACTATGTCAGTGGGTTATTTTACTCACCAAAGATGTGCCAATGGATTGTTATCTTAATGAAAAAGCCCAGCAGCTGTGTGAATTGGTTGTTTTGCTCACCGAAAGTGCTCAGTGACCATATCAACTAGTTGTTTTCTCACCGAAGGTGCCCAGCGACCATGCCAATGGGTAATTTTCTCAGCGAATGTGCCCAACGATTGTGTCAATAGGTTGTTTTCTTCACCGAAGCTACAATGGGTTTTTTCTCACCAATGGTGCCCAACGATCATTACAATGGCCTGTTTACTCACCAAATGTGCCCAGCGACTGTGTCAATGGGTTGTTTTGCTCACCAAAGGTGTCTAGTGACCATGCCAACGGGCTGTTTTGTCCACAAAAGATTTTTCAACTGGCTATTTTCTAACCGAAGCTACCCAGCGACCATACCAACTGGTTGTTTTGCTTACCTAAGGTGCCAAGCCACCATGCTAACAGGTTGTTTTCCTAACCAAAGGTGCCCAACAACCATGTCAAGTGGTTGTTTTCCCATCGAAGCTGCACAGTGACCATTCTAATAGGCTCTTTTCTCGTTAAAATTGCCCAGCGATTGTGTCACCTGGTCGTTTTGCTCTCCAAAAGTGCCCATCGACCACACCAATTGGTTGTTCGACTCACCGAAGGTGCCCAGCAATGATGCCAAAGGGTTGTTTTGCTCATCAAAGTTGCCTAACAACTAGGCCAAAGGGTTGTGTTGCTCACCGAAGGTGCCTAACAACCATGCCAACTGGTTGTTTTACCCAAAAAAGATTTACCAACAGGTTATTTTCTCACCGTAGCTACTCAACTATCATTCCAACTGGTTGTTTCGCTCACCTATGGTGCCTAGCCACCGTGCCAATAGGTTGTTTTGCTTAACAAAGGTGCCTTGTAACCGTTCCAACTAGTTGTTTTCTCACTGAAGCTACACAGTGACCGTAGAATGGGCTCTTTTCCTACCAAAAGTGCCCAGTGGCTGTATCAACTGGTTGTTCTGCTTACCGAAAGCGCCCATCTATCTGGCCAACAAGTTGTTTTTCCCACCAAAGAGGGGTCCACGAACTGTTTTCTCACCGAAGGTCCCCAACAACTATGCCAGTGGGTTGTTTTGCCCACCAAAGATATGACAATGGGTTGTTTTCCCAATGAAAGTGCCTAGCGTCCGTGTGAACGGGTTGTTTTGCTCACCGAAGGTGCCCAACGATCATGTCAACTAGTTGTTTTCTCACCGAAGGTGCCCAGCAACCATGCCAATGGGCAATTTTTTCAGTGAATATGCCCAACGAATGTGTCAACGGGTTGTTTTCCTCACTCAAAGTGCACTACGATCATGCCAACTAGTTGTTTTGCTCACCAAAGGTGCCCAGTAATTATGCGAAAGGGTTGTTTTGCTCACCAAAGGTGCCTAACGAAAATGCCAACTAGTTTTTTTCTCATCAAAGCTTCCTAGTGACTATTACAATGGGTCGTTTTTGCATCGAACATGTCCAGCGGTTATGCCAACGTGTTGTTTTCCTTACCGAAGGTGCCTAGCGATCATACTAATTGGTTTTTTTCCTCACCGAAGGTGCCCAATAGCGATCATACTAATTGGTTTTTTTCCTCACCGAAGGTGCCCAATGAACATGCCAACTGGTTGTTTTTCCCAACAAAGATGTACCCACAGACTGTTTTCTCACCGACTATGCCAAGCAATAGTGCCAGCAGTGTTTTTTCTCACCAAAGGTGCCCAATGACCATGTCGATGGGCAATTTTCTAATCAAAAGTGCCCAGTGACTGTATCAATGGGTTGTTTTCCTCGCCAAAGTTTCCCAACGATCATGTCAACTGGTTGTTTTTCTCATAGAAGATGCCCAACAACTATGCCAAGGGGTTGTTTTCCTTACCAAAGGTGCCCAACGATAATGCCAACTAGTTGTTTTCTCATTGAAGTTGCCCAGTGATCATTACAGTAGGGTGTTTTCTCATCGAACATGCTCAACAATTATGTCAACAGGTTGTTTTCCACATTGAAGGTGCCTAGCGATGATTCTAACTGGTTGTTTTCCTCAATAAAGGGGCCCAATGAGCATACCAACTGGTTGTTTTTCCCACCAAAGTTGTGCCCACAGACTGTTTTCTCACCGAAGCTGCCCAACAACCATGCCAACAGGTTCTTTTATACGCCAAAGATGTGCCAAAAGGTTCTTTTCTTATTGAATGTGCCTAGCGACTGTGTGAATGGGTTGTTTTGCTCACCAAAGGTTCCTAGTGACCATGTCAAGTCGTTTTTTTCTCACTGAAGGTGTCCAGCAACCATATCATTGGGCAATTTTCTCATCCAAAATGCCAAATGACCGTGTTAACGAGTTGTTTACCTCACTGAAGGTGCCCAACAATTATGTTAACTAGTTGTTTTGCTCACCGAAGTTGGCCAACAATTATGCCAAAGGGTTGTTTTGCTCACTGAAGGTGCCTAGCGACCATACCAACTGGTTGTTTTCTCATGGAAGCTACCTGGTGACCGTTGCAATGGGCTATTTTCTAACCAAAGGTGCTCAGCGACAGTTCCAAAGGGCAATTTTTTTAGCAATTGTGTCAACGTGTTGTTTTCCTCACTGAAGGTGCTAGAGATCATGGAAACTGGTTGTTTTGCCTCTAAAGGTGCTAATTAACTATGCCAACTGGTTATTTTGTCCACCAAAGATGTGCCCAAGAACTGCTTTCTCACCGAAGGTGCCCATAAACCATACTAGTAGGCTGTTTTGCCCACCAAAGATGTGTAAATGGGTTATTTTATCATTGAATGTGCCCAACGATTGTGTGAATAGGTTATTTTGCTCACTGAAGGTGCCCTGCAACCATGTCAACAAGTTTTTTTTCTCACCAAAGGTGCCCAGCGACCTTGCCAATGGGCAATCTTTTCATCAAAAGTGCCCAACGATTATGTCAACGGGTTGTTTTACTCATCGTAGGTGCCCCGCGAGTATGCCAACTAGTTGTTTTTCTCACCAAAGGAGCCCAGTAACTATGCCAAGTTTTGGTCACCGAATGTACCCAATGACCAGTCCTACTAGTTGTTTTCTCAACGAAGCTACTCAGAGACCACAACAATTTGTTGTTTTCTCACCGAAGGTGCCTACCGACCATTACAATGGGCTATTTACTCACCTAAAGTGCCCAGCGACTATGTGACTAGGTTGTTCTACTCATCAAAGGTGCCTAATGACTATGCTAACTGGTTATTTTGCCCACCAAAGATTTGTCAACTGCTTAATTTCTCACCGAAGCTGCTTATCGATCATGTCAAGTGGTTGTTTTCTCAATGAAAGTGCCAATGACCTTGCCAATGTGTAGTTTTCTTACCAAAAATGCCCAAAAACTATCCCAACGAGTTGTTTTCCTTTTCAATGGTGCCCAGCAATCATGCCAACTTAGTGTTTTGCTCACTGAAGGTGCCCAAAAATTAGGCCAAAGGTTGTTTTGCTCACCGAATGTGCCCAACGACCATGCCAACTAGTTGTTTTTTCATTGATGCTGCCCAGTGATTGTTACCATGGGTTTTTACTGACTAAAAGTGCCCAGTGACTGTGTTAATGGGTTGTTTTTCTCACTGAAGGTGCCTAGCGACCATGCCAGTAGGTTATTTTGCCCAAAAAAGATTTACCAATTGATTATTTTCTAACTGAAGCTACTCAGCGATCATGCCAGCTGGTTGTTTTGCTTACTTAAAGTGCCCAGCAACCATGCCAATAGGTTGTTTTGCTAACCAAAGGTGCTTGGCGACTATGCCAACTGGTTGTTTTCCTACCGAAGCTACACGACGATCGTTACAATAAGCTCTTTTCTCGCCAAAACTACCCAGTTACTATGTCAACTGGTTGTTTTGCTCGCCAAAAGTGCCCGTCGACCATGCCAACTGGTTGTTTTACTCACTTAAGGTGTTCAGCAATGAAGCCAAGGGTTGTTTTGCCCATCAAAGGTGCCCAATAACTAGGTTAAATGGTTGTGTTACTCATCGAAGGTGCCCAAAAACCATGCCAACTAGTTGTTTTACCTAAAAAAGATTTGCCAATATGCTATTTTCTCACCGAAGCTGGTTGTTTTGCTCACTTATGATGCCTAGACACCATGCCAACCGGTTGTTTTGCTTACCAAAGGTGCCCATCGATTATTCCAACTAGTTATTTTCTCACCGAAGCTATAAAGTGATTATTAGAATGGGCACTTTTCTCACTGAAAGTGCCTAGCAGCTGTGTCAACTGGTTGTTCTGCTTACCTAAAATGCTCATCTACCATGTCAACTAGTTGTTTTTCCCACCAAAGACGAGCCCACGAACTGTTTTCTCACCGAAGGTGCCCAAGAACCATGCCAACGAGTTTTTTTGCCCACCAAAGATGTGTCGATGGGTTGTTTTCTCAATGAAAGTGCCCAGCGTTTGTGTGAATGCGCTATTTTGCTCACTGAAGGTGCCCAGTGACCATGTCAACTAGTTGTTTTCTCACCGAAGGTGCCCAGGGACCACGCCAATGGGCAATTGTGTCAACGGGTTGTTTGCATCACCGAAGCCACAATGGGTTTTTTTATCACCAATGGTGTCCTACGATCATTACAATGGTTTGTTTACTTACCAAAAGTGACCAACGACTGTGTTAATGGGTTGTTTTACTCACCGAAGGTGCCTAGTGACCATGCCAACGGGTTATTTTGCCCACAAAAAGATTTGCCAACGGGCTATTTTCTAACCGAAGCTACTCAACGATCATGCCAACTGGTTGTTTTTCTTACCTAAGGTTCCAAGCAACCATGCCAATATGTTGTTTTGCTAACCAAAGGTGCCTAGCAACCATGTCAACTGGTTGTTTTCCCACTGAAGCTACACAACGATCACTCTAATAGGCTCTTTTCTCGCCAAAATTGCCCATCCACTGTGTCAACTGATTGTTTTGCTCTTCAAAAGTGCCCATCGACCATGCCAACTAGTTGTTCTACTCACCAAAGGTGCCCAGCAACGACGCCAAAGGGTTGTTTTGCTTATCGAAGGTGCCCAACAACTAGGCCAAAGGGTTGTGTTACTCACCGAAGGTGCTCAACCACCATGCCAACTAGTTGTTTTGTCCAAACATGATTTACCAACAGGCTATTTTCTCATTGAAGCTACTCAGCTATCATGCCAACTGGTTGTTTTGCTCACCTATGGTGCCTAGCCACCATGCTAAAAAGTTGTTTTGCTCAACTAAGGTGTCCAGCGACTATTCTAACTAGTTGTTTTCTCACTGAAGCTACATAGTGACCGTTAGAATGGGCTCTTTTCTCGCTGAAAGTGCCCAACGGCTTTGTCAACTGGTTGTTTTGCTTACCGAAAGTTCCCATTTACCATGCCAACAAGTTATTTTTCCCACCAAAGACGGGCAAACTGTTTTCTCATTGAAGGTACCCAACAACTATGTCAGTAAGTTGCTTTACTCACCAAAGATGTGGCAAGGGGTTGTTATCTCAATGAAAAAGCCCAGAAACTGTGTGAATGTGTTGTTTTGCTCACCGAAAGTGCCAGTAACCATGTCAACTAGTTGTTTTCTCACCGAAGGTGCCCAACGACCATGGTAATGGGCAATTTTCTCAGCGAATGTGCCAAACGATTGTGTCAACAGTGTTGGATCGGAAAAAGAAAGCATACTATATTTAGAGAAACAATAGATTTCAAAGCTTTTATAAAATCATTTTTCCAGTGGAAGCAACAAATCCAAATCATCATGCCAATCCATACATGATATGGTATAAGGATAATTAAAAACATAAACAAGATGAAGAGTATTACCGACTCCTTTGCTACAACTTTAAATCCTCGTTGCGCTATCCTCTCCTTCTTCTTGTATCCAAATCCTTTGCTTTTGAATCTTTTCCTTTAGCAA
>JAOQMS010014980.1:0-42207 GCA_027563885.1 Erythroxylum longipes
TAATAAGATCATCTTCTCTACTTCATTTTCAACTCCATATCATCTATATAGATATTATAGTCCATGATTAATCATGATCATCAATAACAGAATATACATATATGTATATATACGTGTTCTTCATCACTTTCACCCTAATGCTTCTCACTTCATAGTCTCTCACTACCAAAATCACCAAAGCAAAACATGAACCTATCCACACTTCTTATGTACTGCTCGCAATTTTCTAAGAAAAGTTTCGGGGTCCAACATTTTGGGCGTTGAAACTAAATCGTCACCAATTCCTATTAGCAATGATTTTAGTACCTTTAGTTACAATTTTGTTCATAGTCAAAGGTCAACTTTGTTTTAGTGTGATAATTCTGGAGGTAGGATGCCTTTTTGTGAAATGGGTCCTTTGTTTGATTTGCCATGATAATTGATAGAAATAAGAAAGATGTAATATGAAAATAATTTAAGAATAATAATTAATTTTAAAAATAAACAAATAATAACTATAAAGTGAAAAAAGTAGTTTATAATAATTTCTATGGTCAACTAAACTTACCTAGAATCTTCTTTATCGTGGTTTTGAGCAAGATGCCTTTTTGTGATGTGGGTCTTTTGCTTAATTTGCCATCATAATTGATATAAATAAGAAAGATGTAATATGAAAATAATTTAAGAATATTAATTAATTTTAAAAAATAAACAAAGAATAACTATAAAGTGAAAAAAAGTAATCTATAATAATTTCTATGGTTAACTAAACTTATTACCTAGAATCTTCTTAGTGGTGGTTTTGAGTTATGTCCTCTATCAATGAATATACTTTGTCTACTATCATATTCATTAAGGTTCCATCAGTAGCATCATCTACAAATATCTTAGTTCATAAAGTGAAAAAAAAAGTAGTCTATAATAATTTCTATGGTTAACTAAACTTACCTAGAATCTTCTTAGTGGTGGTTTTTAGCTATGTCCTCTATCTCTATCAATGAATATGCTTTGTCTACTATCGTGTTCATTAAGGTTCCATCAGTAGCATCATCTACAAATATCTTAGTTTATAAAGGTCAATCCATTGTAGAAGGTCTGAACTATTAGTCACTTCTCTAATCTATGATGCAGATATGAACTTAATACTCCTCGTATCTCTTACAATCCTTATATAAAGACTCACCTTCCTTTTGGGAGAAGTTGTATTCTTACTCCTTATCTACATGGTCTTACCTAGAGGTAAATACTTCACCTAAAATATATGAGAGTATTGATCCTAAGCAGCATTAACCCTCTTGTAGGGTTTGTAGTCGTGCTTTAGCTTTATCTCTAAAAAGGAAATGGAATAATTGAAGCTTAATGGCATTAAGAGATATTCTATTTAGTTTCATCATGTCAAAAGACTCTAGTAACATCAATAAATACATGTTGGACTTGGTGAACCGCTAAATTGAATTTGCTACAACATAAACAATAATGGAGGCTTTAGCTTAAATTTGGCATCTTCAATTCTTAGGCTCTCAACGCCTTAAATTGATGCCTAGGTATTAATTATGACAAAATCCTTTCAGTAACCTCAAGTTTTCTATAGACATCTTTGCTTCCTTAGCTTCTATTATCCTCTGAAATCTTATTCCTATATGTAATTTTCTTTTAATCATGATATAGCTTAATAACATTCCCAAGATCATTACAATTGCATATACTAGAAGTAATCTGCAAAAGAAAAGGAATGAAGAAAATTTAATGAATAAATAATGTAACTAAAACATACAAGTAATGTTCCTATTGGAATTCTCATATGGGGTCAGTTAAGTAAACTTGTTCTTTAATAAGCACTTAGACATTTGTTTAAGTATATCTATACTTTAGTTTATAAGATTAACTATTTCTTTCACAAGGAAGAAACACAACATGTACTAGTTTTTTATGCTCTATTACTGTCTAGTCTTAATATAAAAATGACTAGGAATAATTTAAGGATAATATATAAATACAATATGAACTCATAATTATAATTTTATCATAATTTTGTTTGCAATATACATTTATCCGATAGATTTTGTCATATCTATTTGTATATGTATAAGATAAAAATGCATTTAGATAATTCTGTTACTAAATTACAATCAATCGAATAGTTGTAGGAAATAAATCAACAATTTCCCCCTAAAATAAATCAAATAGGTTCGTTTTATCTTCTTTTGAAGTACTCATTAGTGAAGCACATTTCACTCCATATAGCATCTACAGTAAAATAACATCTAATCGTTATATATATTATGAGCATCGAGTCTAAGAATAATAGTTTCCACAAGAGGAACATAAGTACTAAAGAAAACAATTCTTAAATTAACAAATAAAATTTTAAAAATTGTCAGATATTATGAGACTACTTAGAAAGTATAATTTTACTGAAAAAATAGCTAAACATAAAACATATGGTTACTAATCAAAACTGACAATATATTAAAAAAAAGGACTATGTAAAAAGATATGGTTTACTAGCTGCAAGTCAAAACGTTTTTTTGGCCGATTGATGATTCAACAATTATCATCTATTGCAGCATTGTAGAAAAAGAAATGATTCTGCAGTCTAGTCCTTTGCTGAATCCTTCCCCCCTCTAAAGAATATACATGCATGCATCTTTTATTAATGCAGAAATAACGTAATTAAAGAGGAGGCCTTTCTCGACCACTTTTTGTCGTTAAGAAAGCGAGAGTCTAGTATAAGTAAAGGCTACCTAAAGAACAAATATAAAATAAGAGAAAAGGATATAAAGGTAACCACGTAACTTGCTTTGAAACAAAGCAAAATATCTTGGGAAAGATCTGCAATAAAATTTGCATTATTATTAAGCAGCGATTTGCTTTCTTAATCTTATCAACATCTTTGATTTTGGACTAATATATGGTGTGGCTTAATGTGTCCACCGCCAGTGCCAGGCTTAAATGGCGTTTATGGCGTACGGATGAAGTTAATCCAACTATGAAAAAACCCATCCTGGAGTTCTCCTTTTGAAACCTGAGTTGTGCCCTCTCAATGACCCCACAATAGTCCTCTAATTGAAATCTAACTCAAATGAAGAGTTTCCGAAAAGCCAAGCCGTTCAACTAACAAAAACCTTTTATACTTTAACTTTTACAAACTTAAAAAATAGTGGGAACATTTTTTTTCAAAACATTTTATGCCTCTTTTTTAAGATTCCCAAATCTCAAAAACCTGGATAACACATTTTAAAACAATTCTATGTTCACACAAATTTCTCAACTACAAATTATGAACTTTAAATCCACTCACAAGCAACCCCAAACAAATAATTTTCAACAATCACTACAATAAAATTTTAAAAGCTAAGACATATTCAAGTGTTTCATTTAAAAGCCTTTATAAACATCCATTCTTTACACAAATGTACATATCAAAATGACACAAGGGCAGTAGCTCCTGACAATACAGCTAATCTTGTGAAAAAGTCCCAATTATTGCAGCACCTATACACATACCTGAGATGGGTTGCTTAAAAACATAAAAATAAGGGTGAGCTAAATGAGCTCAGTGAGTCTAATAAGTTTACTAAAAGTTAACTTTTTATAACAACATAACAAAAATATTCCATACAATCATAGAGCTTATGGTAAAACATTTTCTATAACAATTTATTCGTGCATCATCAAATCTGATAATAACATAACATTTCGTAAAACACAATTTCAATTTTCCTGAAATACTATTTCGAAATGCTTTTCAAAATTAAACTCATAATATAAAGTTTCTATTTTCCATTTTCCATTTTCCTTAAACAACAAACATTAGTAGCAATAAGTTTTCTGAAAACTTTAATACTGAAAAATAAACTAACCACTAGAATTAGTACCATACGGTACCTCTCAAACCACTTTTAATATAAATAGTGACAGAATTACTATTTTCGTAACTTTCCTTACTCAATATAGCCCACCACAAGTTTTTTTTACCATATGGTACACTAAGGATAAAGTCATGGAGTTGGTTTTGCATCACTTACCCGTAATAGGTTAACCTCTATGAACCGGTAGTTACGGAACTGATTCTATCACTTACCCGTAACAAATCACGGCGCTGGTTTTACATCACTTTCTTGTGACTAGTTAACCACTATTTATGGAGCTGGTTTTATATCGCTTACCTGTAACAAGTTAACCACTATAAATATATTGGTATAATAACATGTATAAAGCCTACCGATGTACCATAAACAAAAGAAACTCTTACATTTACGACTCATTTTATTTTCTAAATCAAGTATGGGAGAATTCATAAGTGAATTAATTTCAATGTCCTCCCAGTCATATAAAATTTAACTTTCAAATTAAAACTCATATATTGCCAAAGCATACACTTATGTTAGCAATATTCACTTGTAAAATATCATTTGTATAAAACTCAGCATAAATATTCATTTCATGATCAAACAAAAATCATTTGCATAAAATCAATTTAAAGAACACTCACATGTTTCGAATTCTTTTGCAAAACATTTAGTCATATAAAACAATTAAAATATACTCATAGTTCTGCACACTTATCGCCCAGCACACTCACGCGTTCGGTGACTCTTCTTTACCACTTTTCCTCCAATCTTTTGACTATTTGATGAATACTTCAAAATTTCTCCAAATCACCATCAAATTCCACCAAAAATGACTACACTCTTCTTCCTCTCTCCTTGGCCAATGTTCACCCTTAGCTTCTCTTCTTTTCCCTTTCTTTTTTTGTCTCCCACGTTACTTTCTCATCACTCTTATGTTTATGTTGAAAGAAAGAATCAAAATGTCTCGAGTTTTGCTTTTTATGCTCATTTAATGGATTACACATGTCACCTTCCTATTTGTCATCACTAATGACTCATCAAACACATGTCATCATCTCATTGGTCATCTCTAATGACTCATCAATCCACTAATATCATGTAAAAAGACCAAATTGCCCTTAATTTGGACAAAAAGACCAAATTGTCCTTTAATGCATTTAATTGACCAACTAATTGAATTAAATCCTGAAAAAATTCTACAACTGTCTTATTTTCAAATTGACCATGAAATACTCTAATTAAGGTCAATACTTATTGATTGGATGCTTTTAAATATTTTGAGCAGGTTCAAAATCATCAATACCCATTATTTTCCAAAAAGGACATTTTAGTCCAATAATTTCGAATTACCCAAATTTTATTCAAACAACTTCTGTTTTGACTCGTTTCAGTTCCTATGGACTCTAATCCTAATTATGGAATTTTTCATCATATTTTGAACTTATTCAATTACTTTTTGTTTACTCGACAGAATTTTTGAATTGAATCAAAAAATCACTAAATACCACCGAAATCGTCCAGCTTTTATTCAAAAGTATCATCTAAATCTCCAAAGCACATTTCGCGGCTTTTAAAGCTCGTTCGGACTCATTTCGTAACTTTTTGAAGTTTTCGAAAATTTTTCGAGAAATTTCTAGTCGAGTCCAGAACTATCTCTGGTTTATTTGTGATCTCCGTTATAACCTCAATAATACATTTAAACACTTAAATTACTCTAGTACATCATAAATAAAGCATACTATATAAAATACATGTACATCACATTACACAGTATAATCATCAAACTAGGATCTTACATGTTACATTCTATTTAGGGATGTATAATTTTTTTTGTTATCGCTTTGCCATTTGTTAATGAAATCTAGTCGATAGTAAGGAATGCCATTTAATCAAACAATCAAGTACTTTTATTTTATGAAATTTGATAATGGAAGCGGAAATACCCTGTGAACTATATTCCTTTACCTAATAATTTTTGGTTTACATTTAGATCCATGACCTAATGTAATCCAAGTTAGGATGTTCTTTTTTCTCTGTAAAGTCAATCTTTGGTGCTTTAAGCTAATAATAAATAGAAAAGCGATTTGTTTGACGGTAAATTCCAATCTCTGATTTAGGCTAATCATGTATTAGGTTGTTAAGGTTTTCGCTCGATGGTAGGAAAGTGTTAATAATACTTTTTCATCTACTAATATTAGTATATTACTTAATACTATAGAACATAGATGTTTGAATATATTTTTAGTTTCAATGTAAGGAAAAATTATATTTTGACTCGGATAAATATTTGACGTAATTCTCAGAATACCTACATGAAGGACAGAGTTCAGAAATCTTTCAGCTATCGTGAAGTACACCTAACAAATGTGACCACTTCCACGGGATACACGGGATAAAGTTAGGATCGCATTACCTTCTAGACTTTCCCGTTTTACGGGTATTGAGTATTGATGAACAAATAATTATTAAAAATAAAGTTTAAATTATCCAAAAATAATCTTTCTAATTTCCTATGTAATAAGAAAATGGAAGAAACTTCCAAATTAATTTTATTAAAGAATTGGGGCAGACAGTCCCATGTTTAGAGGAAGAATTATATTTTTTTTCGTTTGATTTTTCTAAAATACAAGATAGCTTTAAATTTTATAACATATTTGGTGCATAAACATAATAAAACATAAATGTAAATCGTACCGTATTGCGTAGCTTGATCAATTTTTTACACTATCCCTAGAGTCATTTCTAAAATTGGTTCACTTCAACTATCATAAGAACACATATGTTCAACCTCCAATGATATCAACAAAATTTAGTTTAGAGAATTCTACAAAAAAATATAGAGTAAGGTAAGCAAGAAGTGCTAACTCCTTTAAAGCTTATGCCTATTTATTCTAAAGTTTGAACTTTTTGATAATTTAATTCAATTCTAGTTCTAATTTCAATTAAACTTTAGTTATAATTATAATTCTAACTAAATACTAATTGCGTTTAAATAAGATCTAAAATGTCATATTCTTTATTTATTAAATATCTCATATTTAACCTTCAAAGTTTATCAAATTTTATAATTAAATCTAATTTGATTAAATTATCTTTTTTCATCAACTATTCTTTGTGTTTGACCCATTAGGTTTTTAAATATGTTAGCAATAGATATAAATTATAACTATAAATTATATTTAGAATTTGATTAATTAAACTCTTTTAGTTTATCTTTAAATCTTTAATTAAATAATTTATATCCGTTGATCAAGATTGACGGTTAATTACGAGTCATGACCACTCAAATATTAATAATATCAAGGTAATTTTGAGTAACATTTCTATGCATTAATTTTTTAATTCAATTAGACATTATAAGATAATCTAGTTAGACATACATCATGAAATTAATATCTATTCTATTTGATTCGATCATATTAGTTCTCCATGTTTAGTAATTGATTTTATCAATAACATTTCAAAACTATTTTCAAAGTATAATTCTACCCCTGCTAAGAATTTATAAAATGAATACTATTTGAGAATAATGAAATATTCTTCCTAATCACTTTAAAATAATGAATCTTATATTGATCACTCAACTACCTCCATATATTTCATGTTATAGGCAATTACCGCTGATTGAGCTACCTCTAACAAAGATAAGTCATAAATAGTATCAAAATATAGCGATAATGAGATCAATAAGGGTAACGAGGCAAGTTCTTGCAACTTTTTTTATGAGTACTCAATCACATCTAATTATTGACATAAAAACCTTGAATCCCACAGGTTTGTTGACAAAATTTCACTACTCCCTACAATAGTTAGGTATCGCTCTAGGGTATCATATAAAACTATACAAGTCAACTATGGAAATAGATCCATTTAAGATATTCTTCTTCAGGCCGTTTCCTTAAGGATTTTGATTTAAAAAAATTAAAACACTCCTAAAAATCTCAATAAGATAGAATTTGAGAAGATGAGGGAAAATTTGGACATCTCTAAGGATGTAGGACTCAGATATCCAAATGATGATAAATGAGTTTATTATTCTAGACTTAGAGAGTTAGGGTTTCTATTATGAAAGTTTTATCTAAGTATTTTGATTCTTAAGACTCTAATAACTTGATCAATGCTATAATTGCATAAATCAAGGCCTGTAGACAACTTACATTTAAAAAAATCCAAAATATATTTTAAAGAGTTGAACATCACTAACGCTTTTACTAATCTTGATTCGGTCCAAACTGAAGAGCCTTATGATTTTGTGGAATTGGTGGTGAGGTTGAGATCCCCTATCCCTCAAGTAATGAATCTTCTAACTCTACTCCTTCCTGCCGTACTATTTTTAGTATTACCTTCATCTTTAACTAGACTTTTTCCTTATCTTCTGTATTCTCTCTCCCGTTGATCTATAAGGGTGTAGCTATATGAAATTTTTCGTAATTTGATGCATGCTTCTCATGTTTTAAATTTAGCAAAATTTAACTTGACAAATATTTAAGAAAATTAATCCAAGTAAACTTTTTAGGGAATAAAGTCTACTTCTCTTGAGTTGAATATTAAGCAAATTAATATAAGTAATTTATTAGCATTGTAGATTGTATTTAACTTAACTTCAAAAACATTAAACTAAATAAATTGATAGGTTACAAAGTCTAGCTCCCTTGCTATTAAAAATTTGAAAGAATTTACAAGTTTATGGAATCTAGCTCTCTTGCCTTGATAATGTTGAAAAAATAAATAGCCAAGTGAATTTAACAAGTATGTAGAATCTCTATATCTCACCTTATCAAAATTTAAAAAAATTTAATCATATGAAATTCACAAGCACATGGAGTATTAGGCTTGGTTTGCGGGAGCAGTGACGGTTGATAACTTGCTGAAATCAATCTGCTGAAATGGTAAGTACTTATCCTCAATAAGTATTTATGTGTTTGGAATTGCTGTTTTGGTAACTGCTGAGACGTAAAAATAGGTATTTGACAAGTGCAGTTGTGGTTGCTGAAAAGAGATAAAATGACTAAAAAGTCCATTAATTTAATAAACTATTAATTGTTATATAAATAATAAAAAATATTATTAGTCATATCAATTTAAAATTATACATAATAAATATTAAATTAAAGTAAGAAAAATATAAATAAAATCAATTTAGTAAATTAAATATTTCATAAAAATATATTATTAGTCATATAAATTCAAATTATAAATATTAAATTATTAAATTAAAATAAGAAAATATAAATAAAATAAATTTAGTAAATAAAATATTTCATAAAAATATATTATTAGTCATATAAATTCAAATTATAAATATTAAAATATTAAATTAAAATAAGAAAAAGAAGATACGTTAGACTTGCTTTTTATTAGTTGAGAGTATAATTAAAAATAATAATTATCAGAAGGTTATTAATGGAAAGTAGAATTTCTACCGCAGAAGCATTTTGCTACCGTAACCATCTTTCTACTTATCGATTTCTGAGATAGCACCGCATTTTCCTCCAACATCCGGTTGTTCGCTCGCAGATTCAAACATGTAACTGCGTTTGAAAAATGCAGTAGATAAGTACTTATCCCACCACACCGCAGATCCAAACGCAGCCTTGCTCTGTCTCACCTAATCAAATCTTAATGAATTTAAGTAAATAAACTTGAAAAGCTTATAAAATTTAGTTGTATCTCGTCCAAAAAAATTTAATGAATTTAACATAGTATTTTGCTTTTTTCTTATCTAATCAAATTTTAATTAATTTAATTATATCACCTTAGGGCACTTTAGCTTCGAATGCTTCTTTTGAGTTTTGTAATTAAGGAGATTTCTATTGGACTTCAGATTTTTAAGCTTATTATAGGTTTTAAATTTTTGAGATTTCTCCTAATATAAGACATTTCAAACTATAGGTTTTTAATTTTAAACTAAGGAACTGTGAAAATTCTTTTAGACTTGAAACTTTTTAACTCACATGTTTTAAATTTTATGTTTGGGAGCTAAAGAGTCTTCTTGTGAACCTAAGACTTTTAATTTTAGAGGTTTTTGATTATGTTTCAGTGAGTTAAGGAGGCTTCTCTTGGACATTTTAGACTATAATACTTCTTGTGTTAAGGATCCATGAGGAATCTCTTAAACTTAATATTTCTCATGCTCTCGGTTTTAAATTTGGAGAATTAAAGTACATAAAAATTTAATTTTTTTACAAAATATGGCAAGACCTCATTAATTAGTACGGAGCAAGCTTTCACTGTGAATTCTGAATTACTAAAAATATGAAACTTAGTAAGATTAGGCCACTTCGTTAAGGATTGTAATATCTTGTCTGTCAAGAATTTAGTTAATATTTAACCATTTATCGATATGTTTTATTTTATTTTTATGTTTTCATAGCTCTTGCATTCTTCAATTAAATTTATTTTTAATTGTAGTTGATCGGTATTGCTCAATGGATGATATACCTACACCCTTAAGTTTTGTAATTTTAGCTATATAGAAATTAAGGAATACTATAAAGGTAAGGACGAAGGGTGTTTCTCCAAAAGGGTTTTTTTTCCGGCTGTTTGGTATGCTCATAATATATATATATATACACACATAAATACCTTTAGTATCCTCGATATTAGCTTTCAATCCCTACAATATAGTTTTATTTTTATCTCATCTAATCTTGGCTTGCACGTATACTATGTAATCTTTATTACATGAAAACTTATCATGTATACGATTTAAACACATAATCACATGATCTTAGAACCTAATAATTTTCACAATGATATAAGCGTACCTTGATCCATCATATTTTCAATACTTTCTGAACAAATAATCTCTAATAATCTTCAAGATATTATTAGATTTTATTTTCTCTCTCTTAGCCTTTGTTTCGTTATTTTTCCGGTATGTGTGATGAAGCGACAGGACAAAAAACTTAATAGGTAAAAAGAGAGAGACAGTAGTTATCCATTTGAAATTCAAACAATACCTCTTTTCATTATCCTTATTTTATTTTATTGTTTACGTTTCATCAACGTAAATAGATCACATTATCTCTTATCCAAATAACTAATGGGATTTAATATACTTAAATGATTAAATCAAAATATATGGGCCACATAATGAAATTATCTAACATACTATTGATACAAAATGATGTCTAATTTAAAGAATATACTATAAATTTAGAATTTTATCAGTTTAAAAAATTAGGATTTATAATTGACTCAAGACGAATTTAAGTATAGAAAGGTTCTAGTAGGATTTTACTTTTGGTACTTGTTTACCAATGGATTGTTTCATTCTTTTTAATTCTTTATTTGTTATTTTAAATTGGGAACTTTATTTCATTAATCATTTTTTATATTAGATAATAGAAAGATAGTTAGAACTAATACTTGTCGTCTTTATGAGATCAACACTCATATTCACTAAGCTATATTATAAGAACAATAAATGCATTTACTTAGTGATCTTTAGTATTGTTGAAAAACTAAACATCTGTCATCTTATGTATCTAATACCTTTAAATTCCCTAGATAGGTTGAGCTTCCAAACACTTGTATTTCTTGCCAAGGAATTGAATCATATAAATTACAAACAAAATTTTCACTTTTCTATTGTCAGTTATAAACTAGTCATTTCTTAGTTAATGATATGTGTTGTGCTAAGTATGTTCATTGATGTTATCAGCCATCTACATTAATATAATATTTGTAATAAAATATTATAACTATCAAATCAAAAGAACTATGAAAAATTGAGCGAAAAAATATGCTAAACTAGTGAGCAGTTCAATGCTAGAACTATAAGAATGGAAGTACCTAAAGCAACATAACCATATTGTATTACTTAAGACTTGTCATATATACAAAATATCACCACTCAAATGATGTTAATACCATAACTGTGTAGAAAAACGCCATCATTTTTAAAAGACTACCATTTTGTAAAAAAATTACCACAACCTTTTACAAAAAACACCATTATGTAGTATAAAAAATATCATCACTCTATCTATGCAATTATTTTGTAATATGATTTTCAAAAGGAACATGAAAATTTATAAGCCCATGTTTTAGACAATATCTTTTAGTAACATGAATGGAAACATTAAATGTGTTGTAGATACTACTCTTGGGTCAAACTGTGTTTATTAGTTCTCGAATAGAACATGGCATTGGACATGTTAATGTAACAAACCATGTTCATATATGGGGTTTTAGAAAATAGGCTATCACATATCTATGTCTTGAGTTAGACTTGGACTAGGACATGCTATTTGTCAAGCTATGTATTTGGAAAATTTAAATAATTTTCTTTCATACTAAACATAAGGGAAATTATATTCTCTAAAATTCCCTCAAATTTTCTTTAATATCTTCACTATATAGGTTTAAATATATTCCTTAAGAAAATTAAATACCATGCATCCCATTTATGTCAAAATTATGTCACCTTTCTTTAAAAGAATTGCATATTTTACCAAATTAGTTCCTTTATACAAAACCTATGAATCTTTGGATTTATGAGTGAATTGTGTGGATCCTTTTTACTATTGAACCTGAAACCAAAGAATCAAGAAAGGCTATGAGTGCATCTAAGAGAGGGAGAGCTTCATATAGTTCCAAAAGGTGAAAATCTTATATTATATTTCACTAATGATGCTTAGTCAAAAAAAACATGTCATCTTAAAATCTAGGCCTTTTAACCTAATAGAAGTTCAAATTTATATTCTTCATTAGAAATATATTTGGTAATAGTGGTGGAAATAATGATTGAGAATGTCAATTATATAAGATTTTTTTACTATACTTGAAGATGATGATTATGAGTTAACACTTAAAGTGTTGTCGAAATTCAAGGTTAAGAGAGATCTAGCTTTAGATGACTTAAATGGGATAACTTTTCTAAGTGCAGGCTTCTTGATGTCCATTATTTAATATGAAGTCAATTATGGGTTTTATAATCAAATTTGTCGCAAAAAATAACATATTGCACCGATTAAAATATATCGTCACTAAAAAGAACCATTTAGCGACAAAAAAAAGTTTCGCAAAAGGGAAAACCATTGGCGACGAATAGAAAAAATCATCGCCAAATGCTTACTATTTAGTGATGATTAAGAAAAATCGTCACTAAATGATGCACAATTCGTGACAATTTCAACTATTCGTCACTAAATAATGTTATAATGATGATTTTAGAAAACGTCACTAAAAATTATCAAATATTTGGCAACGAAAGAAGAAAATCATCACCAAAGGTTCTATATTTGGCGACGATATTTTGAAATGTCACCAAAAGGTCAATATTTCGTGATGAAAGTTTTGATTTAGTCACAAAAGGTTAAACATTTAACGATGATTGTTTGTCATCGTCACTAAATGTTAAGCATTCAGCAACAATTTTTAGAAATCGTCACTAAATGATGCACATTTAGTGACGAATTCTGAAAATCATCGTTAAATGTATACATTTGCTGACAATTTCTTGAAATCTTGACCAAATGGTTGACATTGAATCTCTGGGAACGCTATTTGACATTGAATCCTCATTCTCTTGAATTGAACAATGAACACGTAATTATTCTCACCACTTTTTTTAGTAACTCTAGATAATTTGGTTATAATAAATTTAGGTTTAGTTTCAAAATTCCTAATCAATAAGGCACATCAGGAAAAAGTTATACCTGTGAAAGAATTTAGGAACAACCTAAGCTTGAAATTGTTAAAATTTTCATAATTAACCATTTCACTATACTAAATAGTGAATATAGCAATGTGCTTAATAATTAACTGCCCATCTGCACTAGAAAACAAAGTAAACTCAAGAATTCCATAACCATAAGGATAAGGATTCTCATGATCAATATGCTCTAAGTAAGACTTATGGAATTTTAGGTAGCCAATTTGCCTCTTGAACAACTTCTCTAATAGCTTTTATATCAACTTGAAGTCTCATTTATGTAGGAGTAATAAAGGGAATAAGATTATGGTTTATAGTCAAAAGATTGCCCCTAGGCTGTAATTTGACCCATTAGCCTCAAATTCAAAACCAAACTCCCATCTAGGAACTTAAGGCTTGGCCACTTGTTAGCCATATCTAGGATTAATACATATAGGTGCAACCTAGATATCCTTTTTTTTAAAGGAGGAGCATACCTTTCTTGTATGGAGAAAGAAGTTAGAGGACAATTAAACTTACCAACTTCTATTAAGTTTTGTCCAAGCTACCTTGGACCTTTTAGAAATTTGTCTTTCTAAAGAAGGATAATTATACCCAGTGGCTTGTACCAGAGTAGGAGAAAGCTTGTCCAACTTCTCTGTTAGCATTTTGATTGCTTCAGTTGTAGAGACCAGATTGAAGTTTTAACCCTAAAACCTTATATGTATGCACCATATTATTTTTTGTTGATGAATGTGGCAATTTAGAATTCTTTCCAATTAGAGACTTAGTTGAAGGTGATCTTGATTTTTCAAGATTTTCAATCATTTGAGATATAAAGCCTTCATTCCTTATTGCAATAGGGACCTCTTCCTCTAGGTTTAGAGATAAAACAATTTGTTTTCCATTCCTCATATGCAGTATCTTGGTCCCACGAAGTGTGCCAAAAATATTGATCACTTTTATGATCAACCTAAAATTTAAGTGTACCAGGGGGAATTCTCCCAAAATTTGTACCAGACTTATTATCGACAATATAGTGGGCTTTATAAAACTTATAGAATAAAGTTGCAAGCTACCAAAATACTAAAAAGTGTTGGAATAAGATTTGAATTAAAGAGACGATTTGATTTAGGTAACAAAAAACATAAAATAAGAAGAAAATCTAAGATAATGATAAGGATTGGGTTTTTTATTTATTAGACTAGTATGATGCCCTAATTTTTCTCTCATTAATATGTTTATATATCTTCACAGATGCAACTAACTCAAGCAGTTCTCTTGTAACTTCTTGAACTCAAACTTTTCCCTATCATATCTATGTTTTGACTTACTATCCATGGAATGTTTGTCATGTCTCAACCATCCTAACTCCCATATCCTGAACTTCCTTAGAAATTCCCATGTCTAGGAATTCTCCATGCAATCTAATTAAATTATAGAACTTCGAATAACTAGGGCTTTTCACTTTTGTTCTAAATAAGCTAAAATTCTCTTAGGCTATTAATACGTAGGAATTCTCTCTATTATCCATCTTCTAGACTACCTAATGGGATTCACTTTTAAAGCCAATTCTATTAATGATAAATTGTTACGGGAAATATTTCATCATTATTGCACACTAAAGTGCAAGATTTCTATAACAAGTGTTACCAACATAAAATCCTACCATCTTTGGTGGTAGAAGACATACTAACAATTAGTTACTAATTTGACTTATGCCATCCTCAAAGGTACTTCTTCTTGCTTTTTTCTTTTAAAAATCATTTAATTTTATCTCTCTCATTGAATTTTGTTGCTTCAGATTTCAAAATTCTAGAATTTGAAGGGAGAGAAGAGGAAAGACTACTTCTTAGAAAGAAGTGACAGTGGTTTACAACCATGACATTAAGAGGAAGTTTAAAGAGAAGTCTTCATCTGCTTCGAGCTCCAAAAAGGGGGAAAAATCAACCCCTAAGAAATCTACAAGAAAATCAACTCATTCACCAACAAACTACTTGAAGAATCTTGAATTGTTGAACATGTTATTGAAGAGACTTCCCCTACAAATCAGACTTCTTCTACTCTCATGAAGATTGTGGAAGACATCACTGATGGTACCTTATTTTCTATAACTCCTTTTACTTTATTCGCACCCTAAATTAATATCCATGATTTTCTTTCACAAAAGACACAGTGTCAGACCCACCACCTCCTAACCTTTCCTATTCGCATCTAAAAGAATTAAAATTTCTCCTAATCCCAATATGATTAAAGTTAGTTTGTTAAAGGTCAATTAAGAATTCCCTTTATTCTTGTAGAAAATCTTCTTACTTTTTATAGCATTTAAGAGAATTATAATTTCTCATAATCCCAATACTACTAAAGGTAATTTGTTAAAGGTATAGTAAGAATTCCCTTCATCCTTCCATATTTTATATGAAAGAGATGTTTGAATAGTATCAACTACCTTAAAAGAAGCCTTTAATTTAAGATTATTATATTTTTCATTGACACTCCTGCTAGTTTTGTGCCTTCAAATAATTCTAAGGAGTTGATAAAAGTCAAAGAGTCCCTAAAACTTACAACACAGTAAGAACTCAAATTTTTTACTAAGGGTCAACGTTGCAACTCCTTTTTTTAGCATGCTATCCTATATTGGTTTTGTAAGTCAGTCATCTGCTAATGAGGGACTTTTTAATAAAACTAAAAAGTTACTTTCCTCTTTTAAGAAGTGATTTCATAACAATGTTGCTTACTCCAAGAGACTAAGCCCTTCATAAAATGTAGAAAGGATTATAAGGCAACAAGCCAAAGGAAAAAAAACATCCTAGTAAGAATTTAAAAGTTGAAGAAAGAATATGATTCCTTAAAGGATCAGGCTGCCAAACATGAAAGAGTCATTAAGTTGATTAAGATAAAATAAGAGATTCTAAAACATAACAGTAGGTAGCTCAAACATGAGTTCAACAAGATCAAACAGATGGCTAAAGAGCTGAGGAAATCACTAACACCACAAAAGGAAAAAGTTGCCCTTTGGAACCAATAAGTCTAATAGGCCAAGGAAGATCAAGTTTCCTATATCAAACATTAGGCAAGATCTGATCTTTTAACCAAGATCAAATTTAAATTCTTTACATTTTTAAACATTTGATTTGCCATAGGTTAGCATATTTGAATTTAGATTTCTTGTTTCTTTATAATAATTATTGTTGGGATGATGATTTTGTTTTTTTATTATTTGATTGTCAAAATTCTATTCTTGTTCCTTTATTCCTAATTTCTCCTATAAAGTAAGGACATAGGGTTTCAAATAGTTTCCATTATTAAAACATCAATGGGGTTCACCTTTTTGGCTAGATAACCAATAGATATTACCTCCCAAAACCCTGTGAATTCGGAATGGCCCCTCCCAATTAGGGGACTACATTCCCTACTCTTTGTCTTTTATCCTACATGGAAAAATCAAATTCCATGCTAGATAAATTTCTTGGAATTCCCACTTATGAATTATTTTATTTTAAAACTTTAACACTTTCCGTTTTTGTATAATCATATTATTAAAGGCTTGGAGACAAACTTCATCTAGATCCTTTAATTCCATCATCATTGGATTTGAGTATTTAACCATCATTAAAGCATTCTTTTTAGTCACTTTTAGAGATGAAAATACTATTTCCATAGGGATAACAACATCATGGCCATAAGTCAAAGTAAATGGACCCTATAGTAATGCATTTAGAAGTCCGATGTCCCCATAAGGTCTCAAATAAAATCTTATGCTAATCTTTACGATTCTCCTCTAACCTTTGTTCTATGATTTCAATCACTGCTTTATTTAAAGCCATGACTCGCCTTTAAATGCTTGGATAATAAACATAGTTCCTTGGTCACTCGTAATTGACTGCAAAACCCCTAATTGACGAATAATATATTCCATAATTAACTTCACTACATCAATATATTTGACCTTTTTCATAGGTTAAATCACCACCCATTTAGTAAAATATTCCATTGCCAATAGGATAAAACTATGACCTTTAAAGGAAGGTGGGTACATTTTCCTAATAAGGTCAATAACCTTACCCTTAAATGGCCATAACTTAATTATATAATGGAACTCAAATGTAGGAATTCACTATACTCTCCATGCTTCTAGAGTTATTGCAACCTTTGGCATAGGATATTTAATCCTTTAATATTAAAGGCTAGTACTATCTATAAAGTTAAATTAGCCATCTCATCTTAATATCAGACTGATGGGCTCCATATACCCTTTAGTAACTTCTTATTACTACTAATGGCTTAGGCATCCTAAGGAATCTTGAAAGAATTCCATCACTACCTCATCAAAATAAGATTCCTTAATTCAATACAAATTTGAGTCCTTGTAATTTAATTTTGAGAGTCACCTTCATACCAAGGTTATTTAAAAAGTTTTTAATTTCTTTCCTCTATCCTAAATGACTTGATTATCATTGTCAAAGATGTTTAAGGAGATCCCCATTATATAAATATATAGGTAAGATTTTTGTTGTATACAACATATTTATAAACTAACTCCTCAAATATACTTAGCCTCGAGGTGATTTATGAAAGTTCAATTACCTCCTAGTTCTCTCCTCAAGGAATATATCAGAGTTCTACTTCATCAAAGAATTCTAATAATTGAATAGCAATGGCATAATAAGGCAACAAAGTTATACTTTGCTAACCTATATTCTCTTACTAATTGCTACAGTATTAACTAGAAATCTTCCATAATGAGAACTTCTTTATTTGTAAAATATTTCAAGAGTTCCAATAAAATTACTTGGCCCTTATATCCAGCCTGACTATTGGTTAATAGATGATTAATTAACTATATTTTTATACCTATATTTAGTGTTTTTTTATTTGATAGTTTTATTGAATATCTTTATAAGTACAAAAATTTTTAGGATTATTAAATTATATTTCTAATCGAGGATTTTTAAAAGATTTAGCAAAGGAACGAAAAAATTTATAACTTAAATGCAGTACCAAATGTTAATGGACATGGACTGATAATGATGCACAAAGCGTCAAGTTATTAAAAAATCTTTGTGAACATTTCCCGAAATATACAATTATTGTATTAATGATAAATTGCTTGTACAAATTGATGCAAGTATGGATACATAGGCTGGCTGCCTTATGACAAAACCACCCACAGCAAAGAAATATCTGTTATGTAAATATATTAATGGGACTTTTAATCCTACTAAAAGGAATTATCCTATCCATGAGAAAGAAACATTAGCATGTATTAAAACTTTACAGAAATGGAAAGTAGATTTATTACCTGTTGAATTTTTAATTCAAACAGATTCAAAGTTTTTATTTGGATTTATCAAATATAATATAAAAACCAATTATAATCAAGGCAGACTGATTTGATGGCAACTAGAATTAGCTCAATTTAATTTTCAAATTCAATATATTACCTCGCCTGCTAACATACAGATATTTTAACTCGAAAATGGAAGCAGCTATCCTAAGTTTGAAGGATTCATTAACCAAAAAGGAAGCAGAGTTATTAGAATTACAATAGCATATAGGCACTGTTACCTAAGAAATTAACCAATTCAGATCACTATCCAACTTTTAGAGAAACAAACTCTTCCAAATATTTAGGCCATTACTCCTCAACAAATTACCCAGACTTCTATCACTACCAATCAACCCAGTCCATCAAAAACTCAACCTGAACCTATCTTGGCCCAAAAGAAAGCATAATTCAAAGAAAACAAGACATATATTATATTTAATGGACCTATGGCAGGCCTCTATAATGAATGGCATCAGGCTGCACCACATATTACTGGAAAACCTTCAATTCTTCATAAAAGTTTCTCTATAAAGACCAAAGCTGAAAAAGCTCTCATGGAATTCAGAAATCCAGTCCTCAAGCCACAGTATAAACAAGTCTTAGAAAAACCAGTTGAACCCAAACTAAAAACTTTAGGCAAGCCTATCAATGTGGAGAAAATCAATTCAATACCCAACAAAGCCTTGAAGGAAAAAATGAAGAAAATAATACCCGATATGTTCTATGACAATTTTCAAGCCCTCAATGAATGGACTGAAGCCTAGAAACAATTTCAATATTATCCACAAAACAGAGGCAAATATACACCCAAAGCCATTATCTTTCTTAAAGCCAAACCACTTACTACCTATTTGTTTTTTCAAAGTGGACTTATTGACACCATCTATTTAACCAATCTCAATCTCCTAGCCAAATTTCCCATTGGATTCACTACTTTGGTTAAAAATTATAAAGAGCGGTCTGCCAAGGATGGAGAAATATTCATCAAAGTATTTAGCAGTTATCCCATTTTTCAGAAAGCTGACAATTTAAAGAACTGTACCATTTTATTAACCAAAATAGCATTTTTCCAAATTGGGATCAGTAATGGACAATATCCACCTATTGATGAACCAACTCATTAAGAAATCACTTAGGATTTAGTCAACCAATTTAACCTCCACTACTTGGAAGGAGTATACCAACAGTGTTTAAAAATCACTTTTGCATCATTGAACGAGCTCAATTACCAAAGACCCAACCTTTTAATGACTTCTGCACATAAAACCCCAATTACCACTAAATCTCTCCAGCTCATTAAACACCTCAAAACTCAATTTTCAACTGTTACTGGTGTTTTTATGGAACTATCAGATGATTGGAAGCAATCCCTGTGTAAGCAACTACAATATCATCCAATTCACCATTGTTTCTATTATCCAACAATAGCAACCATCAAAAGTGACAGCTTATCCATTAAGGGCGATAGGTCCAAAGATGTGATCATTGAAGAATAAAACACAACTGCTAAGCATTCACTGTTGTAATAAAAATCTAATGTAATTATTGTACTTTAAAACTTTTTAGCTTTAGAATCTTTAGCATGGTCGTCAGTCTTTTATCAGGCCACTCGTTATTTGTCTTTTTCTTTTGTCTTTTTTCCTTTAACATCTTTTCTTTTTCATGATCAACATTGGTCCTTTCTTTGTTGCTGCTCTATATAATGTAAGGAGGTAAGCCTCATAATGGTTAATATAAAATAAAAAACTTAGTTTTTCATTCCTACTTCTCTTTCTCACTTGGCCTACATATTGGCGCTCAAGAGAAAACGAGCAAAGGTATGTTAAATATAGTTTTTATTATGCATCACTTATTATTTATCTTATCCAAGTATTAATTCCTTATTCTACACCTATCTTTCTCTTTTTATCTATTAGTTTTACTTATTTACATTCAAGTGACCTTATTGATTTCTTTAATACGCTGTTAATCTATGGTTTCAAATCTATCCTTATACAATGTCTTCTTAATAAAGTATTTCATCCTGATATAGTTTATTGATTATGCCTATTTGTAGTACTTGTCGATCTACTCATTTATTAATTATACATGCTGAAAAGAAAAGTAGACTTATTAAAAAATGTATTAAAACATTTACTCAGACTTATAATTTTCTTCTGTCTATAAATGCCCCTGAAAATACTCTTCAAACATTTCAACATATTTTTCAGAATCATACAACCTTATATAAACAAGAAAAAGAAGAATTAAAACAACTTTATACTCATTTTAAAATTCATTATCAAACTCATATATATGACTAATCAGTGTATTATTTGTCACCACATAACTACTAAAATTATGTATTTTGAAAGTTTAGTATCTCAATATAAAGTAGAAAAGGAATACTATGAAGAACGCTATACTTATTTGCAATTTTTTATAAATAACAACGGTTTATTACCTATTAAAGAAAGACTTAAAAATGCAGCTAATCTGTACCATTCATATAATCAAGATTTACAAAATTCATATACTATATTAAACGAGCATCACAGACTTTTTCATTAATATGACAGAAATAAAAATAAGTTCCTAAAATATCTTAGATATAGACTCTTTAGATCTAACATAATCTAATGGAACTTTTCATATAACTACCCTCTTATCAAAAGAAAAACATAAACAAATCGCCAAAGCAAATTTAAACCTTAAAGTAGGTTAGGATATTAATCATCATATTTTTCAAAATATAATAAATAGAAAAAATATTATTTATTTTGGAAAAATAGTATATCAAACACCTATTAGAATTGATCAATGTAATGTACATATTCGTATAAGTCTCATTGATCAAGAACAAATTTATAAACAATTAGAAAAAAATTCCAGAAGATAAAAGAAATAAAATAGGATACATTTATTTATCTACTATTCAAATTTTATTAAAATCTACTTTTCAAGAAGGAATTGATTCCCCAATAAGAATAGCTATCATTGACAAACGAATGAATAATTTGAATGATCTAATAATAGGAATAATGAATGGGAATTTAGCCTATGGAAAATAAAATTTAACACTCTTCTAAAACTAGGAATCTCATTATAATCACAAAATTTAAATGAGACAATTATAGTAACCTATAAATTTTATAGAGAAAATTTAATAACCGAGGGTCAATATCCCTTTTCTATTACTTATCAAATTAGTTATGCTCTAACAAATTCACATCAAGTATAGAATTTAAAAATACTGACAGAATATATATTGATCAATTGTTTAATGATGTAGCAAAAGGAACCAGCTTAAGAACTAACCTCTAAATATTACCCGACATAAAATATCCAATTAACTATGAATCAACTATCCCAAGACTCTCTTTGTCTGATAATAAAATTATTAAAGAAAAATTTCCATTAGTACGTTCACAATCTGTAAGATTAGAAAAACCTACTAGATTTACTGAACCAGGACTTGAAATAAATAAGTCAATTAAAATTACAGATCCACAAATTGAAATAGAAAAATCAGAAGAAAAACTCGGACAAGAATTAAGAGTAATTAAAAATAAACTTATTGAACTAAAAGAACATCTTAAAACTACTTTATGAGTGTTACTAAACAATTAGCTGAGTTATTAGATAAACAAATCAAGATTGAAACCCAATTAAAAGCAATAAATAGTCTAACACAAACATTAATAGAAACTAATACAAAACTACCAAAACATAGTGAATCTAGTAAAATTAATGAACAAAAATTAACTCTAATAAATGAAAAACTAGATAACATATTAAAATTAATAGACACCAAATTAGAAATAAAAAATGGGCAAAAAGACACAAAAATGGTGTTAGAGCTACCAGGTAAGCCTTGGGTCAACCCCACATCACAGGTTCGAATCCCAGATCAATCAATGTGGGAATGGACACTGCTTATGTCAGTATGGGCTATGCAAGCGGAGCGTGGTAGATTGCTTAAGCAATTTGGTTTCGCCTTACCTTCAACTCGAGTTTTGGGTGGAACCAAATTGCTTAAACAATCCACCACGCTCCACTTACGCAGCCCATACTGACACAAGCGGTGCTTCATTCCCACATTGATTGATCTACGATTCAAACCTGCGACATGGGGTTGACCCAGTGGTTACCTGGTAGCTCTGATACCACTTTTGTACCCAAAACTCAAGTTGAAGATAAGGCAGAACCAAATTACTTAAGCAATCTTCTGAATAATCACTTGAATAAATGTTGCATTCGAATTCAATTGATGATTCTGACATTTGAATGTCATATTGATATATTGCGGGAATTGTTGACTCTGTTTCATATTTTGATTCTATAGGTTCTGAATTATAGTTTGTTGTTGAATTTAGAATGTTAATTATTTCCTTAAATTTGTTTTGATTTCTTTTGGGACAATTATTTGCATAATGACCTTCTTCCTAGTATAACGAACATCAACATTTTTTTCTTATTTTCAAGACAATAATTCTTTTTAGGTTTATATCGTTGATAAGCTAAAACCAATTATAATCAAGGCAGACTGATTCGATGGAAATTAAAATTATCTCATTTTAATTTTCAAATTCAATATATTACCTCACTGCTAATAGTCTTATAGATATTTTAACTCGAGAATGGAAGCAACTATCCTAAGTTTGAAGGATTCATTAACCAAAAAGAAAGCAGAGTTATTAGAATTACAACTGCACGTAGGCACTGTTACCAAAGAAATTAACCAACTCAGATCCACAATCTAACTTTTAGAGAAATAACTTCTTATAAACAAGAAATCGAAAATGAAGAAAGAAAAAACACATTATGGCATTTAAATAATATATTCATTTGTGATATTTGTTACTTAAATGAATACATGTTTTATTTATATTCAAATAAACCCAAAAATGTTAGGTTATAATCTAATTTCTTACATAGAGATTGAGAAATCCTAGGTTTGAATAGATCTATCATATATGTTAGGATTTGATTGCAACCTAGAGATACGAAGATATGAATCTTCTGGATTAGGGTCAAACCTAATAAAGGGACTCATAAATCGGTAATATAATCATATAAACTTTAAACTGAGTAATTAGGTTGGAAACCTTAGGATTAGTTGTTATTAGCTACAGCTACGCTACGAACTTACAGTTATGACAATATTGACTAAAAATAAAAATAATTCAATCAAAGAGCACCCTAAAAAAGTCAAGGAATTTCAACCTACCATCCTTTATCTTGCCAAAGTGAAAAATGATCTAATAGATGAATAGTTTGGTAACTTCTTTGAACTGTTTAAGTAACTTCATATTAACTTATCCTTTGTTAAAGCTCTTGTGTAGATGTCAACGTATTTGAAATTCTTAAAGGAGCTACTAGAAAATAAGAGGAAATTGGAGGATTTGTTGACTATAACACTTGGTGTAAGTTGCTTAACAATTCTACAAAGCAAGCTACCAAAGAAACTCAAAGATCTAAGGAGTTTTATTATCAAATTGGTAGCTTAAAAATAGAAAAGCCCTTGGACGACCTAGGGGTCAGTGTTAATATGATGCCTATAGCTTATTTAAGAAATTGGGATTATGTGAAACAAAACCTACCAGGATAAGTTTGCAGTTTGCAGTTGGCAAATAGATCAGTGGAATATGATAATGGTATTATAAAGGATATTCTTATTAAGGTTGACAAGTTTATTTTCCCAATGTACTTTGTGATTCTTAGCATAAAGGAAGATGTAGAGGTACCTTAGTCCTTGGTCGACCCTTTTTAGCTACTGGTAAGTCAATTATTGATTATGGATGGCTGGGGCAAGTTAACATTAAAGGTGGGGGATGAAGATGTTGCATTTAAAATGTATGATGTCATGATTCACTCCCTAGGGCCTATTGATGTTGATGAATCTACTGCATTATCTAATGATTCACTTTTGGGTAATTTGCAATACTCTTCTTTTAAAGGTCCACCAAAGCTTTTGCAAGTTCAAGGTAGTAAACAAAAAAACTCATTCTTTATCAGTTACCTTAAATATGAAGGGTGCCTACAGCTAAAGATGTTAAACAAGTGCGACTTAGCCTAAGAATTAAGATAGATTTCAATTTCATTTTATTGTTTTTCCATTTTAGTGTCAATATACGATTTTGTTGATTTTTTATGTGTTTTATATTAAGATATAGAGCATTCTCATTTGATTATACAAATTTTCATATTATGGTATGTGTATTGAATTTTGTGACTTTGATTGCAAATTTTTCAAGGTTTTAAAGAATTTTTGTGGCATACATGGTCATGTACATGCCCATGTATATGGCCATGTATACAAAAATTTCATTTCAATATATACAAACATCATAGAGATCGCCTATGTATGACATACACAGTTAGGGGATATGCCCGTGTATGACATATACGATCAATTACACGATTGTGTAACCAACTATGTAATTCTATGATATTTCAAACCCCATGTATGACTTACATAGTCTGTTAAATGAACATATAATTTTGTCATATTTTACACGCTTGTGTCACTTCCATGCATTTGTGCTTACATAGTCATGTAACCAATAATGTAAGTGAGTGTTAGCCCTTAAAAACCCAATCTTTTTTATTTTTCTTGCTTTTATCTTCTTTTTACAGACTAGCCTAACATTTTTTGCTTAATTTTCTACACCCAAGTAAGTTATTTGACACATTTTACACGATTTAAACTCAGAATTTTGGATATTTTGTCAATTTTAAGGATTTTCATCCCCAAAAAGTTAGGGTGACAAAATAGCTTCATATTAATGTGATTTAACCTAAATTTGTGCTTATTTTCAATTAGAAGATGAATTTCATGCTTGTCTATATGAATTGTTAGCTTAATCTGATAAATTGCATGAGAATTGGATGAGATTAGGGATGACTATCTAGGCCCGTGGCCCACCCACTTTTCTCGAAACGACATTGTTTTGTTTTTTTTTTTAAATTATGGACGAGCCCGTCGATGGGCTGAAACATGGGCCGGCCGACTGCTCACCCTCGGCCCGGGCCCAGCCCAGCCGATTAACAAACCTATATGAGATTTAATTTGGGGTAAGCGATTCTGCTCACTATATGATGAATTGTCATGATTTTGGTTCAATTAGGATTAATTTGTTGTTTTCTAGTAATTAATATTGTTTCCTAGTTTAATTTCAGTCCAATTTTGCATTTTTCATAAAATAGGTGTTAATTTTGTTTAGTATATATTTAATTGTTAGATTATATAATTTAAATTTCAATTTTGGGATTTAGATTAGTAATTGTACACTTAAATTAATTTTATTTTTAATTTTGTTATCTATTTAATTTATTTAATTTTCTAATTATTTTATTTTTCATATTCGTTTTAGTTTAATTTAAATTTAACTTTTATTTTTAATTGTATATCTTCACAATTTCATAATATAGTGAGCATACAAACCAAATGTTGGGAAAAGTTTTTGTTTTATTTATATCTGTTATTTTCTCACACTTAATTTAGTTTCAAGTTCAATGATATAAAGAACAAAAGCCATGAAACAATGGAGAGGAAAGAAGGTACCTAGGAAAAGGTAAAGAGGAGAAGGGTCATCTAAAGACTCGAGTGGAGTTTGTCAACCACAAGTATAAGAAAATGTTGTATATCTACTAGAGTAACACAACTTGTTGCATTTTAATGTTAGAGCCCACAAAGCAGTATTAGAGGCTCAAGGAGAAGAGGTTTGGGACTAGCATATGCATCAATTGGTAGGAGCTAGAGCAGGTCAACTTAGCCCAATAGGTTCAGGACTTGATCAATGTTGGAGCGTAGTCTAGTTTCTTCGAGATCGTGGAGCCCTCATATTGGGACCTTATGCTCAAGTTGCTCTCCTTATTCTTTGTCTCTATGATTGGTACTAACTGAGTATGATCCAGTTCATGATGCTTGGAGAGACGATTAGGATGAGGTACATAGATTTCTTCGCAATCATGGGTCTTTATAACCAGGACACAAGAGTATATAGCCTTTTGGATAGATTTTTCATACAGGATGTGTGCCCGAGACATATGATGCACCATCAAAGAGGAGGATACATACTACTTGAGCAAATCCAAACAGTCCATCCTTTGATACCCTGCACTTAAATACATTCACAGGATTCTTAGTCATACAATGAGTGGGCGGCGTGATAGCTTCTGATTCTTCGACAACCTAGATATCTTTTACTTATGGAGTTTTAGCAAGACGATGCCAATTCACCTGGAGCATGTCTTAGACAATTCTTCAGGCAGCAGAACGAAGAAAAGAAGATGGGGACAATTTACGGCCATATGTGACAGAGTAGCAAAAAGGATGAGAGTCTTTGGGAGGCTACAATTGATGAGGCTGCTCAGTACCATGGTCGCTATCAATTTGGATGTTATGAAGAATATTACATAGGAGGTAGAGACCAACAAGAGATATTTATCAATTGATCATGCTTTTAGACAAGTAGGTAGCATTGGTAGCAAATAGGGATCACCCTAATATAGTGAAGTAGCCATTAAAATAGGGCTCACCACCGTCCCAGACAGGAGGAACAACATAGAAGGAGGCTACTATAGGATCACTAGTGCACTAACATCACCTAGATAGCTTGACTAGAAAAGTACATAGGGTAGATCTTAGGATTCCAATGCACTATTGAAGTAAACTAAGCAATGCTAATGGAGCGGATAGAGAGAAAAGAAGTACATGATAAAAGGATGAAGGAGATCTTATTATAGATGGTAGGACACTTTGGCATATCCATACCACCTCCACCATTTGGAGTTGTGGCATCATATTCAGCTCCAAAGAAATATAAGGCTCCTCCCAACAATTCTCTGACAAATGATATACCAGACTCACCAAGAATTAACAAACATAGAGACAGTATGGATGCTCTATTAAGGTGCGTATAATATTGGATGGACTATTCACCAAATTCAAAATTATGTAAATATTATTATTCAGGGAAGTACTAATCCATACTTTTCTCTTTTATGCTTTTATTGGTATTTTATTTATTTATGCTTCTATTATGTACATTGAGGATAATGTATACTTTTTTAGTGTGGGGAAGGGGTTTTAAATTTATTAAGCTTATTGTAATCTTTTTTTAATAATTTATATTAACTAACATCTCGATTTAGTTAAAATATGTCCAAACTACCTTGGATTATTATTGATAATTGAATTGAATTGCAAAAAGATTAAACTTAGAATAAACTTAATTTTAGTATTCATTGAATAATTAATTTGAATGAAAATTGCATAATATTTACACATATGAAGCCTTTTGAGAGCTTTTGAGCCTAAGAGCAAATATATCATTATTTTATGCTTTTTTATTCTTTCATGTACGATATCATGCATAGTTGGATGATTCTAGAACTTGCTTTTATTATCGATATTAAGACCACGTTGCTAAACTAGAAGCATTGAAATGATAAAGGCATTTATATTTAACCCTTTATTTTAGCCTATTTTCTTGATTTTTATCCTACCAAATTATATCCCTCAGGAGTAACTATTTTTAATACTAAGGCTTTTCATTGATTATAACAACATTAAAAGCCTTTACATCATTTCTCTTAAAAGCCTTTTAATTTTTTCCCCCTGAAAGATTTACATTTACTTAATTGCTTGAAACTTGGATTATATTGAAAAATTTTAAAGAGGTATAATGTTTCTTTTATTGTTAGTACATGTCTTCATATTTGTTTGAAAAAGTTTTAAAAAATAATACATGTTGTGAGCTTAGTAAAAGAAAAATAAAGCGTTAGAGTTGTTTACCAATGGAATTATGGTGTGAAGGACCTGTATTTTGTAAGAACTAAGTTTTATGAAATTTTGTTTTTGTAAACTTCCTTCAATATTGTTGCCCTTTTATTATCCCTATTATACTTTACCTAAGCCTCATTAAAACTTAATGGCAAGATCCTTTGATTTTTGTTTCTAGTTTACTTATAAGTGATGGAGATATGATTTTATTACAAGCTTATGGTTAAGAATCCTCATTTGTACTAATTTGAGACTTCTTAGACTTTCCACTTTAAACACTTTGAATGCATTAAGTGAATTCTTGGTAAGGGTGTGAAAATCTATGTTTATTATTTCAAAATTATTATATATGTGATTGCTATTTTATTATCTTATGAAGGTTAGTTCTATAATGACTTAAATCTAATTGTATGTTAATTTTATTAATATGATATGATGATTTACGGTGTGGATGGATAGGTTGAGGTTAATAAGATATGAACATTTGTAAGTTTGATGATTTGGATTATTATTTGCTTGAGCACATGCAAAAGGTTAAGTATGAGGCTGTTTTATAAATGATTAATTGACTATATTTTAATACCTATATTTAGTGTATTTTTCTTATTATTTGAGAGTTTCATGGTATATTTGGCACTTACTTTACTTGAATTGTGTTTTTAGGTAATAATTGCCTTCATAGACTAAAAAGAGAAGAATTTAACCAAAATTGAGGCATAAAATGGATGAATTAAAGAATTTTGAAGATACATGATTGTGTACAGAGACTGTGTAAGCCACCATAAGCATATGAAGCTTCGAAGGCATTGTTTATTCCTATATGAAGATATATGCCCATGTATGTGACATATACGGTCATATATGTAGCCCATGTAAGCTTTTAAATAGAGGTGCCAATAGGGCCCATACCCATCTCGGCCCGTTTGAGGTCAATGGGCCAGGTTTGGGTTGATAGGCCCTATCTGAGTTGAC
The DNA here is from genome assembly GCA_027563885.1 of Erythroxylum longipes. Lineage (NCBI taxonomy): Eukaryota > Viridiplantae > Streptophyta > Magnoliopsida > Malpighiales > Erythroxylaceae > Erythroxylum > Erythroxylum longipes. The sequence continues at coordinate 29,544 of JAOQMS010014980.1, forward strand.
TGAGCCTTAGGATGTCTAGGCTTGGCTCGACTCGAGGCCTGACATGTATTAACAAATAATGATGTCATTTTGACATTGTTATTAAAAATAACAATTTGAACCTTAGCCTAACCGTCTGCTACTTGGACTCCCTGCAAACTTAGGTCGCCCGGGCCATTATCATCCCTACTTTTAATGTCGTGTAAAGTCCCAGTTTAGAGGAAATTTTAAGATATAAGGTCATTACGTAGTGTATATTTTGAAAAACCTAGTTTCCTATTTTAAAAGGAGATTATAAGGGCGAGAAAAAGGGTGAGAAGTAATTAGAGTCAAATTATACATCTTAAAAGGATAGAAAAAGCATCTTTGAATCGAGGACCAAAAAAACACAAAGATTACTTCAAGATATCCTATAAAGAGCAACCTTTCATCTAAGTTTCAAGGAGATTTCATTTAAGATAACGGAGGATATATAGATTATGGACTCTTTTATTTCTAATTATCCTTTTGAATACTTGATGTTTGTTTTGCTTTCTATGTTTAGGAACTAATTTGTTTAGTTCCTTGGTATAATGAACCCTAAGTCGAAATGGATAGAATGATATAATATTTTATTAAATGCAAGTTAATTGATTGATTTATTGTGATCTAACTATGCGTTTATATTCTTGAATTAATATATCTGGGATATTAGTTCAAAGTTTGATTTCATATGATTGAGATTGAGAAATCCTTTCATTTGAATACATCTACCATACTTGGAAGGAGTTACATGTAAACTTAAAGATAAGTCGACATAAATCCTCTAGATTAGGGTCAAACCTAATAGTGAAATTAATGGATCAAGTAATGTAATCTTAAGGGTTTTAACTAGAAAGAGGCTTCAGTCAATCAACCGAGGGTTAGTTGTTAATATTTTTGAGAAAGATATTAAAATAGGATATTCATCACCTAGTTTCTACTTATTTGATATTGTTTAATCATAATGCTTCCTTTATCCTAGTTCATTCTTTTGTTAAACCTTAGTTTATTTGTTTTAATTAGTTTCAACTTGATTTGGTAATTAGATAATAGAAAAGAGTTAATACTAGTACTTATAGTCCTCATAGGATCAACCCGTACTTGTCAGTGGTTGTGATACGTAATTTTTTAAATTTTAAATTAAAACCTCTTATCATGTAAGTATACAAATCGGAAATCGCAGTATAGATAAGTATCGTCCCACAGGGATCAGTTAGTCACCAAAATGATCCGAATTTTGTTTTGTTCAGGAAAATCAAATAATTAGATTTGGAAGATCCAAAATAGAAAAATTAAGATTCATACATACACACTTTATGGTTGTCACAGAAGTAAGAACACAAATTTAGAAAATGGTGAATCAAAGTATCAATTTAACAACTTAGGATTGTCAATACCTAACCATGTATTCCCTCACTTTGGCAATGTTCATGATGTTTAGTACAAAATTTCCTAGTTTCCCAGTTCTTTCACTCTCATTACTTGAACCAAATAAGCCCTATTTAATGATGTAAATGAATCATGTAAGCTATCACTTCCCATTTTTCACTTACCCATTAAAAGGATATTAACAGATTTTGGACAACCACTTTTCCATTTAAGATCTCTCTCCAAATGGCAAGGTAACTTGATATATGGAGTGTTCTTGGTGTAAGCCCACTCTCATGGCACTTACTAACACATTTCTTAGCTCCATATCCCTATGTGAGCTAAGTATGGACAGTCATATACCATAAGCGTCAAACACATCCACAACATTGAATAAAGTGAGGTACTACATAGTTTAGGCAATAACAACCCTAATAACTACTTAGAAATCCATAAAAATATCATCCAAATTGTTCATAACATATCGATACACCCTTTTCAATCAAAAAATTACAACAAAGAAGCAAGAAAAGAGAAGAAGTAAGGTTTATATGTTGAAGAGCAAAGCTAGAATAAAGCTAGAATTCTATGATGCCAGCTTTGTGTCTCCTTGAAATCCTTTGATTCCACCTTGAATTCTTTGGTTTTTCTCTCAAAAATGCATTCTTCTCTCTGCACGACCTTCTCCTTTTCTAGGGTTTAAAATTGAGTTTTTATACCTCATTTAATCCTTTAAACGATGTAGGAAGGAGAAAGTTGTCAGCTGGAATTTTCCAGGAAACTCTGTTTTCTGTCTTGAATTCAATCCACGATATCTTATTGATTTCTTATCCAAATTGGGAAGTTATTTCACCAATTTGAAGCTGAATTTTGCTTCTTTCGTTTGAATTAAAAACTAAAAACATCCAATAAGAATTGTATCTTGCGAAAGCTTAAAATTAGTGATGGATCAGCCTAGGAAAATTCTAGCTTTCCTTTGGGTCATATGACTTGCTTTCTCTTTGGTTCTTCCATCCTTCCATCCCTCAAAACCACCTTCAAACCTATTAATTAAGAACAAAATTAATCACTTAATCATTTGCAAAACACATGCAATTCATACCAACATTAATGTAAGAAAAAGGCGTGTAACAATACCATGGAAAATTCATGCAAAACCTAATCTTAAAGACCTAATTCACACATGTTCATGCGTATTCACATACATTCACACATAATCACGAAATTATATGAAACTAAGAAAAAAATAAGCTAAGAAAGTTAGCAATAATCAATTTATCACTATTAACTAAAAAATTATCCTAAGAAAATAATGCACAAATGTCACCTATCAACTCCCCCACACTTAAACTTTTGCTTATCCTCAAGCAAAATTAAACACAAAAATAATCTGAAGAGTAGAAGTACACAAAAACATACACGTATACAATGTCAAACTTTATGGCTATTAACTCGGAACGTTATGCAATCAACTTAATCGTAAATAGTAGTTATATCATAAGTTTAATCTATTGACTTATTCCATTATGCCTAAGTACTTTAATATAAACATACACATCGATCAAGATATAAACAACTCAATTTTAAACCTATGTCACTTATAGACATGCATTTACAATTATCGATTATTTAAATAGTAACTATCTAAGTTATCCTTTCATGATATTTTTTAGCTAATTTATAATATCAGTAGGGTTTTTATTACACACTTTTTCTCATTTTTGTAACGTTGACTTAGTCTTTAACAGGATGACAAACATTGGTGATGAATACCCCTGATTACTTAACTAGGCCACATTTTTTATTTATTAAGCTGGCTTAGTTGGAGAGTCATTCTAGCCTTTCGACTTGAAGACAAACATTTGTGATGAATTCCCTCAGTTACTTAACTAGATCACAGCCCACAACTGGCAACTAGCTTTATTCTTAACCCTTTTTGGGTCAACGAAATTGTTATTAACACACACTCTTTTCTTTTTCTTTTTTTGACCTACTTCATTTCTTTTAGCTCATTATTTTCATGAAAGGGAAACTAAGATTATTTACCGATTTAATGGCTTCTAACGATAACTACATGTGAACTAACAACATTAGCTGTAAAACCAAGTGTCCTATCCTAATCAACACACATGTTTATATTAAAGCTACTTATAATCTAACTTCCTAAGTTAACACATATCACCAGTTCAACAACATTGTTCAAAATTAAGCTAATTCATATAAAATTCCAGCCATTAAACATCTACATAGTCACACAAATTTCACACAAAAATTGAAAAAAGTTATTACATTAACACAAAAACATGAAAAATCATGCAAAACATGAAAAAAGATGGTGAGTTAAATAAGACATGCAGTATTCAATGCAAATTGCATACCACTCCCCCACACATGAACAACACATTTTCTTCAATGTGTGAAAGTGATACACAACAAACAATAACCACACATAATATATACAAAAGCATCCGTCTTATGCAAAAGTACCATATGGACATGCTGGAATATCCATCTAAGAAATAGTAGAATGCATGTCCTATAACTCTGTCAATCATTTGGTCCACAAAAGGTAGTAGGAAGTGGTCCTTCTTTGTCACTAAGTTGAGCTTCTTCTAATCAATACAAACTCTCCAACCAATAACCATCCGTATGGAAATCAACTCAACCTTTTCATTTTCCACCACTATTGTTTTGCCTTTCTTTGGTACACACTAAATTGGACTCACCCATTCACTGTCTGAGATTGGGTATATAATTCCTGCATCTAATATCTTAATCACCTCCTATTTTACAACTTCCTGCATATTCGAATTCAAATGCCTTTGCCTATCCCTCACTGGTTTACATTCATACTTGGGATTTATTCTATGCATCACAACACTCGGACTTATCCCTCGGATGTCTGATACTTGCCATCCCATCGCTTTCATCCTCCTCCTTATAATTTCTACAACCTTCCTTTCCTGTTCATCACTCAACTGGTTTTAAATAATAACAAGTAATGTTTGATTTTCACCCAAGAATGTATACCTCAAGTGTGAAGGTAAAGTATACCTCAGGTTTGAAGGTAAAGGTTTTAACTCTAAGGTGGGTGCTCTCTAATTGGAAGGTGGTATAGGTGGCTTGGTCCTCACCAAAGGTTCCTTCTCACTTTTCTCTTCTTCCTCTCCATCCTTCTCTCTGTTTCCACTCTCATCTTGTTCATTCAATTCTAACTCCCTCTCACTCTTTGTTTTTATCATTCTACTAGTTATCTCCTCCATACACCCATCCATCACATCCATTCTCATACAACAATCCGGCTCCTCCCTGCTTTTCAAACTCCTATTCATGTTAAACTTAACTTTTTCATCACTAATACGAAAAATTATAACAACATTATTCACATCAATCAATGCCTGACCAGTATTCATAAATGGGCTTCCCAAAATCAATGGACAATTTTTGTCCTCAGCAACATCAAGAATGAAAAAGTCAACAAGAATCACAAACTTATTTACTTTTACAAAAAATCTTCGACAACTCCAAAAGGTTTCTTTATGGACTGATCAGCTAAGTGAATTGTTATTGATATTTGCTTTAAGTCATCCAAGTTCAGCTTCTTGAAGATAGACAATGGCAACAGATTAATAATAACTCCCAGATCACATAAACATTTAGAAAATTCAGCATCATTAATAATACAAGGAATAGTAAAACTCCCTGGATCTTTTAGTTTTGACGGCATATTGTTCGTGATCACAGAGATGCAACTGGTTGTCAATGCTACTGTCTGATTTGAATCCCAAGTTCACTTGCGAGAAAATAATTCCTTTAAGGACTTAGCATACTTGGGCATGTGCTCCAAAACTTCTAGTAAAGAAAAACTCATATACAACTTCTTCAATTTTTCCAAAAATTTGTTGAATTAGGTCTCCACTGGATTCTGATTCACTCTTCCAGGAAATGGTAATTTTGGAACATATGGTGGAGGTGGAACATATGGGGGGTTCCTCCTACCTTTTTCCTGACTTTCCTGCACTAGATCAGCAACTTCCTTCAAGACTGGCTCTGGTAACTCCTTTTCACTTCTCAACTAAATTGCCTTTAATGTTCTTCCTATTATGGTTCTAAAGCGTTGGGAAGGTTACCTGGGGGTTTGGTTGATACTTCGGTTGCCAGTTGACCCATCTACACCTCTAGGTTATGGATTGATGATGCTTTATTTTTCATTAACTGATCAGTCTTCACTTGATAACTTTTCAGTGCCTGATCACTCCGTATCTGTTCCTCCTCGATATTGTTTACCTTCGATCCAATTAAACCCATCACTTCTATGATCTTTGAAAATTGGGAGCTCAACTGTGAAAGTTGAGAATCTGTCCTTGCAGCTTAGGCTTCCACTTTTGCCTCTAGCCTTGATTCAATACTTCCAAACTTTAACTCTAAGGCAACATCTGAGTTACTTTCCTTTTCCTAAAATCCTGGGGTCTTTCAGGTCTTCAATTGGTTCCTACAGGGTTAGTCCAAGAAAAAGTTGGATTCCATCCAACATTATCAGTACCAGAATATGGGTTATTACCTGACCTCTATTGGAACCCTAAATAATGAGCTTGTTTTGTGCCTTCAGTGCTCATTAAATAACATTATGATGAATTATGACTGTTTGCTCCATAAATCTCACAATTTTGATGCCTATACTTCAATGAACTAGATGAAGGTTGAAGATCACGTGCTTGTTTCCTTAATTAAACAATTTCTACAAATAAAGTAGCTGTTGAATCTGCTCATTATTTTTATGAAAGGGAAACTAAGATTATCTACAGATTTAATGGCTTCTAATGATAACTACATGTGAACTAACAACATTAACTGTAAAACCAAGTGTCCTATCCTAATCAACACACATGTTTGTGTTAAAGCTATTTATAATCTAACTTCCTAAGTTAACACAGATCACCAGTTCAATAACATTTTTCAAAATTAAGCTAATTCCCATAAAATTCCAACCATTAAACATCCACACAGTCACACAAATTTCACAAAAAATTGAAAAAAGTTATTACATTAACACAAAAACATGAAAAAACTTGCAAAACATGCAAAAAAAATGGGGAGTTAAATAAGACATGCAATATTCAATGCAAATTGCATACCACTCCCCCACACATGAACAACACATTGTCTTCAATGTGTGAAAGTGATATACAACAAACAATAACCACACATAATATATACAAAAGCATCTGTCTGTATGCAAAAGTACCATATGGACATGTGAAAGTTGTCTTGGCTTGATCCTCTGGATAAATGAATATGATCTTAGCTAGAAGCTCCATCTCAGAAATAGTAAAATCCATGTCCTACAACTCTCTCAATCATTTGGTCCACAAAATGCAGTGGGAAGTAGTCCGTCTTTGTCACTAAGTTGAGCTTCTTCTAATCAATACAAACTCTCCAACCAATAAGTGTCCATGTGGAAATCATCTCAGCCTTTTCATTTTCCACCATTGTTGTTCTGCCTTTCTTTGGTACACACTGAACTGGACTTACCCATTCATTTTCTGAGATTGGTTATAGAATTCCTACATCTAATATCTTAATCACCTCCTATTTTACAACTTTCTAGATATTCGAATTCAAATGCCTTTGCCTACCCCTCACTAGTTTACATTCATCCTCGGGATTTATTCTATGCATCACAACACCCAGACTTATCCCTCAGATGTCTAATATCTGCCACCCCATTGATTTCATCCTCCTCCTTATAATTTCTAATACCTTCCTTTCTTGTTCATCACTCAGCTGGTTTTAAATAAAAATAGGTAATGTTTGATTTTCACCCAAAAATGTATACCTCAGGTGTGAAGGTAAATTACACCTCAAGTGTGAAGGTAAAGGTTTTAACTCTAAGGTGGGTGCTCTCTCATTGGAAGGTGGTTTAGGTGGCTTGGTCCTCACCAAATGTTCCTTCTCACTTTTCTCTTCTTCCTCTCCATCCTTCTCTCTCTTTCCACTCTCATCTTGTTCATTCTAACTCCCTCTCACTCTCTGTTTTTATCATTCTACTAGTTATCTCCTCCATACACTCATCCATCACATCCATTCTCATACAACAATCTGGCTCCTCCCTGCTTTTCAAACTCCTATTCATGTTGAACTTAAATTTTTCATCACCAATACGAAAAATCATAACACCATTATTCAAATCAATCAATGCCTGAATAGTATTCATAAATGGGCTTCCTAAAATCAATGGACAATCTTTTTAGCAACATCAAGAATTAAAAAGTCAACAAGAATCACAAACTTATTTACTTTTACCAAAACATCTTCGACAACTCCAAAAGGCTTCTTTATGGACTGATCAACTAAGTGAATTGTTATTGATGTTGTCTTTATGTTGTCCAAGTTCAGCTTCTTGAAGATAGACTGTGGCAACAGATTAATACTAGCTCCTAGATCACATAAACTTTTAGAAAATTCAACACCATTAACAATACAAGGAATAGTAAAACTCTCTGGATCTTTTAGTTTCGATGGCATATTGTTCATGATCACAGAGCTGCAACTGGTTGTCAATGCTACTATCTGATTTGAATCCCAAGTTCACTTGCGAGAAGGTAATTCCTTTAAGAACTTAGCGTACTTGGGCATGTGCTCCAAAACTTCTAGCAAAGAAAAACTCATATACAACTTCTTCAATTTTTCCAAAAATTTATTGAATTGGGTCTCCCTTAAATTCTGATTCATTCTCCCAAGAAATGGTAATTTTGGAATATATGGTGGAGGTGGAACATATGGGGGGGGGGGGTCTCCTCCTCAATGACTTTCTCCTTACCTTGTTCCTGACTTTCCTGCACTAGATCAGCAACTTCCTTCAAGACTGGCTCTGGTAACTCCTTTTCACTTCTCAACTAAATTTCCTTTAATGTTCTTTCTAGTAAGGTTCTAAAGTGCTGGGAAGGTTACCTGGGGGTTTTGGTTGATACTGCGGTTGCCAGCTGACCCATCTACAACTCTAGGTTATAGATTGATGATGCTTGATTTTTAATCAACTGATCAGTCTTCACTTAATAACTTTTTAGTGCCTGATCACTTCGTGTCTGTGCCTCCTCGATATTGTTCACCTTCGATCCAATTGAACCCATCACTTCTATGATCTTTGAAAATTGAGACCTCAGCAGTGAAAGTTGAGAATATGTCCTTTCAGCTTGGGCTACCACTTTTGCCTCTAGCCTTAATTCAATACCGCCAAACTTTGACTCTAAGGCAATATATAAGTCACTTTCCTTTTCCTAAAATCTTGGGGGTCTTTGAGATCTTCAAGTGGTTCCTACAGGGTCATTCAAAGAAAAATTTAGATTCCATCCAACATTATCAGTACCAGAATATGGGTTATTACTTGACTTCTATTGGAACCCTAAACAATGAGCTTGTTTTGTGCCTTCAATGCTCATCAAATAACATTATGATGAATTATGATTGTTCGCTCCAAAAATCTCACAATTTTGATGCCTATATTTCAATGAACTAGATGAAGGTTGAAGATCACTTACCTGTTTCCTTAATTATGCAATTTCTGCAAATAAAGCAACTATTGAATCTGCTAACATAACCCCTTTCTGTTCCTTCATCTACAGTGGTTTACTCCTTTCATTGTACCAATGGCAGCTGTTAGCAGCCATGTCTTTAATCAGGTCATATGCAACATCTATGGTCTTCTTAATCAATGAACCTCCTGCAGCTGCATCAATGGTGCTTTTGGTTGCTGAATTGACCATATTATAAAATGTTTATAGTATAAATTCCCTGTGTAGATTATAATGGGGCAGCTCCTTTGCAACTGCTTGAAATGCTCCTATGCCTTGTACAATGATTCTCCCTCGTATTGCTGAAAGTTGACGATTTCCTTAATGATCCTTATTGTCTTTGTTAATGGGAAATATTTGGAGCAAAAGGCTTGCAGCAACTAGTCCCATATTTTGACTTGTTCTAAAGTAAGCGAGTTTATCCATGCCTTTGCACCATCCTCGTGTGCATACAACTATTACATACAAGAAAAGAACATAAAAGTAAAAATGAAAAGAAAACCCAAACCAAAATAATTCAAACCAAACTCGATGCTAGGCGCAATCCCTAGCAACGGCGTTAAAAACTTGATAGGTAATTTTTCAAATTTTGAACTAAAACCTCTTATCCTACAAGTATACAGATCGAAAATCGCAGTATAAATAGGTATCATCCCACAGGGATCGATTAGTCACCGAAATAATCCAAATTTTGTTTTGTTCATGAAAATCAAATAATTAGATTTGGAAGATCCAAAATATAAAAATTAAGAGTCATACATACACACTTTACGGTTGTTACAAAAGTAAGAACACAAATTTAGAAAATGGTGAATCAAAGTATCAATTTAACAACTTAGGACTGTCATTACCTAACCGTGTATTCCCTCACTTTAGCAATGTTCATTATGTTTAGTCCAAAATTTCATAATGTCCTGGTTCTTTCACTCTCATTGCTTGAACTAAATAATCCCTGTTTAATGATGTAAATGAATTATATAAGCTCGTACTTCCCATTTTTCACTTAACCATTAAAAGTATATGAACAGATTTTTGGATAGCCAATTTTCCATTCAACATCTCTCTCCAAATGGCAAGGTAACCTGATATATGGAGTGTTCTTGGTGTAAGCCCACTCTTATGTTGCTTCCTAACACATTTCTTAACTCTATATCTCTATGTGAGCTAAGTATGGACAGTCATATACCATAAACATCAAACACATCCATGACATTGAATAAAGTGAGGTACTACATAGTTTAAGCAATAACAACCCTAATAACTACATAGAAATCCATCAAAATCTCATCCAAATTTTTCATAACATATCCATACATTCTTCTCAATCAACAAATTACAAAAAAGAAGCGAGAAAAGAGAAGAGAAGAAGTAAGGCTTATATGTTGAAGAGCAAAGTTGGAATTCTAGGATGGCAGCTTTGTGTCTCCTTGACATCCTTTGATTCCACCTTGAATTCTCTTAGTTTTTCTCTCAAAAATACGTTCTTCTCTCTCCCTTGTATGTCTTGCACGGCCTTATCCTTTTCTAGGGTTTAAAATTGAGTTTTTATACCCATCTAATGCTTAAAACGACGTAGGAAGGAGGAAGTTGCCGGCTGGAATTTTCTAGAAAACTCTATTTTCTGCTTTGACATCAATCTGTGATATCTTATTGATTTCTTATCCAAATTGGGCCGTTATTTCACCAATTTGAAGCTGGATTTCTCATATTTCTTATGGATTAAAAATGAAAAACATACAATAAGACTTGTATCTTGACAAAGCTTAACATTGGTGAAGGGTCGGCCCAGGAAAATTCCAGCTTTCCTTTGGGTCACATGACTTGCTTTCTCTTTGGTTCTTCTATCCTTCCATCCATCAAAACCACCTTCAAACCTGTTCATTAACAACGAAAATTAATCACTTAATCATGCCCAAAACACATGCAATTTATACCAACATTAATGTAAGAAAAAGACGTGCAACAATGCCATACAAAATTCATGCAAAACCTAATCTTAAAGACCTAATTCACATACATTCATGCATATTCACATACATTCATACATAATCATGCAATTATATGAGACTAAGAAAAAACATAAGCTAAAAAAGTTTACATAAATCAATTTTTCATGAATAACTAACAAATTATCCTAAGAAAAGTATGTATAAATGCCACCTATCAGGTAGCTACAGCTACGCTATGCACTTGCAGTTAAAACATTTAATATCACACACATAATTGGTATACAAGAAGTCCATCTTAAGAGAAAGAAAAGTTTTTTTTTTCATTTGAGAAGGTAATAAAAATCCTAATGCTAACTGAGTTCTCCATTTTAGCTCCCAAGCCTCCTTTTCACAAGTAAGCACTAAATGCTTCACGTCCTTTTAAATTTTTATCATTGGGTGGCTTGCTAAGAAGTTGGCTAATGTGTATCCCTTTACTAACTTCTAAGGATAGTACACTAGGTTAAAATTTATAAGAGTTACGAGTCCCTTACCATTGTTCCTTGAAATGACTAGTTTATTCAACATATATTTCATTAAATTAATTTATGAAACCACGCATACCTATTTTGAAGAAAATAATGCCTTAATATTGAACAAGAAAAATATAGCACCAAACATAATTTCATAATCAAAATGTACTTCCTTTCCATTGGTGTCAACATTACACTCAAATAGTAAACAACAGCCTCATGGCCTGCTTTATTATTTTGAGCTATTAGGCACTTAATAGCTTCTTTTATCACAGAAATATATAACTTCAAAGGTATTCCTTTCCGTGTTGGCATCAACACTAGGGGCTTAGCTAGGTATTCGTTAATCTTATCAAATTCCATCTAATTCTTTTCTTCCCAATAGAATTCCTTATAGTTGTTCAACATCAAGACATCAGAGAATTCTTTTGATTGACTGGCCAAATTAGCAATAAACCTTCTATCATAATATACTTGGCCTAAAAACATTTAAACTTTTGTCTTCTTTTATGGTGGTTTTGCTTCAAGAATTTCTTTCACCTTACTTTTAACTAATCCAATCCCTCTTTAATAAACCAAAACCTAAAAAAAGCTTTCACTCTAAAAGTGCATTTCAAAGGATTAACTTCAACTTGTGTGTAATCATCCTTTAGAAGGCTTCGCTTAAATTATGGACACGGTCCTTACTTTGTTATTAAAAAGTAATATTATCTATATAAATTTCCAATGTATGACCTATTACATCATGGAATATAGCATTCATAACCCTAAGTGGCTCCCACATCCTTTAACTTAATCAAAACTTATTTAAGTGTTCTTATTGATCTAAGACATCTCACTACAACAAAATCATGGAATAGCGGCGGAAATTTTCCGACGGATAGAAAACCGACGCTATTTACTGATAAAAAATTACTATCCGTCGGTAAATAAACTATAATGTTTATATATAGCGACGGAACTATATATCCGTCGGCAATACTAGAGGGAAAGAATTTCGCACAAAATCTCCAACGATATATAGCGACGACACAACCTATGTAGCACCCCCTTACCGTAGGGTACGCACCGGGACGCCCGCCGATCATTCTGGTACATATCCTATGATAAGGGTGAGCTACTTGCGATCACTACATTCACTCCATATGGCATCACATTAATTTGTAACAATAAAGCATTAATAGAAAACCACAATATTTTAAAATCAAATTCTTCCTCATTTCATTCCATCAAAATCAAAGGTTTGTACATCTATCATACTGTA